>JAOPTO010002329.1:105000-437107 GCA_033822845.1 Tetrapedia diversipes
TCGGCGTGACGTCGGAATGACGTCATGATCAACGGTGTCTGCAGTCAATTAACCGCACTACATGGTGAACGTTCTATGTTATTATGCATGTATGCGAGAGCATCGTGCGAGTCTCGAGCCAACTGGAAATACACGTATCGTGCACGAAATGTATGTACTTAAAACACGGATGAGGGGTTGGCTCTATTATTAAGTAGAAAACGAAGAATTTGCGTGTCACGTGAGTTCTTTTTTATTTTCAAGGATCAAACATGTACAATTTAGATAAGGAAGAAACATGCGTCGATCAGAGTAGTAAAATACATATAGAATTGATTGGATAAAAACTGGTGATTAACCGCGCGAATATCATCTCTATTTGACAAGGACTGAATCTAATCACTCACTCTCAGTTCTGCGAAAGAAGCCTTCTTGTCGTTCGCGTACGTACAATATACCCTCTTTCTCAAATTTCTGTGACGGTTGTGTAGCCAGAGTCAGCAATTCTTGTTTATTGAATCGCATCGCGAAGAACAACCGTCAACGTTAAACACTCACGTTCTCCGTGATCACGTATTCTTCTTTGTCCTTATCTGTCAAAAAGTAAACGGTTAGTGACACGTGTATCGCCTTGTCAAACGCTACGTCGTATCAGCAAACTAACAAATTTAATAAAATGAAACGAAACATGTTACTCTAATTTCGGTTACTAATTCCACCGGATACACCTATCACGTTCGAAATCCCTGTGATCTCTAACCTATCCGCCGCATATACACGCCTTGCGCTTTTTCATCCTGTTCTTAGCCACCGCCACCGCCACCGCCACCGCCACCGCCCCCGCCCCCGTAATCGTCAGTCACCCCACCCCACCCCCCCCCACCCATCCACGCGCACATAAAATGCTCGAGTTTCTTTTCCTTTTCCCGTTTAATATAATTGATATATTTTACAAAACAGGATATTAAAGGGATATTAAGTTTTTATATTAGGAACGTAACGTGAAAGATACAAAGAAAAAAGAGGTACACGCTGTAGGCGAAAGATACCCACTGACGAATCTACATATTGTACTGCACCTTCGTAAAGTAAGTATTTTCCAGTGTGTCCTTTCGGAAATTAGTTCCAAAGCACTTCTTTTCCTCACGGTAATTCGCCTGGTCAAAAGCATTTCGGCTTCTTGATACTAATCACTATCGAGACAACTAATGTTACGCTAACCAAATTTAACGTGTTATATTTTACATTACGTTCATGCGAATATAAAATTAAAAATGCATGCTTGCAACAATACATGTGTACGATAACTACCGAAAAGTCGCAGGCATTAGATCAAAATAATAGTGGAACAAATGTTAAAATAATGTATACCGTAGCTTGCATCATATTATAAGTAATACCGATCGCTAGAGTGACGAGGCAAACGGTCGCGGACATTACTGTCACTTGTATCGTTCAATATCGGTACCTTTCGTGTGTTACCGAAGATATCCGATTAAAGTCGAATATGTCCGAAGGTGACCGAGAAATTCAATGAACAGCCCGGAGTCAGGAAACGGGAATAACCCGTAATATTTGCATGTGTAATTCAAAAACTAAACATGTTTCCACACTTTAATTGCTGGCAGTAAATACCAATGTTTGTTTCTTATTTATAATCTTTCTTTGTATATGTTGATATTTTTTGCCTTCATACCGATTATACAACATTTCTTACGTTTTTATACATAAAATCTGTTCGTTTGTTTGTTTTACAGTGATATAACGATATATGAAGTACTTACTTGAGCTGTTATATTTTTAAACGTGACAGTGAAATCGATTAAAAAATGTATGGTAATCAAAATAGATTGGCCTCTACGGAAAACATAAACTATTGTTAAAACAAAACATGGAATCGTATCTGCTTGCGTCAAAAGCTGCCTTGGTAAATTTTTTATCCGATTTACGTGCCTTAGTATGAGCGAGTCAATATATTTATAGTAACTACCTTTTTCTTCTTTGATCATCTATTACGTGTGGGAACTTATGATACTTACTCGTTTCCCGGCAGTCCGGTCCTATTAATCGTCGTAACTGTTTCTACGATTGACTCGATTACTTGGTTTTCTCGCAAATTGCATTTCTTTATATAAAGGTACAGATGATATTTAATTTTGTAGAATCGTCAGAACAAAACGAAAACGATATAAAACATAGTCGCATTTAAATATAATTAAATTACTTAGTAGCTTTGTCACAATTGTTTATTTACATATTAAGTGACAATTAACCTATCTTAATATGTATAAATTATCAAGTTTTACGACATAGCTATACTTCAGCGTTAATAATATTGAATTTCGATTAGCAATTTTGTATTCTCATTCCCATGTTATCAAAGAGTTCTCGATTAATTGATAACAACGTACATTAGATGGGATTATTAAAGCATGAGTCGGATGTTATCGTTTGAAATTTAGGAATGGTCGTTTCAGTGACATCCGGAGACGTATCGTACATTAAAAATGAAATAAACGATGGCCGGATATTAATTTGTAACATTTGTTCAACATTTTAAATAACAGGCTGCAACATTTGTAATTGCAATAGTTTTAACTGAGAAACTTATGTAAACTCTGTTACATAGAAGATGCGATTCGACGGTGTCGCCATCTCGTTGAGAGTATATGTATTATATAAGAATTAGTTGGGCAAAATAATGTTACTAAATGTATCGTTAAAACGCGCGCATGCCAAAGCATGTGGCAACTTGAAATATTTATTACGGAGATATAATAGTTGGATAACTTTATAGATAAATAAATTCGCAAGAATTTGTATTCTTGCAAGAAATGAATAAGCATGTTTTGAAAATATAAAAGAGAGATAGAAATATCGAACGATTGGTAATTGACTGTGTATTATTTTAGTTGAATTTACCCGCTTACGAAAAAATCTGTATCGTTTTGGGTAATGAAACTTGCGATTTAGATTCCGCCGTATCGACTTTGGTTCAAGCATATTCTGAATATCTAGACGGAATTAAAGAAAAGAAGACAGATCTAGCAGTAATTCCGTTAATGAACATACATGAAAGTGATTATCGCGTGAAAACGGAAGTGGTGTTCTTCTTGAAACGTCATCGCATACCTTTTGACTTATTGACATTTCGGTAAGTTTGTGAAATCAATTGGAACGAGATAAAATGTGACGATAGGAACGTTCGAACCATCAAAGTTGGAGAATAATCTGATAATAGTTTGTCCGTTACAGGAATCAAATAGATTTGAAAGGTTTAAGGGGAGACGTAGGAAAGAAATTAGAGCTGATTCTTGTCGATCATCACGATCTGCCGGACGAAGACATCGATTTAATGGACTTCGTAGTGAAAATAATCGATCACAGGCCACGAGATGAACGATGGATTTGGCCCGGCAGAAAGGTGTATCTGGAAAACGTAGGCAGCTGCGCAACGTTGGTGGCGCGAAATTTATTCGATAAACATCCAGAAGTAATAGACTCACAGTTGTCGAGTCTTTTGCGAGGCAAGCGTATATAAGGGGTATCGCTAGAGACTAATGGATCGTTCGGACGTCGTACATTATTAATCGTGTTTATTTATAGGGCCCATCTTAATCGATACTAGTAATTTATCGAAAGTAGTCGATCGGGTTACCCCCGCCGATATCGAAGTTGTGGAAGCTTTAGAGAAAGCCGGTGAACTAGATCTCGATAGAGGTAAAGTGTTTAATGAGATCGTTAATGCAAAATCTGATATTAGCGAATTAACTGCCTGTGACCTGTTGATTAGAGATTTAAAAGTAACTGTCGGTATACCGATAGTTGGATTGCCTATTCTGGTAAAGGTAAACAATGTCCAGTTACTCTGTGCGATAGATTTCCACGTTTTTGTTCGCTGGAGTCCCTACCTAACGTTATATAATGTTAAATTGTAGAATTTTCTCGATCTAAAGGACAGTTTAGAAAGTGTCGAAAATTTTGCGAACTCTAGAAACTTCACGATTATTGTACTGATAGGATTGGAAGTTCGTTCGAACACCGTGTCTCGAGATATTGCTATTTTTTCATTGACTGACAATCGACTGAAAGAAATGGTTAGCAATTATAATATAATGTTTCATTTTTATTTCCCTCGAGTTCGTTCAATTACGATTATTAATCAGTTTTTATGATCGATAGATAATAGAGGCTCTGACAGTGTCCGTAGAGCCGGCGCTTGAATTAACCTTTATCAGAGAAATTGAAGAGCAAGGTGGAAAGTTTAGGTTGGTTCTTTACAGACAGGGAAATGTGCGTGCGACGAGAAAACAAATTCTACCGATCATTCGGGACATTGTTTTATCGAAAGGTGGTCGGTGTTACAATACGCATAAACCGGAATTGTCTTAAGAAAGATCTATTTCAGTGCATGAAATCTGAAATAATTCGAACGCGTTGATCAGGTAACACGGAATATTTTGCTCTGAATATTGAAAAAAAAGATAAATAATTCAATTAATGTTGTTAAGTTGCAGGAAACTTGTTAATATTGAAATGACAAATAATACCGCGTGTTCGTCTTGTCTGTATACGGTTTTAATTTGTGTGAAAATTGATTGCCAACGTTCGATTGATCTTTGATATATAAATCATTTAGTAGAAACAGAAAACACGTTTTAACTGTTAACGTCTGATATTGTATGCAATCGTATTTATTATACGTGTTTCGTTTCATTTAGTAGCGTGCACTCCTGATTCAGGGAAACGTAATAAAATGAATAAGAAATCAATGTTTAATTTAACTTTCGTAATTCCTATTACGGAATAGGTAAACATAGATAGGTAAATAAACGATAGAGGAAAAAGATTTGTTATATCAACGTTTTGTTGTATTCGTAACAGTGGCGGCAGCGTATGTAAGCATATGTATATAGATGTGCTTACAATTAGGACGATCGGTAGGAGGTTGGGAAGATGATAGTATACAATACTATGTATTCCCCTGCAACCCCTTTTGCCCCTACTACTACCTCCCTCTCTTCGAATCTCGAGCAAGCTTGCCGTGGTCCGTGGATGAACGTGAATGTGAGCTAGGTTAAAGGTTTGCAACAGAAACGAACGGTTCGTATCGAGGTACCCGTCTACGCGAGGAACGCGAGATCACAAACGAATATACTTGAAGAGGCAGAAATCAGAAAGAGGGTAATCGAATGTTGAAAAATGAAGAAATGGTTGATTTGTATGGCGCGGGCAGCGACGATTTATACGAGTTTCGTTTTTTTTCTTCGATAGAACATGTTTGAACATGTGCAGTATATAGCAAAAAAAAGAAAAAGAACGTTAATATTATGAAAAGTTGGTGCACTTTGATTTCATTTACTTTGTAAACATGCTGAGGTTCTCTAATTTATCAAACATTTGCTGTTTCTATGGTGTACGGAACGAGTGGCAGAAGTTCGGTATAAAAGGTAAGAATTTTTAATTTCCTCGAATTTATAGTGAAAATAATCGATATAAATATAAAAATGATTTAATACGTATTAGTTGAAGTCGATTACGAAGACCGCATGTTCGTTTATCCCTGATCCTCGTTTCGTATAGGAAGGTCTTGAAACTTGTCCCTTTTAAACATTCGCATACGTTACACGCGCAGGATTATGCAAGAGAAAAATAGTTTGCAAGACAACTAGATATCTATCTGAATGTGCATTAGATATTCGGGGAAAGGACTGGGAAATGTGAGGTTTTTCGTGTGAAATTAAATAGACAATGCGATTAACGGAGAAAAGTACGAGTGCAGAACTCAAGCATGGTAGCGTTCTTCCATTCTACGGTGAGCTCGTATTGATCGCGCTTTACTTGTTGCACGCATACCTATCCAGAACTCCACGCACATTTCCTAACCCCCATTGTCTTCATTTTCTATCGGTAAATCTAATTAACGTACAACCTACGAATCACCAGTTATACCGTTAATGGTAGCCGTATTTGCAATTTTCCATTGTTAATCAGAAATAATTACTGTTCGAATCCTGATACATCTTTCGTCGACGACACGATATCATTTTATACCATCTGTTAAGTTTAAAATGATCAAATTGTTTAACGCTCTTCCATTTTCGATGTACTTGAATACAAGTCGTACATTGTTATCCTCCGGTTTATCTCCTTACACACGACGGTAAGTCCATCCATCCATCCATCCATCCATCCATCCATCCATCCATCTATCTATCTATCTATCTAGGTATTTGCAGAAAAACGATGTAACTGGTAAGATCTGAAAGCAAATGAGTTATAGTGAAAGTAACGGAGAATCAAATGATCGAGCGATAAAGTTATAGTTTCAGGATTCGAAGAATGTTAGGAGAGAACTTGATCTATCATGAATTGTAAAAGAATTAAGAGCAGTACGAAGACCGGACATCGATATGCGGTACACGATAACTGTTATTACTTTGGGAGTGCTATTCTCCAGCACAACTGCGAGCGGGCAGGATTTGACCAGAAATGTTTTCGGTAAGGGAGTAGAAAGAAAAAGAGGTGTGTGTGTGTGTGTGTGTGTGTGTGTGTGTGTGTGTGAAAAGTCGAAAGGAAGGCGTTTAGAAAGGGATGTTAAACGAATAGATCGGTTTGGAAGGTATAACTCGTTTCAGATAAGATACATCGTATCTACACATATATGTATGTAGGTAATGATTTTGTAGATGAATGTATTGTTCCGCTCGGTATGGAAGAAGGAAAAATTCCGGATGACGCGATCACAGCTTCTTCCAGTTATGAAACGAAGTCGGTGGGTCCTCAAAATGCAAGGTAAGCCGTGTCGAATGAATACCGTTAGCTAGAGTTAATCGACCCGTTCGAAGTTTCAGCGATCTAATAATTATATTCGCTCGTTCTACTAAAAGCAGCAAGCGCTCGCGAAAATCAGAATTCGATTATCCACACGTACGACAGTTGTTCTAACGTTCCGTTCCTTCTTATTTGAGCACAGCGATCAATGTTTACGCGCTTTCATAATAAGTATGCTTTATTAGGTAATTTCATACATACAGTCGTTATCAGTTTTAACATCGGCTATGACAAATATTTACAAACGAGAAATCTTGTCTTCAAACTAAATCGGTAACGTTGCGCTCGTGACGCTGAAACAGCAAGGGGAGTCGCAAGTCCCCATCCAAATTACTACGTTAGACGACGAGATCTTTCCTTTCCATCGTCCGTGAAATAAGGTTACCCATTTTTTCAAATGAAAGTTCGAACAACGTACAAACGACAAAAAAAAAAGAAACGCCACGGAAGTATTATTATAAATACGTAATCTTTCTTGCTCTATTATGTCGAATTGTAAATTTGTAATAGAAGAAGGAAAACCTAAAACACCATGAAAGCGTACGTACAACCGATTTCATTGTTACATAATAAAGGTTGTAAGTGTTGCAACTGTTCAGAGTGTTTTTATAGACACATAGATGCATATAATAACGACGAAAGACAATATAGATATAGTTTTATAAGGGAATAAAATTTATGAACAATTATTATAACAATGTAAACGATGAACGATAAAGAATATATTTGAAATAGGTGAAGGGTGGCGGACTAATAGAAAGCGAACGATACGAGAATAGAGACTCTGTTGGTTAGTTAAAAATCGTTTTCTTTCGACGAACGAAAAAAAAGAAGGGAACGGAGAGAGGAAACGGTTGCCGGCAAATAATCAACGATCAATCCGTTTCGAGCGTGTTCACAGGATACGACAAGAGAAGAACGGTGGTGCTTGGTGTCCAAAAGCGCAGATCAGCAACACGATACGGGAATACCTTGAAATTGACCTGACGAGAAACCATCTGATAGCATGGACCGAAACTCAAGGCAGGTTTGGCAATGGTCAAGGTCAAGAGTACGCAGAGGCCTTCTTTTTGGAGTATTGGCGAGACGGAAAGTGGCATCAGTATCAAGATTTAAGGGGTGACAGAGTTGGTGTCCGCGATAAGTCGACCCAAGAGGTCGTCCGCGTTGCTTCGATTTATTTCATTAATTTATTACCGCGTTAATGCGTTCACGTAGATACATACGTATGGTTTTTCAACGGAGATGAAATGATGTATTTACGTATTATGTATTTTTATGTAAGTAAACCGATCTCCATCTAGTTTGTTCTCGAGAGCAAAGCGAGACGCTTCCCGGTGTCCGTTGATGTATAAAAAAGTGAATCGATGTTCGTGATCGATGGAACATTCGATCGAGAGTGGGATGTTCGTTTCAGGTACTACGTGGCAATAGCAACACGTACTTGGTGGAAAAACAGAAGCTGGAGTTGCCGTTTATCGCGAACAAAGTACGATTCGTACCTTACAGTCAACATCCACGGACGGTTTGCATGCGAGTCGAAATTTACGGATGCGTATGGCAACGTAAGTGTGCATGCACAAGTATGTATTTATATAGATGTGTGTCACGATCCCGAACACCTATAAACACGATCGTATTTCTCTGTTCAGAATACGTTAGGAGCTACAGCGCACCGAAGGGATCGAGCCTCGGTCCCGGAGGATCGAACGTTCAAGATTCGTCGTACGATGGCATCGAGGAGCTTGATTCTATTCTTGCGAACGGTCTTGGTCAACTAACGGACGGAATATTGGGCGAAGTTTCTGAAATTCTCGACTCTCCGGGAACCGGCACGAATTGGGTCGGCTGGTCAGAATGCGCTACCGTTCAGATCATCTTTCGCTTTCAACAGCTACGAGAATTCGATAATTGTTCTATACACGTTGCTCGTATGCCGCAACTAGAAGTTGAGGTTTGTCCACCACCATCGCACCCGCATCGCACTCTCTGCTCCACCACTGCTCCTCCTCCTTTCCCCCACCCCCACTCCCACTCCCTCCTCCTCCTCCTTTATACTTTCTTCGTGCTTCGTACGGTATATGTACCTACTTATATTCGAAAGTTTTAATTTTTTCACAGATCCCCCTTCGTTTACGATTGATCGCAATTCTTGCAGACCTTCTCTATGCTGCGAATTTCCTTTTCCATCGATGGTGCAAACTACGAACCGGAAATAGAAAAATTAGCGCCGTCGATCGATACAAGCTCGTCTATCGCCGATACAGTTTCGGTGTTTATTCATTTGCAATCGAAAATCGGATGTTTGGTGAAAATGGAATTCACTCTTGCTGCAAAATGGTTACTTCTTAGCGAGATCACCTTCTACACTGGTATGAGCGCGCTTTATACTTTCTTAACGAGAAGATTTGTCGAGCGACGAATAAACCCATACGAATCGATAACATTATAATACGTATGTTATACCGTCGATATAGGTAGCAAAGATCGATCGAATGATTCGTACATTTCGGAGGATCGATCGTTACGAACGGATCGTAATCAAAGCGAATCGGAGGCAAAATCGAGTGGTAGTTCGCTGGACTCGATGATATCAGGGTTTAACGAAACAAAAATCTACAAAATCCACGAGGACACCTCAACTCCGGACGCCTTTCCCGTTGGTACTTCGCAAACGTACATCGGTCTAGTTAGCGGCCTATTAACAGTTTTCGTCCTATTCTTAACGTGTACAGCCTTTTTGATCAAGCAAAGAGGACGCAATAAAATAGCTTTGTTGCATAAGCATACAGCTCTCCTCTGCGACTCGTCTGTACCGAGTATCGCGATCACTCCGAAGGACGTTAAATTGTCGAACTCGATCGTAAATGGATTATCATTGATTCGTAAACCTATTGCTATCGCTGTTTCTAACAACTTGCCTCTAAGATCCGCTACAGATACCCAGATCGATTCTCAAATTGCCTTCGTCGATTCCAATTATCCTCGTCGTTCTACTCTGTATGAAAAGACGTACAACTTGTTCAAGGAAGATAATCTCGAGCTCGCACAATCAAACGCATCCGCCGGTCGTGCGGTCGAATCGTCGTGTGCCGGTGAGTTTAGAAACGTACAAAGGCGTTCCACTTTTTCCATTACAAGACGCTACGCTTCGAGACAATGATTTCTTATTATAGATTTCAAGTGCAGCTCGAGTTTTACGATAAACAAGACTACAGAATTTACAGTGCCAACTACGTCAACGTACTCGTCGAAAAGAACGTTTCATCTTCAATCGGGAAAGTTGAATCAAAACGTTCAAGAAGGGTATTATGCGGCGACGGACGTTCTAACGGTAAGATAGTCTAATAAAATATATTTAGACACACGCACACAGAGTGAGGGAGAGAGAGTGAGAGGGAGGGAGGGAGGCAAAATTAAAACAACGTGGTTACAGATAAAGCTAAAGAGAGAGCTACCGTCAACTTTGAGTCCGTTTACGCCTCTTCACATTCGCGAGAAAGGAATACGTCTACCGCGCGCCATTGGCACGTGTAACATTCAATGCTTTTCCAGACACAGATTAAGGATATTGGATAAGCTAGGAGAAGGAAATTTCGGCTTGGTAAGATTAAAGCGTATACATACATACATACATACATACATACATACATACATACATACATACATACTGTTTCTACAATCTATCCACGAATCAGAGATATTTAATCGGATTGTAATCAAACGAGCGAACTCGATAGGTTCATTTATGCGAGGCAAAGGGAATCGCAAATCCGGAGGCAGGAATGATTGAAAAGCAACAAATTGTAATCGTTAGATCTCTATGGCGAGGTGTTGTGGATTCCTTGAGGTAAGCGCATCGATGCCAGAACGTAACTGCGTTACATGCAACCGTTCCTCAAAACGCCTTGCTTAGACGTTTCAACTTGTGTCATTATTATTAACTCACACAGATTAGACTTTACGAGCGATATGCGCATTTTGGCGATGCTTCGAAATTCGAATGTAGCAAAAATGATCGCCTTGATAGAAGAAGAACCGTTTGGAGCTGTTTTCGAGTACGGTCGATTCGGAGATCTTCCTAGCTTTTTAGAAAGCCGCAGAAGCTCCGATACCGAGGATAACATTGGGTAAACCTGCGACCTATTTCTGTTTGCAGCTTCGCCCGACCTCCTTATTTCAATCTTCGTTTTTTTCTTTTCCGCAACAGTTGCACCAGTCGTTTAAACTTTCTCATCCAAATTGCATCCGGTATGAAGTATCTAGAATCCATGAACATTGCGCACTGCGATTTAGCGGCCAGGTAAGAATACTTTTTTCCTGAAAAGCAAAACGAATCGATTTAACAACATTAAATCATGCAACGTTTCAGAAATTGTATCGTTGATCACAATCTGACGATAAAAGTGTCGGATCATGCTATATATTGTAATAAATACGATCATCATTATTTTATCAACGGGCACAACGCAAAGATTCCTTTACGGTGGATGGCTTGGGAAGCAGTTTTATTGGTAAGCGTATTTCGCCTGTATTTGCGGATTATTCTTTTAAACGTGTACATACTCGAGCCACTGTATATACCTGTTTCTTCTTTCCTTGCTCACTGCTGCCAGCTGCATCTCGTATTTCTTTTTCCGGTGTCTCTTTTTAGGAGAAACGTAGTTGCCGAGCCGATGTCTGGTCCTTCGCTGTGACAGTTTGGGAAATTTTTATGAACTGTAAAGAGATACCCTACGCAGAGTTAACGGTAGCGCAGGTTTTGGAAAATTATGCTCACTGGTATCAAAGTGAAATGTGTAACGATAATACACGCAATAATAATAATAACAACAACAACAACGAAAGAAATCAGCCTCGAATTCCTTCACGGCCCGATCGTTGTCCAAACGATCTATATCGTATGATGAACAAGTGTTGGAGCAAACGAATAGAGGACAGGCCCTACTTTCATGAAATTTATCTGTTCCTCAAAAAACTAGTCCTCGATTAAACGTTCGAAATACTCGTGATCGAGTAACACGGACCAAATTATATTACAATCAGCCAACAAGCATCCTGTATGTAAACTTTACCGTATCTACGCTGATTCGCCTTATTTTATCCTTTTGCTGGTTTCCTTTTTTCTATATGTTTAATACACGAGCGCGTATACCATATTATCGACTACTCTTGCTTGGATTCGTTTCAGAAAAATTGTCTTTCGGATCGTTTCAGGATGCTCTGTGGCCATTAACTTATAATGCTCAATTAGGTTTATATGCTACTCGACTATTGCGAAAAATAGAAGCATGTATATTGTGTATGTGTGCGTGCGTGCGTGCGTGCGTGCGTGCGTGCATGTATGTGCGTGTATGTATGTACAATGTGTATACATATATACATAAATGCATACACACATATGTACATTCATACACAATTATCTTTGAAGAGATTTTACGTGATGAAGAAACTAAGTTCTTTCCTCGATTCTGCTGTCTTTCACGTATTGGTGGTTGTTACGATCACGATTCTAACAATTTCAACTCTTTTTTTCTTTTCTTTTAATACTTAGCAATAAAATTAACATTACTTGTATTGTTCATTCTATGTATGATGTTGTACGAGTAAAATAAGATTTTCTGGTTTGAAAGAACGCGCGACAAACAAACAAACAAACAAATCAATTTCACGGTAACCTGTCAATTGTTAGTTTTTACCAAAAGCAACAGACCTAGAAAATGAATGTTGTGTATGCGCAAATTCATGTGCTGAAACTTGGCGTTAACGAGCGACATGATTGCGGTTACAAACAACTCTGAGATAACAAATAAAATTGCACGATATAAGTGTATACACACCGCGAATAATAATCTTCGGAAAATTTTGCGCGCGCGCGCGTTACTGCAAACCAAAGAAGGGACAATCAATTTTACGAATGTTATTTCGTAAATCACGCGAATATCCTATTCTAAGATACTTTACGGTTATACATCCGTACGTATAATTGTTCGTCGACTTGTATGCGACGTGTGAGTCGATTACAACATATTCATCGTATCGCGTTAATATCACGAATACGTATACTTTCTATTCGAACATAACATTCTGTTATTCATCGACCTTTGTAATACAATTCACGCGTATCCCATTAAAAATTATATTCTTCATATTTCCGATGTTAAGGTGAATAAAAATTGTTAAACGCTATCTGTAGGAGGTTCAACGGGTTAAGTATACATACATGTGTGCGAAAGGTATAAAATGGAACATCTCACGTTGTGTCATTGCGAACACTTTTCACTAGTGGAACTAGTGGAACGATGTTTATTTCACGATGAAAATCAACGAGAGTCTGTTCCCAACGTTCCTCAAAGTATATTCCCAACAGGAATTGTGCTCGAATACCCGTATTAATAGCCCATGGAAGATGATGCTCGAGATACAACTTTCTTTGCCTGTAATCCCAAACAATAATCCATATACTGATTGACAGAGGGGGAAGAAAAGGTCTTTTCATTCAAATTCGGAAATAGTATTCGTTCGCTCGATTTCGTTTTATTAACTGCTCTATTTACCTTGATCGCAACCTGTACGCTCCAAATATCGCTCCGCTTAAACACATCGGCAAACGTAATTGTAACGCTTCTATCCACTTCACAGATACTTCACCGAGCATCGTAGTCGGCATTAGAAGCATCGCATGAAAAATATCGTGGGTTTCTCGGTATCGTTGCATCACGTACGCCAACTCGGTATCTTCGACAAATCTAACCGCAGTTCTAGAATCGGGCGATACGTTCTGTAACAAATCAACATATTTCTCTTTCCATTCAACTTCCCGCATACTTTCTTGCTCGCCAAATCACGTGATTTCGCATAAAATGTATAAACATTCGGTATATACAAAATACGCTCACGCATTATCTTTGTAGGAATTGTATAAACATCGACTGTAATGTTTTCGAATAGTTCGATAAGGCTATCGAAACTAATGAACACAGTTCGATCGCAATTTTCAACAGTTACCAATAAATCAAGTATGCAAACATGCATCAAGACGATACGCGTCAAACGATCGAAAGAGCTTACGTTCGCGTCCAAAAATTCGCGATAGGTTCTGCCAACTGTTCCTTCTGGTAAACGTTTTAGCGCGGACAAATCGATCGTCGATGAAGATATACGTGGCTTTTCGGCTAGGATACGACGTCCCTCGGAGGTAGCGAGCATCTGCTGATGACAGTAGGAGAGAGCGTCGGTACCGGTCGTTTCTCCCAAACATGCGATCATGTCACCACGGAAAGGATTCGCAAACGATATCGCGGCTGCACCGGCCGTCAAAATGACGCGTTGCACCGGTGACAAAGACACTCGATGTTTCGCGTAATCTCTCGTGAACGATGACGAAAACAGTCCACCGTTAGAGAACCTTCGAACCGTCCAGCCTGAAACTGACCGAGGACAATCACTTCTTTCAGTCGCTTCTTTCCTCCACAAATAAAATTTATTTCACTAAAATACTTATATACAGATGCGTTATCCGTGACATAGCATCTTCGAAATATCTATATATGTATATATGTATGCATGCATACGTGTGTGTGTGTGTGTGTGTGTGTGTGTCTGTTTGTGTGCGTGTATGTATGTACAAATTGTGTTATACATAGCCGACACTGCGGTATCTCCACGCAATATAACGTATTTCCTTACTCTTACTATATCCGGTAACGATATTTTCGCTTTGGTACGTACGCGATATATTTATTTGCGACTGTTACGCTTTATCAAACGTTGTCTTTCTATTTCCGATCTACTTCAGTTTCTTATTTTTTTCCCGCGATAAAGCAACTAGTGACCGAGATAAAGAAAAATAATAAAAACAAAAAAAAAGACGAAAAGAAAATTGAAATTACAAAGAGGAAATTACAGAGAGAAAAAGAAAGAGAGAGAGAATATTGTAAAACAGATAGGATAGATTGACATACTACAC
The DNA here is from genome assembly GCA_033822845.1 of Tetrapedia diversipes. Classification (NCBI taxonomy): domain Eukaryota; kingdom Metazoa; phylum Arthropoda; class Insecta; order Hymenoptera; family Apidae; genus Tetrapedia; species Tetrapedia diversipes. Next base: position 119,783 of record JAOPTO010002329.1, read on the forward strand.
AACATAAATACGGCATAACGTGGTATAACATGGCATAACATGGCACGACTCTCCTCCTCTACTGTATATTCAACATACAGTTTGCATTTTGATTGTTTGCTCATCGGAAAGCGGAGAATATTTTGGTTCGGTTGATTCTTTCCTTCGAAATGTCACCCACGTGTAAATTAAACTACCAACAACACTTAAATTCAGTCCTATGAAATTTAACCACGTAAATATGTAATCACCACCGATGATCATTCCCAGATATGTAACGCATATATTTTTCAAACATCCGATTATCGTAGTAGTTAACGCAGAATTATATAGTGTACATAGAATCATACTATAAGACAGCACGAAGCCCATTACGCATGAAAGCCCAAACTGTACAAGAAAAAAGGCATTGTTCCAATATGGAAATTCTAGGATGGAACGCGCGTCTCCCATCCAGCAGGCGACGCCGATTGCCGGAACAATCATAAACAATGAATTATAGTACATCAGTCCGAATTTTCCTAGTTCCTTCGAGTCCAATTTCTTCTTCATATAGACACCATTGGCAGCCGTGAACAGATCGTTTAACAGGATAAAAATATAGCCCTCCAGATTAAAAGCAAGATCGTTTAATGCTGCTACAACTGCCCCAAGAATCATCATATAGACACTCAATTGAACGGAGACGCGCGCCTTTGCTCCGAGGATATAATATTCGGCGATCATCGTCATAAGGATACTGAATCGTCTAAGGGCGGTAAACATTGGAAGGCTGAGCTGTTTAGTACCACCTAATCCAAAGATCATGTTACCGATGTAAATGATCGGTAACGGCCATATCTTGGTACACGTTGATGTTTCTAGGTTAGGAAATTCGATGTAGCGCAGCTTCTTTGCTGTGAAAAGCAACACGATGGTAGCCAACATTTGCCCTATTCCGAGTATTTGAAACGACGGAAATTCGAACGATGTCAATACCGTCTTATTTACAACCGTGATCATAAAGGAAGATGAGCCGTAAAACAGGGCGGAACCAATCCGTGCGAACATCACATTTTGATGACTTCCCGGCATACCGATACCGAAACGTAGTCCTTTGTAATTTCGTCACCTTTTGATTTTGTTCTCTCACTTTTTCCTCTCCGTTATTATTCACGACGTTCCAATTACAATTTTTACACGCTCAATACGTTGAATTTATGTCAAATCTGATTTGACAAAACATACTCTTCTGATATAACCTCATCGTTTCTCTTCCCTTCTTCTTTATTTTTCCCTTTGTCCTGCAGGCTGATCGCTAAAAACGATCCTAGATTTCACCAGATTAATATTCAATCTTCCACCAATATCACGAAGGTTATATTCCTACAACAAACACGCTTCTTCTTTCAGCCCCCCCCCCACACACACACACGCACGCACGCAATCGCTTCCTCTCCGCAACCCCCTCTATTTTGTGTTCTTTAAATTTGCCAACGTGTTCTCGAAACTCGCTTCCTCTTCCACTTATTTTCCTTCTTCTCTTTCAGTTCATTATCATCTTCGTTTTTCACAGGAATATTACTATGCATACGACTACGAATATTAGATTACTCGACGTGTACAATTCACTTGTTCTAAAGTTCACTATAAAAAGTATCTGAAACTTGTCCATCTTTGGCAAAGCATCTTCGGTTCAATTTTTTCCAAAATGCCCATTGTTTGAAATGAAAAATAGTTACCTAGACTGCTAACTTTTTCATATGCTATTCGATCGAATCAAATTCTCAACTTCTTTTGTCTTAATTTCATGGTGGAACGATAATTATCTCACAAAATATTATTGTTCAATAATTATTATGTTACATCCATCTATTAAACAAACAAATTAAGAACACATAAAAACATGATAAGTAATTATTTTGAATTGCTTTAATAACAATTTATCCACTATGCAATTAAAAAATGTATATATACAGAATCGATCATTATAATATAAAGAATATTATTTATGTTAATTATGAAATTAATAATATTCGTTTTTAAAATAAAATTTCGTTACTGGAAACACATTTGTATATACTATGTAAATATAAAGCACCACGTTGCGATTGATTTTTTTCTAAAACGCGGTCATACGTGGATGCGTTTAGGATTCCTCTGTCTCCCTTACACGTCAAATTTTCGATTTAAGCAATGGGTTTCGATCACTCGGTTACCAAGCAAACGTAGGTGTTAAGAGTTTAGGAGCCTATTACAATTATTTGAAGTTTCGGCGCAATGTGTGCGTGTTTAAGCTTCTGTTATGTAACGCGGAGCCCAAATTGTAAAAGTAAAAATGTGATCATGTAAGTTGAACATCGATTTTAAACGGATCATAAAGCACTATACTTGTCTCTCGTTATTGGCTACATGATATTACGATAAAAGATCGACTTAATTACTATATTAATTCGCAGGATGGAAACAAGGAGTTACTAACCAATTATACCACATATTTTTATCATGTTATTTGTTTTCTATTCAATCAGGATCTCCCGTAACGCATGTTTGTCGCTGTTAAAATTGCCCAATGTTACAGTACGTATAAAGAATATTGATATTCCATTACCTGTTTTGTTCGGTTCTATGACAACTTATCACAGTGTTCTATCGAAACCGCAAGATTTATTATAAGTAAATAATTTTATATACAGAAACATCGATATCTGTCAGACATCAAAGATGTTAAAAATCAGACAGTTTCATCAAATTTAATTAAATCACTTCATCGACGGAAAGCTACTCAATATGTAGATATACTGAAGAAGAAAAGTCAGAAAGAGGTGTGCGCGAACGATGAACAAGAATGGCGACACATAAAACTAGATTCTGGCAAACTTCAAAAGCATTGTTTTATGTTGGCTAAAATAAGATTAACATGTAAAGCAAACTTATGTCCTTAAAAAAGAATCAATATTCTGTATAATTTGTTTAAATGTAAAAAGTATGGATGCTAACGATAAAATAAAATTTTCAGCTTTAGTAATCGTAACAACCATGGCTGGATACGCGTTAGCTCCTGGATCTTTTGACATTTCTACATTTGTTGCATGTTCCATCGGTACTGGGCTAGTGTCTGCAACAGCAAATGCTATTAATCAGTTCTTTGAAGTTCCATTCGATGCACAAATGTCAAGAACGAAAAATAGGGTGTTGGTTAAAGGTCATTTAACGTAGGTACAGTACAATGCTGTATAGCATTAGTCGTTAAAGAAATTTATTAGTAGTATTATACAAGTGATATAATTTCATATTAGGCCTGGACATGCAATAATTTTTGCAACCATATCAGGCTTCAGTGGATTATTGTTATTATATAGCCAAGTAAATGGATTAACAGCTGCTTTGGGAGCAGCTAATCTGTTTCTTTACACTCTTATTTATACTCCAATGAAACGTGTTAGCATTTTAAACACATGGGTGGGCTCTATAGGCAAGTATATCGCGATATCTGTAATACCACATTTAAATACCTTTCACGATGATAATTGAAATTACATATTAGTTTTTATTCAGTTGGAGCTATACCACCGTTAATGGGTTGGGCCGCTTGTGTCGGCGATGTAATATCACCAGGTGCATGGATAATATCTAGCCTGTTGTACGCGTGGCAATTCCCGCATTTTAATGCTCTATCATGGAATCTGAGACCAGATTATTCGCGTGCTGGTTACAGAATGATGGCAGTTACAAATCCAAAGCTTTGCCGTAAAACGGCATTGCGTTATACTGCTGCATTATTGGGTCTTTCTTACTTGGCGCCTGTTCTAAATGTGACAAATTGGTGGTTTGCCTTAACATCGACACCGCTTAATACGTATTTTCTTTACCTTGGTATGTTAAATGTTTATACACGAAAATAAGGAAGAAAAGGATGTATATGATACAACTATACAATGCAACACTGCTTATGGGTGAAATGAAAGCTATTTTAAAAATGATTTCTTTTTTAGCTTGGAAATTTCATAAACGTTCAGATAGTAAAAGTTCGCGCAAACTGTTTCATTTTTCACTGATTCACCTACCTGCTCTTATGATTCTTATGCTTTTAAATAAGAAACATTGGTATAACAGTAAGAAACAGACAGATACAATGGTTGATGGAGAAAAAGAAAGTAATATTTATGCAATTCTATCGAAAGTAATTCCATCGACGTCTTCGACTGTTTAACAAAACGATTTATGATTCGATTCAGGACACTATACATCGTTATCGTGTTAAAAACTAGTTTGTGGCAGAATTTGCAAATAACAGTAGTTATTAGATGTAAGCGGTGTACGTGTAAACGACATAACAAGACAGTTTACAAACGATTTGTGTATTTTCTGTTACTACTGTATACACATTTTGTATACGATTCGATGAAAATAAGTTTGAAAATATCTGAATAAGATGTTAATAAATAAAAACACGATCAGGATCGTATAATTTTAAAGTAGGAAAAATCATTGTATAAGGAAAGATCAATCGAATAACCAGTCAACAATTGTGGTTGTTTTTACCGATAACAATTAAACGATAGTTTAAAATTAACATAGTGTTCAGAAAATATAATTTGCATACGTGTTTGTTTGTTTTGTTTTGTTTTGTGTGTGTGTGTGTGTGTGTGTGTGTGTGCGCGCGCACGCGCGAGTATGTATTTATTTCACTTGAATTTTTATTAATTTAGAATATTCTACAATGTCATACCATATCTTGAACGGTTTTTCGTTTCGCAGCAAATTCTATTGCCATTTGTCTCCTAGTTTTGGTCAGATTCCTATGCCCAACGCAATCCAAATTTTCCACGAAACATTTGTTTCTACAACACTGTCGGCACAAATTATGAACACACTTGTGGCTCTGCAAGAAAAACGTGATCACGGAATTAATATTAAATTGTATTTGAGCGCGATGAAAAGTAAGGTTTAAAATTAAATTTGCAAACCACTGGATTTGGACAATCGCAACACAAATCGAATCCTCTTTTTATTACAATAGCTGGTCTGTTGGGGCGACGTGCTATTTGCCTGAGCTTCTTAAATCGTTTCCGCGATATTTCGTTTCCCTCTTCGTCTTTGAACTTCCTCTTTAGAAGCATTTCATTCTGCTACGAGACAAGTATACAATTAAAAATGAAACACTAAGAACGTGAAACAATGATTTTGTTAAAGAAAAAGTAAACCCGTTAACACGACATATGGAAAAGGAAACAAGGTTGTACAATAAACTAACCGTTTCGATGTTTTCCAATTCTAGCTTCTGCATCTGCTCTTCCGAAGGATGACGTACATACGGTTGACATAACCAGGGTGGTAGTTTCAGATTATAATCTGAAATATGAAACATGAGATACAGAATAACAAGGTAAAATAAATGAAGCAAGAAGAAACATGCATACGTATATCTGTATACGTAATATGAAATGGAGGAGGGATAAGCGACTGAGCAGATTATTCGGTGAAATGGCCGAGTATACAAACCGGATGGTTCCTCTTGCCACGATGAATGTCCCTCGTGGTAAGGTAGATACCGATCTCTTAAGCAGTATACAACATTTTTGAAAGATTCCATGGTAGAATTTGTGGCCAACATTTCCCTTTCTTCTTTATTTTCTGTTAAACAAAGTCTACTCTCTAGTTAAAAGAACGCTGAGTGTATAATTGAAGACGATAGTATTTAGAAATATAGTGATCCAGGGATGGAACCCAGAGAGAAATTATTTGATACGTACGTATGTTGGAATAATTTAAAGAGATGGCCACGTATATAAGAAGGTGGGGCTGGATAACGTTCTATCAAATGTAAATATTCAAGGGCTGGTTCCCAACTAGGTGGATAACAAGCCTCGAATATATAAGGATTATAAAGGTTGCCTTCTGCTGACATTACACCGTGAACACCGGTTTCCTCTATACATTTTTCGACGTCTTGCAGACACTGTATATTACCGTTTGCAAATACTGGAATCGTGACAGCCCGTCTGATGAATAATGAACGAATAGATATAGATGTACACATGATAAACGTAGAGGCCGTAAAATGTTGAAAGACTGGATAAATATGTTACCTGACGGCTTTAATATGATTCCAAGATGCGACACCGGTTAACGGGCCCTTCTGTTCTCTGGTTCGACCGTGCACGGTAAGTAATTTTGCTCCAGCGGCCTCTAACATTCGAGCATATTCGACGGTCTTGTCGATCTCCGCGAATATTCGAAGCTTACAAGTTACCGGTACACGAAGATTTTTACTCAAGGTGCTAACTGTAATATATTTTATGAAAGATAAATCGCAAGGATAAGGTGAACTTTTGAATTAATTATTGAAAATTATTGATTCCCGTAAAAACAAACGTGGCGTGATCGAAATTGCGAATGTTACCGCGGGTTATTTAAGCAACGACGATACCAATCAATATCACCGCACGATCATTTTAATTGCCCCTTTATACCTTAAAACTTGTTCCGATGTTTCGAATACTTCTCCGCTCGAATGGCTAACTAACTAACTGTTCACAGTGATCGAATCACACTATATTTCTGGGAGAATTGTACAAACCAATTCGCCGAAGCAAGTCCCAGTCGTCTTGTAGAAAGGCGCCGTAATGACCGCGTTTCGCGATGGCTTGAGGACAACCAATGTTTATATCTATAGCGTCGCAGTGCGATTCCGCCAAAAGTGCTGCCTCCAATAAGGTATTCGGATCGTTGCCGCAGAACTATGTAACAAACGATTATACGTCACTTCGAGATGATTACGAGGCAATCGAAGAAGAATCGGTGGTGAAGGTAAAGGTGATGTGAGTAACTGTTAGGAAGAATACCGGTAGACGTACATACGTATCTGTACCTGGACGATCAACGGTCGATCTTCAGCGGTACTAACAAGAGCTTCTCGTCGATACTTTGGATCTCTGCAGAAAACCGAAGAATGAAGCATCGGTGTGTAGCAAAGATGAGCACCGTGACGACGACTCAACAATCTCCAAGCTAGCTCGCTCGCGTCGACCATTGGTGCGACTATATATCGTGGAGAACCCAATACGCTTACCCATATATTCGACGTCTGTTCCATGGTGAAGTTTGCAAGTTGATCAGGCAATTTCACCATAACCGATGACGACATCTAAGCGAAAATATACGACGATGAGTAAATACGCGCAGTTTCTTATTACTTTCTTCTATTTCAATACGAGTAATTTTACATTTAAACGAGCGGTAGAAGTTTTGTTCTAAGATTTCCATTTTTACACACTATAACGAATTGGTGCTCGTTCAGTAACGTTCAAACGTAGAATCGAAGATAATATCGCGTGCACCTCCCCCTAAACCCCTCAGAACCCCGTCTACTCTTCGTTCATTTTATCCACAATTCTCACTTTTTGCACATTAACATTTCCAACGAACAGGATGTGTAATATTTCGTTTCGATGAAGCTGTATGACTAGAGAGTTTATGCGGCTTACATTGTGTTAAACAGCACGAGGAAAATGGAATAGTCGGTTAATACGATGGATCTCATGGTTCCGGTGAAGATGGTACAAATTGAACGATTCGTGGAGAGGAAGACAAACAGTGTGACACAGAAGATGACAAACGATTCGAACGAGTAGTAGTATTAGTATTAGTATTAGTAGTAGTAGTAGTAGTAGTAGCGGTAGTAGTAGCAGCAGCAGCAGTAGTAGTAGTAGTAGTAGTAGTAGTAGTAGTAGTAGTAGTAGAGTAAGCAGAACACGAAGAATGAGCTGACCGAGGCGTAGTAGATTTCGAGAATTCTGATTCTAAAATAGGAGACAGCTTGATCGATGGCGTGATATGCAATTTCGCTTTAGTTGTGGATTGTTTCCTAAAGGTAAAACGTGTGCCAGATTTTCTAAGCGTCGACGGTTCGAGGATTTTCTCTGATCGAAGTAAAGTTTGCTCGATCGATTCTCTGATCAGCGATCGGCGCAGCGGAATAAATTTGGTCGATGATCGCGTTTTGGTAATTGGTGATGTTTTGATGGGAACGGCAAGTGGGCCGGTGGCGACGGCGACGGCGGTGCTGGCGGTGGTGCTGGCGGTGGTGCTAGCGGTGGTGGCGGTGATCGATACAATATCCTCCGTAAGTACATCCGCATTGATCGTTACTTCACTCGAAACGCTATTTGAGAAAATTATTCGCTTGGACTTTGATGTTTGTTGCATCGTGTACGCGTCGAACGATGATTCTTTTTCGCTTTTTCTTCTCTTCTTCCACCTTCTTTTTCTTTTCCCATCCCTACTTAAATACGATCGAAGAAATTTTCCTATTCTTTCGACAGTTTCGCAAGAGTTCGTCGAAACGTGCACCGCAGAATCGGAGGGCATGATATCATCGCCAATGGATCGTTTCTTCGATCCATTTGCTTTGCTGTTTGTCGCACAACAATGCATAGCGACCGAGTTGAGCGCGGTAAAGCAACAAGAAACAGGCGACGGCGTTGATAAACCACCGGTAACATTCCGATCCAGAGGTAGGACCGTAGGTTGTACACTATTCATTGACAATGCGTACGACGGAATTTCTGTGTCCGTTTCGTTCAAAGGTGGTTGGAGTTCGTATGTCGAAAAACAAAGGTGAAAGTTCTTCTTTTCGATTTCTCGATAAGAGAAGGAAGATTCGTTCGCGATTAGGCTCGATCGACCCTTGGAACGCGAATACGAATCTGTGCTGCTTTGAAAAGATGACGTAAGAGGATGACGCGCAGAAAGAAATCTATGGATATCGTGTTGCATCTTTGTTGACTTTGTAACTATTTCAACTGCATTAGAATTACTGTCGGTAACACTGTTGGTAGTGGTGGTGGTGGTGGTGGTGGTAATGGTGGTAGTAATGGTGGTAGTAATAGTCTTAGTGGCAGTATTAGTAGGATTAGCAGAAGCAGCAGCAGTAACGGTGGTGGCTGCTGCAACGAATGCAACGGCAACGGCAACAGAGTTCTTTTCCCTTTTGTTCCGTACGTACTCATAAGTAGTCAACCCGAGGCAAGCAATGTAGCCATGGAAACAACATAAATGAAGCAAAAGTATCGCTACGATTGCCGAAACAAGTCCAATCGCAGAAATCGCGATTATGGTAGTGGTATCCGAAACGGACGCGACGATAGGAACAACAGGGACGGTTGTATTCTCCATCGTTCCGTTCTTATCGCACCGATTCGTAATTCGATCTGGCAATAAAGAGAACAACAATTCCGTCGCGGAAAGAGCGCTAACAAGTAGGCTTGCTACAATCGCAGAAATCAAACAAACGAGAAAAGCAAAATAATTTCTAGCCCCGATGCAATTATTAAGCCATTTACAGTGATGATCGAATCGGACGATGCATTTGTTACAAATCGAACAATGCTTCGTTCTGCTGCTCTCAGTGGTTATATTACAAAGATGACATCTACCGTTCTCGATTACGTGCGAATGCTTTCTTTGGTCGAATTCTGGCACCACTTTATTTGCTGGCCGTGACCTGACTCGGGGATCTGCTGGATCCAGTAAAAGTACTGTCAAATGGGAGCAAACATGCGTGAAAAAGATCGCTGCGATTATAATCGAGAATTCTGATCGCAGACTCGGCTCGAGGAGTGGCGTTAGTATCACGAACGTGTTTACTACAATGATCAAGATCACGATCCAGCCAGTCACTTGCTGGGGATGAAGAGGAAATTCAAGTCCGTGTATACGTCTAAACTTTTTATATTTCGGTGTCATGAGCGCGTTGCTTTGTCCCGTAGTACACCATTTCATCGACAGAATGCTATTCTTCGTTCTGCTTCTTTCGTTTCGCATAACGTCACGCAATGTGATCGTATTCACTTCTATTCGCTGCCAAATTTCCCTCGAATCATCAATTTTGTCTGTCACCTTCTCTTCATCATCAATATCAGCAATACCGATATTCTATGCTTCGTTCCGATTGTTTCCATCTTTCTTGTTTCTTCCATTTTTTTCTACCCCTAATCCTCCTATTCAATTTCCGACTCACTTTTTTTTCTCCGTTTTATCAACGAACATCTTGATTTTCGCCTCCTTTGTCCTTTATCGATTCTCTTCGCTTTACGTTCGATTCTAACTTTAATTTTGATTTTGTTTCTCTTTCTTTACACTGTTATCCCATCGTAGTACATATAAGATTGTACGATGAAGCCACTTGTCGGAACACTGATTGCTATGCCGTCCGTCTATCCTCGAGGATCCTCGGCAAAGCTCGGTGGTATGTTCCTTTTAGCAGAATGTACTTTCAATCGATATTCGCATGGCAACGTACTAGTTATACATGTATGAATCGGACGGAAAACATATCTCAGACTTTTCACAAACAACGATTCCTTCTACGAATCTCGACGCATAAGCGTATACTTTGCTTTTTATACATTACAATACAAAACAAGCAAATCCTTTTTAATTGTTTGTATGTATATTAATATACCTTCGCGATTAACTTTCAACAATTTTTAATCTGCTTCGTCGTGTATAATTTACAAATTTACATTTTAATCGGTTTAAAATTTTAGTATCTCAAAATGTGAAAATAACTCGGTTTTTCTTTTTCGTATCAGTGCTGTTAGATTACTAATCGGAAGATTCAATGGATAATGCAAATTTAATTTAAAACTTTCTCAAACACGTAGTATTAGTTCTCTTTTAACTATTTTATTGTTTGTTATTATAATATTAGTACCTAAAATTATATATAAACACATTTAAACAGATACGATATAAATACCATTGTTTATATTATTACCAGACTGCAGATTATTATACAAAACGTTTATTTTATATAGTTGTGTAGATTACCTGTATTCTGTACACTTTTTTTGTGCATTTGAATTTCTCATAAACGCATAAAAATCTGCAGTCTAATTATTACAATGTTCTTGTTAAGAGAAACTTTTGTTATCATCATCATCATCATCATCATCATCATCATCATTATTATTATTATTATTATTATTATTATTATTATTATTATTATTATTATTATTATTATTTTTGTCGTTGTTGCTGTTATTACTATCCCTTATTCTACCCATACAGTAATTAATATCTTTTAATTTTTATTTCTTTCTTTTCAACAAAATGTAGAATTAATTCTGAAATCATAAACGTATATAATTATAATCATATCATAGATTTCAATTCGATGTGCGGATTGTTCGATACAATGAAATTTATATTCTTTCTTCTATTTTACAAGTTGCTTTCACTTCCATTATGTGTTTTCTCTTATGTACCACATTATATTATTCGATTTCCTTCAGCCGGGTTTATTTGCAGCAATTTAAAAAGATAATTATTCATTATTTATCATTTTAATATTCGTATAGGTGTTTTACTTCCTTAAATCGTAAACTATATTACTATCGAAATAAAGTATGGAGACTAACCTTTTTGATTTCCAGCTGAAAGGTTAGCTTCAAATTTTGATCACTTAATTAAGACACTGTTTATCTCATCCGCAGTGTAAAATATGTTTTTTCTTGTTGAATAATAACTAGAAATACGTTTAACTTTTTAATGAAAAATACGTTTTACCGTGAGCTATGCGCTTACGTAGCACTTCGTATCGCGAACAAACAAGATCAGTGTTGTGCCCGATTTCAGATGTGTTGTCGACAACATCGATATATCGAAAGACATATATAGTTCGATTAACTAGCTGTCGACCAAGTCTCAGTTCGTATATTGTGTTTGATCCGATCGTGATTCTTGTTCAGTCGTTTTAACGTGATTTTAACAATAATTTTTCATCTGCTAGATATTTATGCTCCTGCTATACTATGTAATTTATAAAAATGACCGGTTTAATAGTTTTGTGTACGATTTGTTTTATTTTTTATTGTAGTTTTACCTGGTAAGCTTTTCGTAATTATATTTAGATATTGCAATATCTGTAAATGAAAATTAGTTTGTAATTAAGTGATTTATTTATCAGGGTAATACCAAGATTTGTAGCATGGTTAGTAAAAAGGAGATACAAAATATATCTACGTGTCGGTCACATCTCGTTACCGTATTTTATACTACGGGACGTAAACATTTCGAAAAATGGTTTTACGTTGGTTAGTAATTTTATCTTTCTTGAAAATCTTAACAAATTCGATCGCATCGAAAACTGAACTTCACCAAATCTCAATTAATTTCAGCAAGTGGAAGAAATCAGTATACGTACCAGTCTGTTTAGCAGTGATGTTGCAAAACTGCTAGCTGTGATTATGAAGGATGTTAGAATTAACAAAGATATTCCGATAAAACCTGTACCTATAGTAAGAAAGCCAAAGAAACCGATAGATTTTCGAAATAAGAAGATACCGCCGATAATTATAACATTTGTACAAGTATGCATTTTTTAACAGATCCAAAATCTAGATTATTTACTCTGTTTCACTTTCATCTTCATGATACGATAATGCAGTAATCTTAATCAGGATTATGTTTCATCCGTTTCTGAGTTTTTTCACGCTTAATCAATAAGGTAATAATTAAGAACGCTTGAAAATGTTTTAGTTTATGGCTGTGCACGTAGAAAATTTGAGCCTTTTAATTTTGGGTAACGGATGGCTGGCCAATGGAAGCGCAGAGAGCCTTACTTTAGACGGTAGCGTTGTTCATGGAGCTCGCACTCTACTTGCTTCTGCTGCCGTCATAGGTGGAGCAATGAAACTATTACGTCATGCATCGGATGCCTGCCTTTCACAGGTATCCTTTGCAGGAACAGCTGAAGCAACCTTGAAGGCGCAAGGAGAACTTTCGGTAGAGGTATGGAGGGATTATTTATAGGATTTATCTATAAATTATTCAAGCTGATTCATTTTCATGTGCAATTCGCCAGGGCTACAAAGTAATACGATAGTATGCTGTGATTCAATTATGTAGCTTAATGCTTTGAATGATAGCTATTTGTGTTTAGCACACTTAATGGATGTTCCTGAACAACTGTCCTTTGAAATGGGATTAGATTGGAATCAAGCAGGATCTAATTTATAGAAATTGTGCATCGGAATAACGCAGACAGAGGGTTCTGGAGGAGCAGGTCTTGTTACATTCTTTGAAGATAGAAGTTCCTTAGCTAATGCTGCATCTTCGTATTCAGATGCTCATCTTGATATACCCAGTAACCTGTTAGCTCGATTAGCTCCAGTTATACCAAAGGTGAATCCACTGATACGAATTGATGAAACTTGAAAAAAGTGCTTAATTAAAAGATATTGAGAATTATATTTAAATTTTTGTAGGATTTCATCCTGAAAGTAGGTAATTCATCTGTAATTACGAGTAGAGAAGATGGCATAGCACTTGGTTTAGAAGGTATATTGAAGAGTCTGCAAGTTAGTACGAAATTTCAACCGTCTAGCCCACTGCTAAACCTTACTTTAAATTTGGATGGACTGTCAGTTCGTAGCAAACTTCCTGTGTTAACATTACGGTCGTTAATAGTAAATTCAAAGGTATTTCTCGCCACGTTTATGAATCATATTGTCTTTCGTTTTTTTCTTTTTTCCTTTTTTCCTTTCTTTTCCACTTTTCTTTTTTGTTACAAATAAATGTTACGTAGTTATCGATATTATTTACACAGATGGAACGAGATAGCTTACAAATTGCTACACAGATCGGTAACCTTTCTATTATTTACGATCATAAAGACTGGGAGACATTGTTATTCAATACTGATAACGAAGTTTCAAGACCGGTCAATAATATAACGTTAAAAAATAAATTACCATGGTTAAATGTAAAAGTGAACACTGAACTGTACGATTCTTCGTTATGTATCAAATTATTGGATGTTCACGAAGCTTCATGCAGCGTAGCTCGTATGAAATTCTCATTGAATACATTCGAAGGTTTAGCTCTGCAAACTTGTATTTTTGCATTTAGTTCCTGCGGATGTGTATATAGTTGATACATAGATGATTGCTTAATTTCGTAGATACGATAGACAGTTGGAACACAAAATTAGTAGTGGAATCTTTATATTGTTCTTTAAACGGCTCTAATACTATTAATTCGGAAATTTCTCATCAATGGGGAACACCTTTGTCCATCGGAGTATTATTAGCTACAACGCGTACAAATGCTATAGGAGTTGCTGTTGATGCTCTTGTAACTGAATGGAGCTTGGAACTTGCTAGATTTCTCGAAGAGGCGTACAAGTAAGACATAGAAAAGAGTATAAATTGTGTATATATGAGAATAATAATAATAATAATAATAATAATAATAATAATAATAATGATGATGATGGGGGCATATAAACGAGATGTACATGGGTATGATTTATCGAAATTATTTGGTAGATGTTGTGAAAGGTATAACAAGAGAACCGAGACAATGAAATGTACCGAGGAAAAGTTGAACAATGTTCTACAATTAAATCTGAAGATTACAAATTGCAATTTGTTCTTCATCGCGGAGAACAATCGTATGTATCTCTGTAAAATACTATTAATCGGATACTCTGTTTAACGATTCTAAAACGCTAATGTTTCGAATTAATTTATTTTAGTGTCTGTCATGATGCGTTTGGATAATGCAAATTTAGAGTATAATGCAAAACGATTAGTGGCTGTAACAGAGGGCGTGAGCGCGATAACATTGAATAAAAACGAACCGATTATCTGCCAACACGCACAAGCATTAGCGCATCCATTTTTAGCTATAAGAAAGTGCAAAGGTGCAGTCAGTTCTGAAACAATAAATATAAGTCTGGATGGTACGAGTTTAGCGTGGAGTCCAAATTTACACCTTCGTCTGTTGCAACTTTGGCTAGAGTCCGCAGATTTTAGATCTATCATAGGTCAAGACTCGTCGATGATTACCATTCAAGGTGACTGTATAATTTATACGTAATGTATATAATGCGTTTGTCTCTTATCCTTGAATTTTGGCTACAGACGGGAAAGTTGAAAATCAGCAAAATCGATTAGTGGATGTATTAGCTACCGGCGGGATCAGTTTATCTATTGATATTTCGCCAAAACACTTTTTAGAAGTTTCATCGGATCAGTTACGTTGGTCACAAGGAGAATGGAGACTGAATTATATGCGCGCTAGTTTAGATATGGCTGATATAATTATGATCGAAGGATTTGAATTAATTAGGGAAATGGATAACAAAGAGGTACGATTGGAAAGGCAAAGCAACGAAGGATTTGTTTTAGATTGGAATGAAACTTGGATGCTTAATATCGAATCGGTGAAAGCTTGTTTCCCGTACGAGCATCAGTTCACCGATGCAATTCAAAATGAACTGTTTAGTATAAAGAGATGGTTAAAGGAAATTCATTCCTCGTCGCCGTCACTGTCGTCGTCGTCGTCGTCGTCGTCATCGTCGTCGTCATCGTCGTCGTCATCATCATCATCGTCGTCGTCGTCGTCGTCGTCGTCATCGTCGTCGTCCTCGTCGTCATCATCATCATCGTCATCATCGTCTTCGTCATCGTCATCACCGTCTCCGTCTCCGTGTCCATCTCCGTGTCCGTCTCCGTCTCCGTCTCCGTCTCCATCTCCATCTCCATTTCCGAGTTACGAAAAAGAGAAACGTTTACCGTGTGACATAATTATAAAGGTATGTACGACGTATTCGTAGGGAACTACACAAATGGTGATCGCCTTCGATTTGTAAGAAATAGAGAAAAGAATTATTTGGTACATTGCAGATCAAAGAGTGGATTTTCGAGGTGAGCGATGACCCGTTTGAGGTACGTTTACGGGATAATTACGAACTTCTGGAAGACGAGTATAAGGAAAGTTTGAAACGACAAGCAATGCTCGATGCTAAAGTTCAAGAATTGTGTCGAGCTCACTTATTGCTTCCCCAAGATAAAGTTGAGGAATTATACGCTAGTTTGAATAAAAAGAACGCCGAGATATATGTACAAAGATGGAAACAAATGCAACGCGCTGGCCCAGCTAGAACGCGACTATTTGCTTGGTCCATGTTGGATATCGAGATACTGTCTTTAGCCGATCCGTCGATCAACGGTGTGGAAAATGCGACGAAAGCCCTTCGTGAAATGGATGCGGAAACTCCTTGGCCAGAAGACGGCCTCGAATTCGGTACACTTTGGGTGAGAGGAATCAGCTTAAAATGCGCCGAATGGAAATTACAGTTGCGGGACTTTCCGCAGCCATTACTTTTGGTGGAGAGCTTAAGCGTGTGGGGCAGGTTAGCTGGAGCAGAGGCTGCGGCACCACCGCGAGCTAGACGAACTGTGAGAATTGAAGTCGGCGCTCCTTGGGAGGACATCGTCGTTGAAAGAGGGATGACATCGTTGAAGTATTACCACGATCTTAATTGGGATATCGACAAGTACAGGTACGCGTTTGGTCCTTGTTGGGAGCCAGTGATCGCGCAATGTAATCTCAGCTTCGAAAAAATAATCCATCCGTCGAGGGATCCGAGTCCTCCGTTGCCATTTTGGGATAAAATGCGATTGGCTCTTCACGGACGATTAACGCTTTGCGTGAAACAATTGACTGTTTTACTGCATGGCTCGTTGGATCCTTATAACACGACCGAGGAAATGGAACTGACGTGGACAGGTTTGGAGCTCGACTGGACGCAAGGCCGGATAATCGTAAAGGGAGATTTGGACGTTTACGTTCGTACGGCCAGTAAATACGACGATTGTAGATTACTACATTTACCAAACGTACGCTTGAGCATAAAACTGGCCTGGGTTTGCTTAGGCGACCCTAGGGATCATCATGCCGCGATACCTTGTGCCCCGGACAGATTGCCGGAATATTCGAGCAATCAAGAGCACGATTCGTTTAGGGCATTCCGTTCGCAAAACTTAAACGTTAGTCTCTCACTCGAAACGAAACCAACCGGATCCCCGGTGTTGGCAAGCGCACCGACTGCCTTGCTTTACGGCAGCACCCTCAGATGGTTCGAGAATCTAAAGTTCATTTTGTCCGGCGCGACAAGACCGACGAGGAAAGGGCCACTCTTCAAGAATATCAGACCTCGGAAGAAACAGCTGAGCAGACATTACAGGAAAGTCCGGTTGACGTTGGCTTTCCATCGATTTCACGTCAGCTATTGGATGTCTTTCGCCATGCAACGCGGATTCGAAGTAACCGGTGGAAGGGTGGCGTGTAGCTGCGAGCACAACTTGTCCTTACATCCGATCGACGATGGACTAATACACCGGCCTAGAGCCGAGTGGTCGGTCGTGTACATGAATTGCGAGCTCAGCGATGCTGAAATCTGGCTAAAGAGCGCCCTTCACGAAGACAAAGAAAGCGCTTCACTACGGCAACCGGTCGAGAAATGTTACTGTTTGAGCGTGGCGCGTGTCAGCTATGGCAGGGAAGCGATGGTAGCCGGAGTCATCGGAGGAGATACTCCTACGCATAGGCTTGTTGTGCACGATTTGAAAGGAGCTTGGACGAAGACAAACAGAGACGTGGCGTTCGCTCTTTTCGATTCTTTCATAAAGACGCAACAGCTGAAGAAAAATCTGTCCACCGCGGCTCTAAAAGGTTTCCATAGAGAAAGTTCATCGACGCCTCACAAAAATCGAACGAGATCGGTCGAGGTACAGAACACGGCGACGCAAATAAGTTCGTCGTCCGCTACGAAGCCGCAACAAGGAGAAGCTGTTGGTATGTTGCAGAGGTTGATAGCCGAGGCTGCGAATAAGCCAGTCGCGTTCAGCGATGATTTATCGGTACAAACGAGGGGTCAGCAGTTACGTGGACTAGCTGCTTGTCACCAGGATGACGTTCTTCATAAAAATTGGCTAAGTATGTATACGTCTATATACGTCTATATACGTCTATATACGCCTGTTTCATTTCTCGCTTCTTCCTTTCACGATTACCCGATTTTATGTTACGATATTAGCCTATGTACGCCTAGTTGGATGAAAAAGAAGAATCATTTTACGTTTTTCAGTTGCCTTAGTAAACAGTCAGGTATTATTGAAAGGTATCGAAACACGAGGCTACGTGATTTTATCCGCAGCCAAAGCAGAAATATTACAAAGAATTCATCAACCTGTATGGAAAGAAAGAACTTTAGTATCAAAGACAACCTGGGTCGGATCGTTGGAGTGTATGCAGTATTACGCGACTGTCAGCGCCAATATTGACGAAGATATTGACGATAATATAATGTGGTTGACATTAGACAACATACAAGTAAGTTAATATGAAGAATTACAAGAAATTACATTGATAAATATGATAGATTGGTTTTGGTTGAAATTTCTATATTAAACAGGAGAAAGATTCGACGGTGATAGCTGGTTTACCGGATGTGCCGGCGCTAGTAGGTTCAGGGCAGAGTGTTGGTGGTGTGGTGAGTCAAACAGTTGGAGGTGGTGGTGGACCTCAACATCAATTACAGCGTATAGTTTCAAGATGCAAGTGTGAATTCTTTTACGTTGGGTATGGACAAGCTTTGGACGTTGGCTCTATCGATCAAGTACCTCCGCCACCAAGAGAGGAAGTTAGTCCATGGGAAAGAAAAGATCTCTCGGCAGCCGATGCATTTACACTGATGCATCACGATTTGGATGTTTGCACGAATTCGTTGCAGTACGCCATGATTTTAGATATCGTCAATAATTTACTGCTTTACGTGGAACCAAGAAGGAAAGAAGCATCGGAACGTTTGCAGCGAATGCGATTCCAGTTGCAGTTACATTCGGTCGAAGATCAAAAACGGCCGATTCAACAGCTACAAAATACCGTGCGCGGTTTGGTGGCAAAATTAAGAAGGTTAGAACGTGAAACGTATTTGGTGCAAAAAGCTCTCGCAGAAAAGTCTAGTCCCGAGTTGTTAGTAGAAATGGAACGGCTAGAAACTCGGGTTTTCGAATGTAAAGAACAACTTGGGGCGAAAGCGGAGGAACTTGACGTGATGTTGAGTTGCTATAAGGAAACAACAGCTCCGACCACAGCTTCTACCACGTTGAAAGATAAACCAACAGCGGTCGCGAGAGTTGCTGAAATTTGCTTTAAACACGCCCAATGGCGATTAACAGATGCGGACGGACAATTGGGTATCGCTGACCTTTTATTAACCAATTTCTTATACACTAAAACCAGTAAAACGGACGATTCTGTTGAACATCTTCTCGAGTTGGGATACGTTAGAATGACTAATTTATTACCGAATCAAGTTTACACGGAAGTGTTGACACCCACAGAATTACAAAGTAACATGCCTGTGGATAGGCAGAGAGCTCTTCGCGTATTTTGTAGAGAAAAAGCACCGGTTGCTGGAATATCTGTGAAAGAACACTTTGAAATTAATGTTGTTCCACTAACTATAGGTAAATATACACACACACATTTTATCTTTCCCCTTCCCTCGCTCTCCTATTTTCTTCTATATCTTTTGAAATATAAGCTCATCCTTCGACAAAAATTAGTAACAGCATCATCGACTCTTTTAAACGCTTTTTTTGTAATGATCAATTATTCTGTTAGGATTAACCAAAAAGTTTTTCAATACGATGCTCAAATTCTGTTTCCCTGAGAGAGATCCAGAAGGAATAGAGGAGCCACCTGCACCACAACGAGATTCTTCCTTTTATGTACCGATTGAAAGAAGAGATGACGTGGAGAAAATGAAAGAACGAGCAGATAAAAATAAATTGTTTATATATATTAAAATACCTGAAGTGCCCGTTCGTGTTTCTTACAAGGTATGGTATAATAAGTTGTCTAAATTTTTCATCTTTCTATATTTTCAAATGAATTATAAAATAAAATACATCTAAATTACTTATACTCACATACGCGCGCGCTCACAGGGGAATAAAGAAAAAAATTTAGAAGATGTACGTGATTTTGCTCTGGTAATACCAACGTTGGAATATCATAATGTCACTTGGACATGGCTCGATCTTCTTTTGGCTATGAAAAGCGATTCTAGGCGTGTAATATTGAGTCAGGCTATTAAGCAGAAATTACAAATTAAGCCAAGAGGTCCGCAAGAAGAATCTGCTCCACAGGAAGAGGATAAAGCTCGACTTTTACTTGGTGCTAGACATTTACCAGGTGATGTGAGAAAGAAAGGTGTTTTCAAATTTAAGTAACTTCTTAATTTCTCTACTCTTAATGAATTTTTTTGCTTATACAGCGTACAAAATGTTAATATTTATTTTAATAGAATATTCAATAAGAGAATTGTTTACGCATTGCTAAATATTTTTATTAAAATCAAGCAAACTTTGTACGATTTTTAGTCTTCTGTAACTTTAGGGTAGTTCATTATCTATTAAATTATATTTCTTTTCATCTCTATCTATTCGTCAACCAATATTGAACATTTATATGTACATGACTTAAATTCACCTTTCAACGATGATAATTATTAAGTGCTTTCCTTTACAAATAGTATCTTTCTATCCAATTAATAATTTGTTCGCGATGCTACAAAATTGTCGTTTTCATATAATCATTTTGATTCATGCTACAATATTTAAATTAAATGTAAACATGTGAGTCAACTCTGAATGTAATGTAATGTAATGTAATTTATAAATAATGTGTAACCATATTCTAAAGGAGTACACTTTTAATTGTTAGCGGACATGATAATTTGTAATGTTCTAATAATGATACAAAAGTATTTTGTTATATTTTGATTGTAAGCGTTTCGATGTTATAAAAATAAATGGAACATTCCACTAACATTTAACAAGTACTAAGCTGTACTTCCAATTGAACATTTTAAATTTGTATGCAATATTTTGTTAAAAACTGATTAAGGGAACTTCTACAGTTTTTCTTGTATGTCTCCATTCGTTTAAATCAGCCAAAATTCTTCTACCATATGTATTATGTAGTTCACGAAATGTTATTCTCGTCCTTGGGACATTTTCTGTTCTACCAGGAGCAGATCTGACACTTTGCGAGCGATGATGTAACTCTGATCTGTTAAAAGGATTATGTCGCTGTCTTGGAGGAGCTTTAGGAGATTGGGTGGGAGCTGTCACCATTGTTGTTTCCTCCTCTGCTGCATCTAATTGTCTTTGTAAATCAGCTACCATTAACTTCATATAATCATAACTTGCACATGCTAAAGCTTTCATCCATTGTTCCATAGACTCCTGAAAATTAACAATTATACAACCATTCTGCTTGCTGTAAATAAAAACGTGTTTTACCTGAGATTCTGCTGCAAGTGCATAATTCCTATTATTTGGACCATGAAATACAATTTGAAAACCAAATTGTTCCTCATCCTCTGCTAACTCAATAGTACAACCTTCGAGAACTATCATACCTACTGGCTCTTTGTCACCGCGTCGATCGAAATAAAACAATATATTTCCCTTAAGAACAAACCATCTTCTTTGATAGCCACGGTTCAATTCACCACGTTTATTTAACCAACCTTCGCGATCTACTGGTGTTGCCGAAGTCGCAAAAGCTACCATATTTTTCTCGTTTATTTTCATTGCATTTGAATTTGCTCTTTTCTCTATGTAACTTCTTTTTTGTTTAATATATCTTGACACTTGTTATAAGCAATAAAATTCGGTTTTCATTTAACTTTTATAAGCAAAGTTTTATATCAAAATAACTGACATCCGATCATTACATTTACAATAAGAGACTGCAAAAGCCTATGATACTTATAATTCTACTTATCTACAGGTACATAACATGTATAGGTATACTCTTTCTTCGACGATTTTTATAATGTACAAGCGATCTGTCTGCACAACGATGCGTTTTCAGAATATCACAGAGTGTTGCATAGGAAGGGTTTTATCAGATTCGACATGAAATTGCAGTCGATGCAATTGCACACTAACCTTTCTTGACAGTAGAAATAAAGGTTACAAGGATAAGTAACGTATTCTTGGGGATTTGTCGTCGTAAACCATTCAAGATATATATATACATTTTTGTAATTAACTAAAGCGTATCCGTTTAATAATATAAAATGGGGAAAGGATTTAATAACTACATGTGTAAAAAATTTTTTCATCCAGCATCTCGAGACAATTTGAAACGAGTATGTATTCATCGCTGTATAATTTCTTTTCAGGTTATTCATGGTTTGTATAATAACTAAATTTACGATTCTCGTGTTTTTTCTTGTTCTAAGGTATGGATGGCCGAACAACAAGCAGAGGCGTATAAGAAAAAGCAAGAAGAATTACGTGTTCAGTATGAGAAAGAACAAGACCTACACAACAATAAGTAAATCAAATAACGATACTTTGAATGACGTCTGTTGAATTAGGTTTCTTAATTTTTGTACCATATTATTTTCCTCAGAGCTCTGTTAAGTAAAGAAAGCAAAGATAAGCTTAGTGTAAATTTTATGTACGAACCTCCACCTGGAGCAAAAAAAGAAAGAGAGAAAGAAGATAATGAGCCAGAATACAAATTTGAATGGCAACGCAAGTACAATGCACCAAGGGAAAGCTATTGCAAAGGGGATAGTGAAATAAGAGATCAACCATTTGGCATTCAAGTGCGTAATGTCCGTTGTATTAAATGTCATAAATGGGGACATATAAATACAGGTCTGTGTAATAAATGAAATATTATGGTAACAGGATTGAATGTATCTCAAAAAAAATTGTGCTTAACGGTTTATGTTTATTGCAGACAAAGAATGTCCTCTATACAGTCAAGCAATGAGTGTAGTGATGGCAAATTGTTCACAGACTCCATCGGCTCCAGATGCTTTAACGCTAGTTCAACAAATGAGAGAAGATGGATTAGCACTTAAAAAGTAAATTTATAGTGTTGCACTTCAGAAAAATTTTTCCATTTTTTAAATACTTTCTTTATTTTTTATTTTTATAAACAGTTTTCTCATTTCTAACATATTTCATTTTATTCATAGATCTGCCTTGAATGCTCAACAACACTTAAGAGTTCCTGAACATGAACATCTTATGATATCAGATGACGAAGAGCAATCCGAAATTACATTCTTAAAAACTCTTTCTAAAAAAGAAAAGAAAAAGTTATTAAAGTAAGTATTAGTAAGTATTAGTAAGTATTAGTAAGTTGAAAATCGATTATAAGAAACTGTTAATTACAGGAAATTACAGCAACTTGAGAAAAAGACCAGAAGAATGGAAAAGAAAAAATTAAAAAAGGGACGAGGTAAACATAGAAGTAATAGTAATTCAGATATTGACAGTAGTTCCAACAGCAGCAGTGCCAGTAGCAGTACCAGTATAAACAGTAGTACTAGTAGCAGCATTGACAAAATTTCAACTGATTATGCACCAAAACGAATTAGAAAAACACGGAAGAAGAAAGAAAAAGCAAATTCTCTTTCAAGCGATGATTCTGTAGAACATCGTCGTAAAAGGGATAAACATAGTAAGAGAGGAAATGAGTCGAAAGATAAATCCAAATACAAGAAGTTGCATCAAAGAGATGTGAAAGAAAATAAGACTAAGGACTCCAATAATTATGGGAAAAGAAAATTCATAGAATTTAATAAGGATAAAACTGTTGTAGATCAAGACAGAAAAAGAACAAAACGATTATAAGAATAATTATGTTCTTCTACATTAAAGCTATATAATAATAACGAATTTTAATTATACGTAATTAAGGGGGCTGTAAATATGCGCGTTATATTTACTAATCATATCTGTAGATTACAGGAAACGTTATATAATGTACGAAGCACATAAGTACTTTTCATACACGTGCAATAAAAAGCACAGTATAATAGTAGAGAAACTCTTACATTCTTCCTAGGCTGTTTAATAAATTTGTAATAGAATAAATGAATAACAGAAATTACAATCGAAACATTTAGAACAACGTGGCTCTTGTATCCGCAGCTAAAAGAATTAAACCTATAGCTTCCATTGTATCATTAATATTTTTCCTTTATGTTAGTGCGTTTATATTGAGAGATGTTTGTATAATCTTATTGAAACTTATTATACGTATGCATTTTCGGCCCACTAAAATTTGTCACAGATTGTTGTTGGTGTACATTCATTCACGTAACTTTTACTGATAATTATTATTAATGCTTTATTGTATTTAATTTATAAAATAAACTGTATTGTGAATCTGTATAGAGAACAGGTACAGCATATGGTGTTTGCTACTATCCACAGAGTAGATTCATAAGATATCACTGTGAATATGGAAGTTTCACTGCATATACTTCATAAATATTGTATGTAAAGAAAAATTCATTTTGAAGAAACTTTAAAAAAAAGTGTCATTTCAAATTTGTATTATTTTATCTGTAACTATAATCAATATTCTGTTATGGATATTTAACATTTATATTAATAATAAGGTTATCACTTTCAAAAAATTTGTCAAAAGCTTGTTTGTAATTGCTGAATAAATAGGTTAACAAGGCTTCTATGTATCATACTATTATATATGCACAAGTATAATTGAAACTCAAAACAATATCATGTAATAGATAAAAATTGAACGTTAAATTTTCTCATATTTTCTTCTAATTATAAATATCAAAATAGTGAAATAGTCAATAATTCAATTTAATGATGTTGTTGGATGCAAATATATGTATGTATGTTTAAAAATGTATCGCTCGCTTCTTCGTATCCTAATTTTGTGATAGAAAAGTACAGAAATCAAATCACTACTGTACCGTCTTTAAAGTTTAAAGAAGCAAGGAAACATCTCCATATATCCTTATATATTTATTTTACAAGATATTAATTTCGTATCCTTAACGTTTTACTTTTACAACAGAATTAGCTATTAACAAGAATTTTACATACTTATTACTACACACGCGTGCGCAAGTGAGCGTGTATAACATTTTCTATGTAAAATTTAATACTATCCAGCTAGTAGCTGTAAACACTTGGGCAGTTTGAATTTTTGTTGTGTAATTGTCATGTTTACAATGGTTACATGTAGAATGAAGTTGACTTAATTAGTGAATGAAAACAGTAATCTACCTGTAGTTCATCAAGGCATTACAAATACAACATAAGCATATTATTACTCTCGGATAAATTACATATAGTTGATGAAAGATATAAAGACAAGTTGCAAATTTGGTCATGTTTCACGTAAACACATGTTTGAATAATCGATCAAAGACAACTTAAAACACATTGAGAAAAAACATTTAACTCATACAAAATTATATTAAATATTTTAATTAATTCCGCTCACTCGTTATAAAGTATATTTTTAGAAACTTAATCCTGAAACGTGGTATTATAAACAACCCTGAGCTTTTTTCTTTCAAGAGACATCTAGCACTTGCGACTCAGCCCTTTCATCGACGATGTTATTATTCAATAACAAAAAATATATCGATTTTTAATACTCCTTTGACTTAATTCTTTAACTTAATCCAAGGATTTTTTTTATCCTTTGACTTAATCCTCCTTGTAAAGATCAATACATTCTTATTTGTACACTATTTGTTTCTTCTTTTACTCTCTGTCTCTTTACTCGTGTAACATCATTTTAAAGAAATTATAACTTTGCTCTATTGACAGAACAAGACTTTCGTATTCAGTGGTACTTAATAATCTAACTTCACCCAATACAGCCTATGTAAACTCAATACAACATTTTTTGTTAAAGAAATTTTAATTATCTTGGAATGCATGTTGGAGTAAACATTCTTTTGAAAATTATGCGGTTTACTGAATAAAATAATGCAAAGAGTGAAAGAGTTATACGATGTATACTGTTTTACATTTTAAAGAAACATTAATACATTCCCTGTCCTCTTGAAAAGAAAACTTTAAGCTAAACAAAATTTTTTATTTTATTCTATGTGTTAACGATGAACCTGTATTTTCCAATAAATATACACCAGATTGCTTTAATTCACTTTTGCATTAACGCAAATACATAACGGTTGTTTCATGCAAAATATCGTGAAATGTCTAAAACGTAACTGATAAAAATTATGGTAAGAACTTACAGGTTAAGCAGCGTTTTACACAGAATCGTGATCAGTTAATTTCTGTTAATGCAAGAGAAATTAAAACAATCTAATGTAGCCATTTCAAGTAGTAACTATTAATTTAATTATTGAATTAGTTGTTGCAACAATAATCAAAAATATGTTTTAGATATTTTAATGATACAGCGTTTTGTTTAAACAAAATATACTTATTATCCAAAACCTACAGTATTTACATAACGAAAACGCATATAATTTTACATCTTTACACTGCAATCATCAGTCACATCAGAGCAATTACAGGCCTACATAATTTATACGCAAGTAGCACCACTGCTCTATAAGCGTAACTTCTTTTAACATTTAGAATTGTTTTTTTCTTTAAATATATAGGTGAACAAATCGCATTAAATTTATTATTGTAATGTAATTGTTAGACTGCCAAAAGCAAAATGAAAAATAAACTATGACACGATTTTACAAACATTCTGCTGAATTGAAGATGAAAAATCCAACGTTTTCTTCTGTATTTATGTCTAATTCATTATAAACAATTCCATACTTGATCTTTGCTTTTTAATTCGGTATCTTTTATATTATTTGAATTTATTAAGTATTATTTAGAAGTTAAAACGTGGACCTATATCCGTCATTTCCGTATCTTCAATATTATTTGAACCTAGAACGTGATGCCTAGAAATTAAAAGGTAATTTTTCAAATATAAAAGTAAATTTTATGGAAGGAATAACTGACATTGAATTTACACATAAAAAGTTTTTGCACATTCAGTAATGAGTAAAATATTGAGTTTGAAAATACCTATGTTGGTGAAATTGAGATGCTGTACGAAGATTCGTATCAGGAGATCTCGATGATAAACTATGAAAACTTCCACCAAATCCTGTACTTAGAAGACCTTTTCGGGGACTCCTGGCATTTACAACTCTTGGTTGCGTACACATTTCTTCCAAAACACTAGGTGCTACATATGTAAAACCCTATAAATATTTTATTGAATTTATTTGTATTATTTCAGCGTTAAATTTAAGTAATTATAATATATTTACAACGTATCTTGTACCTACTTGAAAGACCATATTAGCAGATTCACTTAAAGTACTTTCAACTGGTGAATCTACTGGTACAGTTGCTGTGTACTGTTCATCGAACTGTGACGTGTCATCAGCGCTTTTCTAAAAACATTAAAAAGTTTCACTCATTTATTATTGTATTTCATTTAATTTTAATCAAAGATACTTACTAATGATGGTTTAAAAGGAGGTTCCAGTTTCCGTGAAATTACATCTTGCCAATTAATGTGTTTAAAAAAGTTATGATTCATAATTTGTTCAGCATCTTCAGGTCCAGATCCCAATCTTTGTAATACTTGTCTCTATAATGAACATACGAAACGTATATATAATACCAGCAATTGGTCGTTAATATGAAATCATTATATTACATAGAGAATATGTTAAACACCTTTAACAATTTTCGTATTAAATCTTTCGCATCTGGTGTTAGATATAGAGGAAGACTTAGTTTTCCCCGTAAAATTTTCTCTATTGTTTTTCTTCTGTCATCTCCTGTAAATGGCGGCTGTAAACAAAAAACATACATAACTAAGTTATTTGAATAAATTTTAATATCATCTTCAAAAATACTCTGCCATTTATTATTTAACTTACATACCATTCCAGTAAGCATATCAAACATTAAAGCACCCAAGCTCCACCAATCAACTGCTTTCCCATGTCCACTTCTTGTCAGAATTTCTGGTGCCCTAGATATGGTAATAATTATAATATATGTATTATAAATTAACAATGATCTTCAACTAACTCAATAACGAGACTTCAGACTGATACAGTGAGAATTTCTTTTACTTACATGTATTCTATAGTTCCACAAAATGTATGAGTTACAGTACCTTCTTCTATATGTTCTTTACAAAGACCAAAATCTGTTAATTTAACATGACCTTCGCCATCTAATAAAATATTTTCTGGTTTTAAGTCTCTGTAAAAGCATTTCATTCAATTAGATATATGCGGTTATGGGTTTTAGATAATGTTAATAATAAAAAATATTGTACCTGTATATGATACCCTGATTATGGAGATGTTGCAATGCAAGTATAATCTCAGACAAATAAAAGCTATAAATATAAGATACTATTTGTATTATTTTAAATTATTATTATATATATATACAAATGTAATAGATTATGTATTATTATCTAGAAATACTTAAAAACTGGTCAACATACCAAGCTGTATCTTCTAAGAAAATGCCTTCTCTATCTAAGTATGTAAAAAGCTCTCCCCCACACAGGTATTCCAAAATTAAATATAATTTGCCACCAGTTTGGAATGCATACATTAAGTTTACAATAAATGGATGCTGAAATAAGGATAAGGTGAATAAATATTCTATCAATATACATAACAGAGTATACTTACCTTCACTGCTTCTAAAATATTTCTTTCTGCTTTTGTGTGAGCTGTGTCCTTCTGATTTCGTATGATTGATGCTTTTCGTAATACCTACAGCAAGAAAGAACTGTATAACTTTTTATACATATATGCAGACATAAAAATATTTACCTTCATAGCAAAGATACTGCCTTTGTCTTTTCCAGTTACTTTTTTTACTTGAAAAACTTTTCCATATCCACCTTCTCCAAGAATTTTACATAATTCAAAGTCTTGTGGACCAGTTTTCTCTTGACCTGCATTGACATTTTGTTCCGATAACTGTACTCTTTCTAAATTATCAGATCTGTAAAAAATTAATTTCTCCTTTTTTCACTTTTCTTATGGATAAGAATGCAGAAGGAGCGTTCAGAACTATATGAACGAACAATAGTTCAACATTGAAATCTCTGTTTCTTGATAAATATCAACTATCCATAAAATCATACTTTTAAAAATTTTAATACTTACTCTAATATTGTATTTATATTAGTGGTATGATTATATTCATCCTAGGAAAAGAAAATAAAACAGATGAGTGATCTGAAAGTAATGACTGAAAATCCATCAAAAATTTGACAAAATACGGACTTCTCTACTTTCAATGATATCATCGTCTGATTCGTCTTGATTTGCAGAATCTCCTTCATGTAATTCTATGTCAAATACACCGGCCATTCTTTTCGTAATGTAATCACATTTAAAATATTTTCCCGTCGATAAACTTAATTGATCGTGATGCGTTTAAATAACGTAGATATCTACGTGTATGCGTAAATATGATGGTATCTTATACTTTCCTTTATTTGCGTGTTCCACACTGATTTTGTGGCGGATAGATTAAACCACCTATAAACGTGATTTACAAAGTAATATAATACAAAAATTATGTCATATTATGAGGATTATTTACTTTTCTTTTTCTTTTTTTATTTTCTTGTTTTTATCATAAGAAATCGGAAAGAAAACATGGGAAATTTTGAAAAAGAAACACAAAATGATTCAATACTCCACGCAAAAACCATGACCCAACGTGAATACCAACTCCGATCTAGCATGAAATATATAATAGATATATAGAGACTTTTAGAAGATCACATTTGATTTTAAGTTAGAAACAAAAACTATACATTCCTTGTTAATTTTACTAATTCGAAGCATTATAATAAGCTGATTTTACTTTTTTTTCTAATGGGTGTATTTTTATGTAACTTATAGCATCCTATAGTTTTATACTTTTAATGACCAATTGAATAAAAACGTAATCCTTATACCTTAATTTTTATTCTAATTTGATGCTTTTACTATAACCTTACCCTAAATAATTACTTATTTTATTGTATTTTTGAATATAACATCATCAATGTGTACACATATAAATATATACGGATTTGAATGCGGGAAATATGAAGAAAGTCCTTAATACGCCATCTATAATGTTGGTATTTTTAACTGGGTGTTATAGATATTACAGAGTAGAACGATTTCAAGGTATTCTATGTTTAATGTTTTATAATACGGGGTTTAAATGGGAAGGAATAAGTACTTACTTATATAGCAGATGTAGCGTCGTTTCGTTTTACGTAGCAGTTCACATAGTGTGGAGAGTGAAGAATGTAATTTATTAGTGCGGTGGTTTTGGTTGATTCCAAATAGAGTTATCGTAAGCTTACCATGTTATTTAATGTTATTTTTGAAATTTCGCAAAATTATATAATAAAAATTCATATCTATCGCAAATAGCAAATAGCAAAAATTGTTTAATCATAAATTTATAAACGTTTATATATTTTCTTTAACGTTTCACATGGTATAACCCCATTCACATACGATATACTTACTGTATTCTATAATTTTTTAAACAAATTCGAATTAACTGTAATTATATACTACTCATTTGTATTAAATGACCTGTTTTATATTTATTTGTTAATATTATTTTTATTATTTCAAATTAAATATAGTAAATCCACTCATGAGTAAATCCCTAATTATATGGGTGTTGCAAATTGAAAAGTTCTCTTAGTGTCCTTTCATTTCTTATATATAATTAAGGTAATATTTTGTTTATGGTGTTTACCCTTTGATATTTATTAGAAATATATCAAAATTTTAGGGATACAATATCGACTTCAATAATCATATTGTCTTTTTTATTTTAGTTTAACTTAAAACATGTCGATACCACCATATTTATTGGGCCCAAACCCTTGGGCCACCATGATGGCCCAACAACAGGCTCACGCTCAATTAGCTGCAGCTCAGGCTCATGCTCAAGCAGCTGCACATGCACAAGCAGCACATCATGCACACATGCAAGCAATTGTGGGACCACCTCTACCACAGATGCCTAAACAACCTGAAGTTTTATCAGAGGATAAGCTTCAAGAAAAAGGTATCTAAGAATTAACATTTCTATAATTTTCAAAAAGAAGATTATAATTCATTATTTTAAAAGAAATGATTTTATAATAAAGCTTAAAATTCAAGTTTAAAATCCATTATCTGTTTGCGATATTAGCTCAGAAATGGCAACAACTTCAATCAAAAAGATTTGCAGAAAAGAGAAAATTTGGTTTTGTGGATGCTCAAAAAGAAGATATGCCTCCTGAACATATAAGAAAAATTATTAGAGATCATGGCGATATGAGTAGCCGTAAATATAGACATGACAAACGTGTTTACCTAGGGTAAGTATACATACTTAAAATTGGATAGTGTTAGCCCTGTATATGTTTAATAAAGTTAACCAAATCATCCAATGATATTGAAATATAAAATACATAATCTGACATTATAATTTTTGCAATACAGTCAGATTTGTTTTCTAATTCATCTTTCTTTTGGAATTTCATTTGTCTTTATTGACTATAACTTTCTCTTTCAAAACTATTTTTCTGTTTATTAAAATGGGGACAAGGAAAGTTTAGGCATAATAAAGAGAATACAGCATCTATCAAATCAGATATCTATACATTAATAAGTCATACACTAAACACATAAGGGGTTAATATTATTAACAGCTGATAAAGAGAAGAATAAAGTGAAGAAAAAGGATAGACAATTGTTTAGTTTTATTGATTCTGTTTTAGAGCATTAAAATATATGCCTCATGCAGTAATGAAACTTTTGGAAAACATGCCTATGCCCTGGGAACAAATTCGTGATGTGAAGGTTTTGTATCATATCACAGGTGCGATTACATTTGTGAATGAAATTCCTTGGGTTATAGAACCTGTATATATTGCTCAATGGGGGTAAGCTACGGAGGATATTTTATTTGTTCATATTTTTTTACTATCCAATGATATGTAATAAGAGTACTTTTTCCTCTCCCTCTCTCTTACCTTGGTTTTTTATTTTTTTTCACTTGCTTCATCAATCACATAGTACAATGTGGATTATGATGCGAAGAGAGAAACGAGACCGTAGGCATTTCAAAAGAATGAGGTTTCCACCATTCGATGACGAAGAACCTCCATTGGATTACGCGGACAATGTATTGGATGTAGAGCCTTTGGAAGCCATTCAGATTGAGCTTGATTCAGAGGAAGATGAATCTGTGGCATCGTGGTTTTATGAACACAAACCACTTGTTGGTACAAAGTATGTATTGAATACTGTAAGAAATAATCATACTTTATTTTATTGTATTTATTACATTAATAATCACCACTGTGATAATACACAAGTTACTTTATGATGAATCGCGTAGGGGTCCTGAAATCAACCAACATGTGAGTTGATGGCTATGGTAATTCAACAGTCTTATCTGAGATGAGTACTGTGGATTATTATTAGCTAGACGAAACGCTATACTGAATTACACCTCCATATATTATAATGTAAATATAATTTATCAAAACTATAGTTAATCATTAATAATGTTACAGACACGTTAATGGATCTACATATCGTAGATGGAATCTAACTTTGCCACAAATGGCGACTTTATATCGTCTCGCTAATCAGTTATTGACGGATTTGGTGGATCAAAACTTTTTTTATCTGTTTGATCCAAAATCATTTTTTACTGCGAAGGCACTAAATATGGCTATACCAGGTGGTCCAAAGTTTGAACCACTGGTGAAGGATTCAAATGCAGCTGATGAAGATTGGAATGAATTTAATGATATAAATAAAATCATCATTAGGCAGCCTATAAGAACTGAATATCGTATTGCGTTTCCTTATTTGTACAATAATATGCCACATTTTGTACATTTATCATGGTAAGTAGTACAGTTACTCAATAAATACATTAATATCTTCCACACAAGTTTTGAGACTTGTCAAAATGCTTGGTGTATTAAAGTCTTACTAGCCGTGTGGTAGAAAAAAGTATCGATGATTGTTATTCGTAACTTTTGTAAAGTATAAAAGGCAACTGCTGAAATCATCTACAGTCTATGTAATTTTTGAAAATATGTAATTTTAGTCAATAACATAAAACCGTGAGATGACTATTACTGTTAGTTTCTAATAGAGTTCTCATATGATATTTATAGGTACCATGCACCAAATGTTGTTTATATAAAAACCGAAGATCCTGACTTACCAGCATTTTATTTCGATCCATTAATTAATCCTATCTCTCACAGAAATTCTCTAAAGGTAAAGATTTTAATGTCCCGTACACGATTAATTTAAATAATTAATACTCCAAGTTTTACAAGCAATTTACATGAATTGTACTGATTTTCTTTAGACTGTAGAACCACAAATCGATGACGACGAAGATTTTGTACTTCCTGAAGAAGTGCAACCTTTCCTTCAAGAAACGCCGTTATACACCGACAATACCGCGAATGGTATAGCATTGTTATGGGCACCAAGGCCATTTAATACTCGCTCAGGCAGGACAAGAAGAGCCATTGACATTCCTTTAGTAAAATCTTGGTATAGAGAACATTGTCCACCAGGGCAACCAGTAAAAGTTCGAGTTAGCTATCAAAAGCTGTTGAAATATTTTGTGTTAAACGCGTTGAAGCATAGACATCCTAAACCGCAGAAAAAACGTTACTTATTCCGATCATTTAAATCAACTAAATTTTTTCAAACTACGACGATAGATTGGGTTGAAGCGGGCTTACAAGTATGCAGACAAGGATATAATATGCTAAATTTACTCATTCATAGAAAAAACTTAAATTATCTTCACTTGGATTATAATTTTAACCTAAAGCCAGTTAAAACTCTCACGACGAAGGAAAGAAAAAAATCTAGATTCGGAAACGGTATGTATAAAACGTATGTATGTATATGTACTTCGAACGGTGATACAACATTCATAACACATTTTGTTTCCTTCAGCTTTCCATTTATGTCGTGAGATTTTACGTTTGACAAAATTGATAATCGATTCTCATGTACAATATCGTTTAAATAATGTTGATGCGTTTCAACTCGCGGACGGATTACAATATATTTTTGCACATGT
The DNA here is from genome assembly GCA_033822845.1 of Tetrapedia diversipes. Taxonomy (NCBI): domain Eukaryota; kingdom Metazoa; phylum Arthropoda; class Insecta; order Hymenoptera; family Apidae; genus Tetrapedia; species Tetrapedia diversipes. The sequence continues at coordinate 153,568 of JAOPTO010002329.1, forward strand.
TGGTCAATTGACTGGAATGTATCGATATAAATATAAATTAATGCGGCAAATTAGAATGTGCAAGGATTTAAAGCATTTGATTTATTATCGCTTTAATACGGTAAGTTGATTAAATCGTTTATCGATATTAATGATATTTAAATGCAGTATAACTGATTCGTCGTTTTGTTTATTCATGGCACATGAATGTGTAGGGTCCAGTTGGGAAAGGTCCTGGTTGTGGATTTTGGGCACCTGGTTGGAGAGTATGGCTCTTCTTCATGAGAGGGATTACACCATTATTGGAGAGATGGTTAGGGAACTTGTTGTCCAGACAATTTGAAGGCCGTCATTCAAAGGGTGTCGCGAAAACTGTAACAAAACAACGAGTAGAGTCACACTTCGATCTTGAACTAAGAGCATCTGTGATGCATGACATTGTGGACATGATGCCAGAGGGAATTAAGCAAAATAAAGCCCGAACAATACTTCAACATCTTAGCGAGGCATGGAGATGTTGGAAAGCTAATATTCCTTGGAAGGTTAGTTTATCGCAATTAATTTTCAATTTTACCATATTTTGACGATTTGCCTCTGAAAAGTGTTGTTCCTTTCGCTGGCATCTTTTGCAGGTTCCTGGATTACCAATACCGATTGAAAATATGATCCTTCGTTACGTTAAAATGAAAGCAGATTGGTGGACTAATACCGCGCATTATAATCGGGAACGTATTAGACGAGGGGCAACCGTAGACAAAACTGTTTGTAAAAAAAATCTTGGGCGTCTTACACGGCTCTACCTTAAGGCTGAACAAGAGCGACAGCACAATTATTTGAAGGTACAGAGATCAGTTTTAGTTCTCGACACTAACATGTTAAATGCGTTATCTACAAATAAACGTTGATTTCCTCTTGAAACAGTGCTACCTTCTTGACACTGAAAAGTCTTAAATAATATCATATACGTTTTGAAATGTTATTATCAGGTTATAAACTTCCGATTCATTTCATATGCAGGATGGTCCATATATTTCACCAGAGGAAGCAGTAGCGATATATACTACAACTGTACACTGGTTAGAGTCCAGAAGGTTTGCTCCTATACCTTTCCCACCATTGTCTTACAAACACGATACGAAACTCTTGATCTTAGCTTTGGAACGCTTAAAGGAAGCATACAGTGTCAAGTCAAGGCTAAATCAAAGCCAACGCGAAGAACTCGGTTTGATAGAACAAGCATATGATAACCCTCATGAAGCACTGTCTAGAATCAAACGTCATCTTTTAACACAAAGAGCATTTAAAGAGGTAGAGATCTGCTAATTGTTTGATCTTCATAATTTCAACGTTCTCTTGTACGTCCAGTCCCACTAATTTATCGCGTATTGTTTTCGCAGGTTGGAATAGAATTTATGGACCTTTATAGTCATTTGATTCCTGTTTACGACGTCGAACCACTTGAGAAGATTACGGACGCTTATTTAGATCAATATTTGTGGTATGAAGCAGATAAACGAAGATTATTCCCACCGTGGGTTAAACCTTCGGACACAGAACCACCTCCTTTGCTGGTATACAAATGGTGTCAGGGTATTAATAACTTACAAGACGTTTGGGATGTCAGCGAAGGAGAGTGTAATGTGTTACTAGAATCGAAGTTTGAGAAATTGTACGAAAAGATCGATTTAACATTACTAAATAGGCTTCTTCGATTAATAGTTGACCATAATATAGCCGACTATATGACTGCAAAGAATAATGTTGTCATAAATTATAAGGTATTCCTTTTTCTTTATTAAGGTGCATGTATCGATATAAAAAAAAAATATACATCGTTGTGTATGTCTTCTGGTTAATAATTAAACAAAAAAGAAGAATGATGTATAATTGTTTAGGATATGAATCATACAAACAGTTATGGAATCATTAGAGGGTTGCAGTTTGCATCGTTTATAGCGCAATATTACGGCCTGGTATTAGATTTGTTGGTTCTTGGGTTACAAAGAGCTAGTGAAATGGCTGGACCTCCTCAAATGCCAAACGATTTTTTAACTTTCCAAGATGTAGCTTCAGAAACAGCACATCCTATTAGATTATACTGCAGATATGTGGACAGAATACATTTATTTTTGAGGTAAAACTTTACATTTTATTATTTGAAATGTTGTTCGATTTACTCTTTATAGATGATAGATCTACTGATATTCGTTTAGTTTGTTGTATTGTTACTTAATCATTCGATTTTGTATTCTGTGTTGATAGATTTTCTGCTGATGAAGCAAGAGATCTGATTCAAAGATACTTAACAGAGCATCCAGATCCTAATAATGAAAATATTGTTGGTTATAATAATAAGAAATGTTGGCCACGAGATGCGCGAATGCGTCTTATGAAGCATGACGTTAATTTGTAAGTCAACAATTGTTGAATAATCATTGGGTTTCTTTTACAATTCCTTTTATTGGGGATTAATCGTGAAATATCTTTCTTGTTTACAGAGGCCGTGCTGTATTTTGGGATATTAAAAATCGTTTACCCCGATCTACGACTACGATACAGTGGGAAAATAGTTTCGTTAGTGTATATAGCAAGGATAATCCTAACTTGTTATTTAATATGAGTGGATTCGAGTGCAGAATTTTGCCAAAGTGTAGAACTACTCACGAAGAGTTTACACACAGGGATGGAGTATGGAACTTGCAGAACGAAATTACGAAAGAAAGAACTGCTCAGTGTTTTCTGAGAGTTGATGATGAAAGTTTACAACGATTTCACAACAGGGTTAGACAAATTCTTATGGCTTCTGGATCTACAACTTTTACAAAGATCGTTAATAAATGGAATACAGCTTTGATTGGACTTATGACGTATTTCCGCGAAGCCGTGGTGAACACGCAAGAACTTTTAGATTTATTGGTTAAATGCGAAAACAAGATTCAAACACGTATTAAGATCGGTCTTAATTCGAAAATGCCTTCACGGTTTCCGCCGGTAGTCTTTTATACGCCAAAAGAATTAGGTGGGCTTGGAATGCTTTCAATGGGACACGTACTTATACCTCAGGTAGGCAACTGTGTGCTCAGAAGTGCATGCTTCTTTGATAAGTGTCTCGATGTGTTTTGTATGTACAAATTACAAATAAAAATGTAAAATCTTGCAGTCGGACTTAAGATGGTCGAAACAAACAGATGTTGGAATCACGCATTTCCGTTCAGGCATGAGCCACGATGAAGATCAGTTAATCCCAAACTTATACCGATATATTCAACCTTGGGAATCCGAGTTTATAGATTCTCAAAGAGTATGGGCGGAGTACGCGTTGAAGCGACAAGAAGCTAATGCGCAAAATCGTAGGCTCACTTTAGAAGATCTCGAAGATAGTTGGGATCGTGGTATTCCTAGAATAAATACACTGTTTCAAAAAGACAGGCACACACTTGCGTATGATAAGGGTTGGAGAATCCGCACAGAATTTAAACAATATCAGGTATCAGCTATACAAATACATCATTACAATATGTGTCCATTTTATCTGCGCGCCTAAAAATATTGTATCTTGCCGATGTATTTTTATAGGTTTTGAAACAGAATCCTTTCTGGTGGACCCATCAACGGCATGATGGCAAATTGTGGAATTTAAATAATTACAGAACAGATATGATACAAGCCCTCGGTGGCGTAGAGGGTATCTTAGAGCACACATTGTTTAAAGGTACATACTTTCCAACATGGGAAGGTCTTTTCTGGTAAGATTTACTAGTGTTTTGAAATTATACGGAAACTTAAAATCATTAAAAGAATTAGAAGTCTAATCTGTTTATCGTTTCCGTTGTTTAGGGAAAAGGCATCTGGATTTGAAGAATCTATGAAGTACAAGAAACTGACTAACGCTCAAAGGTCAGGTTTGAATCAAATTCCGAATCGTCGATTCACTCTATGGTGGTCACCAACTATTAACAGAGCAAATGTATACGTTGGTTTTCAGGTAATGATAATTAATTATAATTGTTGAGATATATTTTCTGATTTGAAGCATATTACTAAGAAAGTGGTTATCCTTTTGTTCGTTATTAGGTACAATTGGATTTAACAGGGATATTTATGCATGGTAAAATTCCCACTCTAAAGATTTCGTTGATTCAAATATTTCGTGCACACTTGTGGCAAAAAGTGCACGAATCGATCGTAATGGATCTCTGTCAAGTATTTGACCAGGAATTGGATGCGTTAGAAATTGAAACTGTTCAAAAGGAGACTATCCATCCTAGAAAATCGTATAAGATGAACTCTTCTTGTGCTGATATTTTACTTTTCTCCGCATATAAGTGGAACGTTTCTAGGCCATCGTTGCTCGCCGATTCAAAGCAAGTAGCCATTTTCTTCTTTTTTCTTCCTATTTTTTTCTTTTTCTTTTTCTTTTTCTTTTATACTCTATTATCGACAATTAAGCATAATTGAGTATCGTAATCGTAGTTTCGTTCTATTACTCATGATTTATGCTTTAAATAGAGATCTTATGGATAATACCACCACACAAAAGTATTGGATAGACGTACAGCTTAGATGGGGTGATTATGACTCTCACGATATTGAAAGATATGCCAGAGCCAAATTTTTAGATTATACAACTGACAATATGTCTATATACCCATCACCAACAGGGTTATTAATCGCTATTGATTTGGCTTATAATTTGCACAGGTAAGTATTTCAGTGTTTTGTTATCCTTCGTATTGTTTAAAATAAAACATTAATTCGTGAACTTGTTCATAAATTCGCCAATTTTATTTATCTAGTGCGTACGGTAACTGGTTTCCGGGGTGTAAGCCTCTTATACAGCAAGCAATGGCAAAAATAATGAAGGCTAATCCAGCTTTATATGTGTTACGGGAACGCATTAGGAAGGCATTGCAGCTATATTCATCGGAACCTACGGAACCATATCTGTCGTCACAAAATTATGGGGAACTTTTTTCAAATCAGATTATTTGGTATTTATGTTTTCTTTTTTCATGCATACAGATAATTTTAATTGATCGAATTTATTAGGTTCGTTGACGATACTAATGTTTACCGTGTCACAATTCATAAAACATTCGAGGGTAATTTAACCACAAAACCTATAAACGGAGCAATTTTTATTTTTAATCCCCGTACTGGTCAATTGTTTTTGAAGATTATTCATACGTCTGTTTGGGCTGGTCAAAAGCGTTTAGGTCAGGTATGTAAAATGTGTTCAATATACCTAATTAATAAACGATACGATAAAAAAATACTTGTTTCGTAATTAATAATTACATTGTTACAGTTGGCAAAGTGGAAAACTGCTGAAGAAGTAGCTGCGCTTATTCGTTCCCTACCAGTCGAAGAACAACCTAAACAGATTATAGTGACCAGAAAGGGAATGTTGGATCCTCTGGAAGTACATTTACTTGATTTTCCTAACATCGTTATCAAAGGGTCAGAGCTTCAGTTACCATTTCAAGCTTGTTTGAAGGTTGAAAAGTTTGGCGATTTAATATTAAAAGCAACAGAACCTCAAATGGTGTTATTTAATTTATATGATGATTGGTTGAAAACTATCTCTTCGTATACGGTAATCATCATTAATTAGTTTTTCCTCCTTACTTTTTTATTGTCTTCGTTTATTTATTTATTTATTTTTTTGCATTTTTAATACACTTCATCGAATTTTATTTAGATTTTTTTTATAGGCATTCTCACGCTTGATTCTTATTCTTCGCGCGTTGCATGTAAACACAGAAAGAACAAAAGTTGTTCTGAAACCTGACAAAACAACTATAACAGAACCGCATCATATATGGCCTTCTTTGACGGATGACGAATGGATTAAAGTTGAAGTACAATTAAAAGATCTAATTTTGGCCGACTATGGTAAAAAGAATAAGTACGTACAACGACTCTTATTTTCTTTCCACGTATAACTAATATACATGTGTTTGTATGCGAACATATATAGAGAGAGTATGCAGTATAGAGAATATTCTGTATAAAAATTATTGTTATCGTTTTTAGTGTGAATGTCGCATCATTGACTCAATCAGAAATCCGAGATATCATCTTGGGTATGGAAATCAGTGCACCATCTGCTCAACGTCAGCAGATCGCTGAAATAGAAAAGCAAACGAAAGAACAATCACAGCTTACAGCGACAACTACACGTACGGTAAACAAGCATGGAGATGAAATCATTACAGCGACGACTTCAAATTACGAAACGCAAACGTTTAGTTCGAAGACTGAATGGCGAGTAAGAGCGATTTCCGCTACTAATTTGCATCTGCGGACTAATCATATATATGTGTCATCTGATGATATCAAGGAAACCGGTTACACTTACATATTGCCAAAAAACGTTCTCAAAAAATTTGTCACTATTTCGGATTTGCGAGCACAGGTATGCTTCTGCTAGAAAACATGTGATCTTATATAAACAAACATGTATGTACATGGTAACGGAAATTACGGATAAAAAAAATAATCTTTCTCTCGGTTTTCCATCTTTTATACAGATTGCCGGATATTTATACGGTATTAGTCCTCCGGATAATCCACAAGTTAAGGAAATAAGATGTATAGTTATGGCTCCACAGTGGGGAACTCATCAAACGGTTCATTTACCTAACACACTTCCAAATCATCAATATTTGAAAGAGATGGAACCTCTTGGGTGGATTCATACTCAACCTAATGAGTTACCACAGTTATCTCCACAGGTTGATATTATATTCATTATTAAATACATGTTTATTGGTCCAACTTTATTTGTAGAGTTATTATTGGCTTTATTAATATACGTCAACATGATATTATTTTGTTAGGATATATCTACGCATGCTCGAATAATGGCAGAAAATCCAATATGGGATGGAGAAAAGACTATCGTCATTACTTGTAGTTTCACGCCAGGATCTTGTTCTCTTACAGCATATAAATTAACACCAAGGTTTGTATTTTATGCTTAGCAGAATGTATTGCTCAACATTATCGGTAAAAATCTGTTCTTTCCAATTATCGTTAAACTTTTGTATCCTTTTTTGTAGCGGCTTCGAGTGGGGTAAGCAAAATACTGACAAAGGGAATAATCCTAAAGGTTATCTACCGAGTCATTACGAGAAGGTACAGATGTTGTTGTCCGATCGTTTTCTCGGTTTCTTTATGGTTCCAAGTCAAGGATCTTGGAACTATAACTTCATGGGTATGATATGCAATCGATTTGACTTTCGTTTATCTGTAACTGGATACTTGAGAGACAAAATTCTCTTATATAATATTCTCAAAATACTCTTTGATAATTGCAGGTGTTAGACACGATCCGAATATGAAATATGAACTACAATTAGCTAATCCAAAAGAGTTCTATCATGAGATTCATAGACCTGCCCACTTCCTAAATTTTTCCAGCTTGGAAGATGGAGAAGGTGTTGGAGCTGATAGAGAAGATGTATTTGCTTAAGCAAATAAAAAAGGGAGAAGGGGCTGAGAAGAAAAATATCAATATTCTCGTTATTATCAGTCACCACTAGAGTACCATCGTTTTACGTTTCCTTCTTATTTTTACACAGGTAGAACAGTTCAGTTTTAAGCTAACTGATTAACGGTTAAATGATAAAAATGAAAGATTTAAATGTTTATAATTTTCAATACAAATAACGTTGGTTAATAAAAAAAAAAAGAAAAAAAAATAGCTGAGTTTTAGAACGTGATTTTTAATTAATAAATTTAGTATAGCATTACTTTAAATATTAATTGTACTATATTTTATATCGTTTTAGTGTAAAATATATGTGTAATGTATGTTTAGATAGATACACTATCGGCCGAAAGTTTGCAAACACTTGTAAATTTCTATCGAAATCGAATATTCTTTCAGTACATTCTGCACTGATGCACTACTAGTATATTAGGTATTAACAAGAATGTATAAATTTTTAAATATTTCAGTATTTTCTTGTATTAAAAATACTCTTGTACAAATTATAATCCCAGTTTAAAGTAACGCTAAACTTGAACCTCCCTACCACATAAAATGACAATCTGTTCTCACGTTAGATAGAGCTACCTAATTCTCTTGTTTGTTCAAATGAGAGTTTAGCATTACAACATTAGACGCTGACACAGAAAGAAAGGTATAAAAACCACATTTGCCATACATTGCTATCATTCTCGTTCACGAAGGCGCATTCAACTGAGATTAACAGTTAAAATTGTACTACAATATTTAAAAAATGGCAAAAATGATATAGATTATTGTTGAAACTAGATGCGCTATTATCACACTTAGAATAGAAGATTATTCTTTGGGAAATATTGCAAGCAACTTGAAGATATGCAAGGCAGTTCAGTGAGAGTACGATGAAACGTTTTGAGAGATTCTGGCTGTTTAAAAGACAAACCCAGGATGACGTCGAAGATTGAACAGCTCCACAAATTCGTGCAGATCTTAATCATAGTGGATCGACTCCAGTATCTCTGACCACAGTGAAAAGACGACTAAGAACTGGTGATTTAAACGACTCCGCGTAGCTGTCAAGAAAGCATTGCTTTCATAAAAAAGTCGCAAAATGCGGTCGGATCGGGTAAAAGGTCGGACATTTTAGCAAAATCCTTTGGACTGACGAATTCAAGTTTGAAGTAATTGGGTCGCACCGAAGGACATTTGATCCGTCGTTGTATCGACTGTCAAACATGGTGGAAGCTCAGTTATGGTGCGGGGATGTTTCTCGACCGTTGAAGTAGAAAAGCTGATAAAAGTAGAGGAGAATACAATAAGAAGGGAGAACTGTAGACAGATACTTGAACAACATGCCATACCATCAGGTTGCCGTTTAATAAGTAGAAATCTTATCATGCAGACTAACTACCCTAAGTACTGATCTAAATTATGTAAAGGATCCTTGTTGCACAAAGAAACAGAGAAGGGGTTTTGAAGAACATGAGAGATGGTCATCGCAGTCAGCCAATGAACTGAATTGAGCTATTATGGGAAGAGCTCTATAGGAATATCCGATTCTACTGTCCAACATCGAAGGAACAGTTTTAGCAAATATTACAAGAAACGTGGTAGAATATAAAATTAGAAACAATTAAGAAACTCATTGCAAGGTAGTCATTAGAAGTAAAGGCGATTTAAGAAAAGTATTTGTTTTTTTATGAAAAAACAAAAAAGAAAGAAAATGATAAAGGTGTTATTTACTAGACGTTTCGATAAATAAAATATGCTCGGTTCCTATAAAAATCTGTAACTTTGCTTTAATATATCCTTTTTTCCTTGAAACTTGTAGTAATAACTTTTGGCCGGTAGTGTATATGTATGTATATAAGAAAAATGTACAAACTTTAGTATATTTAATTCCACAGAAATGATAAACAATATACATTTTGAGGTACATAAGAACACGTTTTTGTTACATGTTAACCTACATATATTTTAGTATGGAATATCGTGTAAGAATTCTTACCGGTTGGAGCGTATAGATTCTGAGAAGAAAAAGTTTAGTTTAACAATATAGAATAATGTAGTACAATAATTCGAATTTGTTCACGTATACCGTGTGAGTGTTATTTTTATGACACTATTCTATTTAAAATATAAACAATGATTATGATGCGTAACAAGTAGAAACATTAGAACGATAGCCCATCGACGGTGACTAGATACTTTTTCCGGTAAAATCCAGATCTCAACATTTCGTTTATATTTTGTTATCAAACTACATTTTAACCAAATGTACTGCATATGAAGTGAACGTGCATCATAAAAGTTTCATTCCAATGACTTCCAAAGTAAATTTCTTTCCCTTTTCCTTTGTTTCACTCGATAATTCTTATGGCATTTATCGTTACGTGAATGCAATGAAAGGCGAAAGAAAATTTCAATACTTTTTGTAAAAAATAATTACGCGGATACATATATAGATAGCGAAAGAAATCGTATGACTGATGGTGTTCGAACCATACGAACGCTCCAATAATTAACATTTGTACGATTATAATTTCTTAATTATTGGTTACTCTGTCGCGGGAAGATTCGTTCAGATAAGGCATAATTTTCTCTTGGGATGGTACCGTCAACGTCGTACAGGTACGAGAAGCTGCCGAGCTGTGGTAAGCACTGCGAGTTGAATTCCTTGAAAGAACATTGCTTCCTTGACAGCTGAATCTTTTTAATAGCAATCGTCTAATTTTGTTCTTGCATACGAAAATTAAAAAAATAATTACACCTTGTAACGTATTTGCAAGATCTGTGAGATACCAAATGTACGTCGGTGAATTGTTACACAGCCACGATATTATTTCCATAGACCAATTAATTCCCATTACAATGAATAGTTTCAGATACAGATTAAACCTAGAACAAAAAGATGAAAATTTACAAGTGATTAAATAAGAAATTGTTACTTTTATAATATTTATAAATGGATACATACAGAGATAAATGAATAAATGGATGGATAGATAGATAGGGGGGAGGGGGAGAGAGAGAGAGAGAGTACGTATCGTGAAACAGCACATACGTGTAAATGCTTGTAAATAGTACTTTACATTCTCTAAAACCACACGCCAGTAAACAGAGATTGAATGATGCATGTTTTCTGGCATCTACATATGTACATATGTACATGTACACATGTACACGTAGATGTAAACAATCTATCCTGGAAGATGAAATGTGCGTTCACGCACAGTACTCTTCTCGTCTATTTATCACACGAGAGGAACCCGCTCGTTCCTCTTTCGTCATTGTGAAAACAAATCGAACCATGGGAAAATCTCTTTTACACGTTCTACGAGAAGATCCAAAAATAATTTTGCCGTCATAAACGTACAATAAGGACAGTAACGTCGCACCAGAACGTAAATACAGAGAAAAATGTAATATGAACGAATAAAAAGGTATAATACATGCGTATGTGTATAAAACGGTGTTTCATTAAACGAAGCAGAACGATCGAAGGAATAAAATGGTTGGATTAATTGAACAAAACATTTAATATCTAAGAACCCGTAAATTAGAATCCAGCCAATGGGAAACAATTATAAAACATCACAGTGGAATGTGCTATGTATTATACACATTTTGTATTGTAGTTATAACAATTGACATTTCGGACATCTGATATAATATACTGTAGTAAGTTAAAAGCTTAATTAAATAAATTAATAATGTCTGTTAACTAATAAACAGAAATATCTATAGAATCATACATGTATACACGTATGTATACGATGCGAAAAAAATGGAAGTTTGACTTGAAACTCATTTAAAGGAAAAAGAAAAAGTGTAATGGTGGTTACGTTAGACGGTTCGGTATTTGTGCGAGGAAAAGAGTTTTAAATAAATGAATGATTTCAAAAATTTGTTTCGTGCCAATGTTTTAAACGGAAACGAGCGTTTTTCTCCGTTTTTGTCAAACTATTTCGATACACGTACGAGTTTCTGTTTCATCGCGTAAATAAATAGGAAGAGAACAAACCATTGTTTATTGTCATCGTGGCGTCTACTATCTACACCTTTGAGGTGATGAGCCGTGTCCTTTTTGTGTTGCACGATCTTCAATGCGGTAGAGATAAAAAGGCATATGTTACAAAAAACGGTGACACCCATTGGACCGTAAAAATATATCGCCTTTGCCTTATCCGCTATAACAATATTTATTACGATTACGACTACGATTATGAAACACTTATCAATGATATTTCACTGGTTTCAAGAGAAAAATAAGGAAAAAAAGGGATGCATGTAACTACTTAGGCATTATGTATAGAGAGAGAGAGAGAGAGAGAGAGAGAGAGAGAGAGAGAGAGAGAGAGAGAGAGAGAAATACGTACGAAGAAATAAAGGGTGTGCTTGTAAGAACTTACTTGCGAACCAACAACTACTGCTTCCAAATTCTGGTTTGATAAAATATTCCGGAATATTAGGAAGAAAGTCCATGATAATGCAGAGTCCAGTGAGAACCGATGCACAGCCCCAAGCGTAAATCGAATATATTAAAAATTTTTTGCGCTCTCTTTGTTTCACGCTACCTTGCAGTGATCGGAAACCCCTGAAAATTAGAAGTTCCTTAATAAGAAAAATACGAAATAGAAAAAAAAAGCTTTCTTCCCATCCTGCTGTTATAATAAACGCGTCGAGATGCAGCGAACCGGTGCCTACAATTTTTGTTCATTCAAATAGATGTAAATTGTGCAGTTTTGAATAATACCGCGTTTCATACTTTTGCTTATCGAATGCGAGCTTTATATGTTTTAAATGTTCAATAAGAATAATTGTGAAACTACATGCTCTTTCTATCCTATTCCGTACCGTTTCACTTTGTTCGATACGTGAAAAAGAAATATCTTAGCTGGCTTGCCAAAATGTTCGATGGAAAATTATGTTAGAATTGGTAAAAGCGTTCGAGATAATAGAAAAACAGGAAAGGGTAGGAGAAAAAGAAAAAGAAAAAGAAAAGAAGAGAGGTGAGGTAATGAATCGAAGCGAAAAATTCATCTAGAGTGTAAATATTGACAGAATTGGTGGTGGCGGCGGCGGCGTCCATGGTTTGTGGATTGATTTCATAGAGAGAAAATTGTGAACGGATAGACGATTTTCGTATTTGCGAAAGATTGCCCGTAATGGAGGATGGTTTACAGGGATAGGGTGAGTAGAGGAGGGAGGGGAGGTAGCGTGATAACATACAGATTATTCGCATCGGTAAGGGTAAGTAATTTTGTCCACAGTTGATCGCTGATGTCCGCACGAATACGCGCGAACGCGAGCCAAGGTCGTAGGGTAGACGACGATAAAGGGTAGGCAAAACGTACACGTGGTCGCACCCCTAGTTGGGTTCGCGTACACCTTCATATGGACCACCTATGTATATATCTGTGTATATATCTATACGGTAAAATGGGCTTGGCTAAGCAACTTTGCACCTGGCTCGTACATACGAATTACATGTATGTGTCAACTTATATCTATCCTTATATCAACGAGCATATCTGTAAAAATGATAATACACATTTGATGATTAGAATTTTTGGGTGCGACATCTTCCCATCACACCATTCTCTTCTTGAAACGTTATTCTATTCGCGGAACGTTTAAAAATATCGATATTCCAACTATACGCGGTATGCGATTTGTTTGAAAAGGCGAACAAAATTCGACAAATAATCTGAACGTATGAAGACAACCGACATAGCATAACTATCTATGTATTTGATGCATCGCTGTATCGTCGAACCACGATTTTCTCAGCTGAAGACAAACATTAAGCTGTTCAAATATCATCTTTACGTGGAGCAATGATCCCCACATCGCGAGCATTTACACGATCGAATGCATCGATGAGAGAGTGGAAAGAAAAAGCCGAAGAGATACGCGTGTACATTCGTACAGGCTGATGCATTAAATCCCTTGAAGGTGTCTACAAATCACGATCTCGTTATTTTTTAACGTTCGAATTCGTTTGACATTTTTATCGAATAAAAATTTGGTTCGTCCAATTTTTGATAGGTTCTGTTGAGAAGGTTTTATTCACGGTATCGATACGAATCGTATGTAGGCGTGTTGATGTGGCGTCAGTGTCAGTGAGCGAGTGTAAACGCGAGTGTCAGTGGCAAAGAAAAAACCGATTCTCAGCTTTCGAGATTTGTTTAAAGAACGCGTCACGATTGGTTTGGTGTACACCTGGCGTTTCACAGACACATAAGTAGATGAAAAGAGCTTTAATAACGATTCGACTCGTGAAAGAGGTGGTATGGAACGGGCGCGGTTTCCTTTCCATCTTCAACAGACAATGGTTCCGTTTCTCTACAGAAGTAGGTACAGAACTATGTACCTATGCAGTTAGATTACTCGCGTTAATCAGCGTCATCGTTCGATGGGATTCGGGAAAACACGTACGATTTGACGCATCGTTTTATCGACATAAACACAGGTACAAAGATTTAACGACGACGACGACGACGACGACGACGACGACTCGTCTAAACATCAGGATAACACAGTTGTTCGATTAAATTTGTCGTTCGTTCGTTTATTCGTTTATCCATAAAATAGGACTCACAAATCGAACATATAAATATTTTAATCGATAAAATTGTTGGAAAGCTGTTTCAATTATTTATAGACACTTATTCGATTTGTCTAAAATGTGTTATAATTCATTTGTTAGAGAATGAATTCGGAGAAGCAACTAGCAACGGTATATAGATAGGTTGGAGCGGAGAAAAGAGTGATTATTATTGTTGTAAAGCAACGTTAGCATGTGACGTTGTACGTAGCCGAAATACAGATGATACACATATATATTACGTAGAGGACGTTTATACGATAAATGTACCTGCTCGAGAAAGGACTTGTTTGCTTGGTGGACCGATCCAATTTAATTTAAGAATGTTTGCAAAGTGTACACGTTCCGTCACGAACCGGATATTAATTCGCGTTATGTTGCCTATCAATTTTCCTCGACGTTTGTCAACTATCAAATTTCTTCAGCTAGAAGGGTAATGAAGGTAGTAATAATCGTAACACGTTCTACGGTAAATTCCACTAAATGATAAACATTTGAAGGAAGATTAAGCAAGCGTATACCAATGTTCGTTATATTGGTCCAATGAACGAATGAATAAGAGGTATCCGAATGGAAGGAGGGAACGGAACTGCAACTATATACTATTTATTATATATTGGATTAACGGGCACCATTAATTCTTACTTACCCAAATGTCCACCAAATATCGAAGCACATAACGTTCAACCAGAAAAAACTAGCCAGGAAAGAGAAATGGATGATGAAAGCTGAAACAGAATCGACAACTATTCGTAGAAACGAATAACGATTTGAATACGTGTCGTAAAGGATGTTACTTATACTATTGTAGTACAGTATGAAGTATCGGAAAGCAAACGGCATGAGCAAAAATGTATATTATGTGTAGGAGAGAATAGGATGAGGAGAAGGCAGGGTAGAACAGGACAGAGCAGGACAGAGCAAAACAGATGACAACGAGGCGGTTCTGTGCGACAAGAAGTGAATGAAGGCGACGATCGATTAAAATGTATGCGACAAATACCAAATGCGATGCAAAGGGGATCCGAAATCTGGTCTTGCGAACAGATCTGTACAATTGCGAGTACCACGTAGGCGATCAGCAGGGAACCAACGTATCCACGAAGCGTGCGGCCATGCATGTTCTTCAGTTCTGGTACTATCGCGTAAACGATTAATGTGGCAAACAGAAATGGCACCGATACGATCATTCCTAGTGGGAACACTACCGTGATTTCCTCTTCGATTTCAAATTGTTCATCCGAGTCAAAGCAAAGCATAACACCGTATAAATCGGTACCGACTATGCCGAAACAGTGGTCGGTCTCTGGGAGAACATACGCCTCTTTCTGCATATAGACCGAACCATTATCGAGAAGTATAAACGCATCGCCTGGATAGTGGTCTGGGCTAAGGCTGTAGTGTTCACGACCTTCGCAAGGATCTCGAACGAAGAAATCGAAGTAGCGTCGATGATCCGGTGTTTCGTCGATTAACGTCAGACTATTGGAATCGTGAAGGGACGGAAAGCGAAAAGTGCCATTCGTTTCGACGCATCGGTTCTTCGTTAAACGACTTGTATACGGACAACACAAGTAGAGACGGACTCTTCTAAGTGGTTGGCCTATACTTTCTGTACTCGTCATGCTGCTGATGTTCTTCGACTTTTCGATATCTTTATACCGAAGAAACGATATCGCGTTGCCCGTAGCGGTGTGCGTGGTCTCTATGCTCGAGTACTCGATGGATTTATCGATATCCCTAGTGAGCGAAGGTGTATCGCCGAGCCACGGGGACGACCTGATCGCGTTTACAGCAAACATCAACGATAATACACTGATTTTCAAGATTTTACAAAAAAGATCATGATGATCAACGCGAAACATCTTGGTAGTTACGTTTTCACCGAGCAACTGTTTTATCGCGTTTCGTCCGGATTTGTAATGACCGCAGCCATTATCGCGGTACGCGGAAACGACTCAACGATTGGCAACGTCTAACAACGCTGCTTACTCCTCTCATGCTCAAGCTAACCAACAATCGATCAAAACGATTTTCTCTTTTATTTCCATTCTATTACCTCCATTTTATTCTCTCCTATTACGCTCTCTCTCTCTCTCTCTATATATATATATATATATATATAGTATATACGTATCCATATTCATATCCACCTATCTATCTATCTATCTATCTATCTCTATCTCTCTTTTTTCGCTTATCTTTTTCTACTATTATACCTAAAACGTTACTTGAAACGTTTCGTTTTCAAGTATCATCCGAACAAGCGCGAAAACTGATAACGAGGAAAAGGAAGGAAATTTTGTTCAATTTCTATCAAGCGTTCGGGATGAGAAAATCAAATTGAATGCAAAATAAAAACGAATTAAATATGATGGGAGGTTTAATAACAAGCGAATAAATGAGGTAGTAATGAAGAGAATGAATCAAGTTCGTTCTAGATATGCCGTTGTTGGCATGAAGAAATAGCTGGTACGCAGGATAATCACGATTTAATTTATGCTTAAGCAATTTCATACGTGGCTTTTTTCCTTGTGTTTCATATTAACGAGAGAAAACACGATTCAAAATGTATGTTTCATCGTATTCTTGCGAATCGAACAAGGATCTTGTTTACCGTAATGTCAGATTTCCTATAGTACGACATCTTATACATACGTAATGTGGTATGAGATAGGGTAAGGTAAGGAAAAAGGGAGAAGGGAATAAACTCAAGGCAGAAAACCAAAAGTTCCGTTCTTTCTCCGTTCGACATTTTGATATTCACATGATAGATTACAAAGGTGATTTTTGAAATGAATATTCTTTTATCGACGTCATCGACAAATAACGAACATTAATTTGATAAGCTCTAACGATAGAACGAAAATAAAAAGAATCGAACTTTCTTCATCTCAGACGAAACTCTCTTCCCTTTTAAATAAGCTATAAACAAGCTGCAAATAAGCTGCATCCTATAACAATGAAAACAAGTAGCAAGAATTTTCAAAGAGATAAGCAATTCTTCGTCTTGAATTATAAACTTCAATCTTCTTTTGGCCAAGTTCAATAAACTTTCAATTCGATCAAACATTTCCGTATTCTAGTTCAATGTGTCTTTCTTTGCAAACAAAGCAGCAACGCAGATCCTTTTCTAAATGTTTTCATCTTTACTTGTTTAAAATTTGCCACATCACGTAACTTTAGTACAAACGATCGTAATAAATTTTCATAAACGATATATCGTGCTCCTTACCATTAATCTATTGCAATCTAAAAAGTGCTTTATAGGAAAGGCAAACCCCTTGACAAGCATACAAAGAGAGAACCGTGTTTCGGTGCCGTTCACAGAATGACATTAATCAAAATCGCCGACGATTTTCATTTTAACTTGTCTACCTCTGATTGTTGATACAAAAATTGGATGGATAGTTTCGCTTAGTCAGTAGCATAGACGTGTAAACGTGTATAAGTAATTAACAATAACTGCACGTAGGGATTGCAGGCCGAAACGACGATAACAACAGGTACCTTGTAACAACGATCCTTCGATCGAAGAAATATTACGGAATAGATATAGTGTCATTGTAAATAAAACGAAATCTATCTAGTAAGATTAATTGAATATGTTTGAATAGGAACCGATTACGCCCACGTGTCATCGTTACTATGTACCAACTACTGTCCAAACTGCCAACAATTGTGCTTCTATAATCCATCGCACGCGAAAATTTGTATCTCTACTTGAAAATAACCTATAATGTTCACCGCAAAAAATATATACGTATATATGCAATATTAAACAGATTCCACGTTCCACGATGATATCACGGGGACAAGCTAATATTTGTTCAGCCAGCATTTGATGAAATCACTTGGTTTTCGTATTACATGTTTCTAACTCTTGCCCTCTTTCGAAATGCTAGAATAATTCTGTTGATTTTGATCGATATTCCTTTTCTTTTTATCGTGTCCTTTCAACCCTTCCACACGTTTTAACATACGAAAAAGATGAATAATTTTGTTGTTCACAAAATTACGCAGCAAGTAAATTATTAACCTCTAATTCAGATTCAATCAAGAATTTAATAAATTCCATTATTGACTTCCTTCATGGAATTGGCTGTTTATTTATTTATTATATTTAATTAATTAATTAATTTATTTATTTATTTATAAATGAATATAGAAAACCGTTTAGTATATAAACGATAATGCAGGAGAAGATAACTAGTTTTCTTAGCTTTGCCGTTAATTATTAAACTTATCAGAAGCGGTAAAAAAGAAGAAATTCAAAAAACGAACAGAAGAAAGAGAGAGACAAACAGACAGACAAACAGACAGACGGACGGACAGAAAGAAGTAACAGTAATGGAGTTGCTTACCTATTGTAGAGCAAATGACAAATTTAAGGTAGATCAACTTGGCCAAGACAAGGAAAGTGTAAGCAAGTACTAAACAAGCCACGTAACACATTAAAGTTTTCCCATAAAGATTCCTCAATTCTGGAATAATCGCGTACACGAAGAAGGTGGCAAAAAAAAACGGAATAGAAACCATGATGCCAACAGTAAAAGATTCCTGCTGTTTCTCTTCTTGCTCTCCCTCTTTTTCCTCGTCAAAAGGTGCGTCTGCCGACTCGCAAACCAGAGCAACGATCTTTTCAAAAGATTCTTTCCAATCGAGACAATAGCTCCACGCTGGAAATTTGTTCGCCAAAGTACGAAGAGTACCATTTGCTTGCAATACGAATGCATCATCCTCGTAACGTTCTGGTTCGAGCATATACCTGATGAACATATTCTCAGGACATTGCATGTCTTCGACGAGAACAAACAGATCGCTTATACCAGAAATTCCTTGAATTTCTGTAGCTAGTTGATGCTGTTCGAGAATGAGATCCCGAGCGGGCAACCCATTTGACAGACGAGTGCAATTTGGCCGATCGCCTTCCCCCAGAACCTCGGTTTCTTTACAACACTTCTTTAAACATAATCGTAGATTACATATGCATCCATGCGTCTCGTTTCCAACTACTTCATAAGTTCCAGCGGGATACACCACTTTATTGTACACTAAACTTCCATTCTCGAATCTACCTATTTTATTCCGTTCCAAAATAATGCTCGGAAATGGACGACACAGCGAATCTTCTTTTCTCCTTATTGTTTCCGCATTCATTTCTGACATACGATAAATCAAAACAAACGAAATGGCACGAATAATTATACTAAAACGCTGCATCACGATTTTTATTCGCGAGCGTTCTTCCCGCGCTTCAGATCGCGCTATACTTCTTTCTTACTATCTTTATCTACTTCCCTTTTCACTGGCCCTTTCGTTCACCCTTTTTATTTTATTTTCAAAGCATATATTTTAATTCCTTAATTTCCTCTAATGTTTTCTCTCTTCTCAATTCGGATTAACAAATTCGTTTCAAAAATCATTATTGTCATACAATAATAATACTTTATACGTTATGATAGTTACGGTAATACGATAGTTAAGGTTCGCGTTACTAGTGGTGGTGATCACACGATGAATCGCAAAGCTCGTGACTGACTGCCCCTCCGTATTTTCCGATCGTCCTGTTGATCACAACGCGCGCGCGCACCCTAATATTGTAAGTACGAATACCATACCTACGTATAATATTACGGAATACTCTACATTTCAATTTTCAATAACCCTTTCTCATTTTTTTTCCCCAGATAACTCATTCGTGGATCTCGAAAAGATTACAATCGATAATTAGAGAACAGCATTTTATTCAAAAAACGAGCAGTTTTGTATATAGAATACAAACTGTTAACAATAATTGCTAGCCTTTTGTTTTATTTTACTGACTATCTCAATTTATCGATTATATTACATTTCTTTTCTGAAGCACGAAATGTTATTATTTTATGGAAAAAATAATGATTTCCTCAAAATTGATTTTGCGTTTGATATTCTATTCTATTACATCTGAAATACAAGTGCCTCAATAACCATTTGGTGCCAGTAGGACATCAACCAGGAATCAAATCCCATTCATCTGTAATGCTATTTCGCGTCGATTCTAACGCTAAATCAAAGTTACCGTATTTTAGCACAAATTGAGATCCAAAAACAGACCGAACCTTATTGTTTTCGTTACGCTTTGTTACGGTTTTCCAACTAATTTGATATCATTTACGGTACAAGGTTTAATATGCTTTTACTCCAAACGTTTAAAACGTTTGTTGCGACCAATATGACATACATACTAGTCTAGCACCAATTTATTAATATGGCTCCTTTTGTTAATGTAATAGTTTAATAATGAAATAAATTAGAAGATACATACCTTTTACTTCTTGTTAATTGTTTGAAATACTTGTATTTTCTAATTGCATGTTATACTGATAATATATCTTAACCTAGAGAGACATTAATATTTTTTATAAAAATGAAATATGAGAAATATTAAAAATATATACTTTCGAGTAATAATAAATTCCAAGTATCAAACTGGTGTTTAATATGTTTAAAAAGCTTCGCAATAAATTTCGTAAAGTAGTACCAAATCGGTTTATATACATAACTATGTATATTACATGAAACTTTCTTATTGGTGATCAAAGTAAAATGGTTCAACGTCATATGCATGTGAATGTTTGTTTAACATTGTAATTTTTACAAAAAAAAAACAAATTACATTATTATCCATTATATTTAACACTTTACTATAATAAACAATTCCGGCATATCCATCTGTTGCATATATATATATACATATATATATAAATATATATATGCACACAACACACGTACGCGTAAGATTCATGGAAAATCTAAACGAGTTGAAATCCATATGGAGAAACGCGGATGCAGTCACTTTCGACGTTGATTCAACTGTAATACAAGAAGAGGGAATCGATGAACTCGCAAAATTTTGTGAAAAAGAAAACGATGTTGTTGCCCTGTAATTTCTCTCTTCTATTATTCTTTTCAATTCAAAAGTTTAATATATTTCTTTTAGTTAACCTCCATTAAAAGAATGATTATTTCAACATAATAATCGATAATTAACAATGAAAATGATTTTAGAACAAATCGGGCGATGCAAGGAGATATGACATATAAACAGTCTTTGACAGAAAGATTGAACATTATAAAACCAAGTTTTATACAAGTGAAGCAATTTCTAGCTTC
This sequence comes from Tetrapedia diversipes, assembly GCA_033822845.1. Taxonomy (NCBI): domain Eukaryota; kingdom Metazoa; phylum Arthropoda; class Insecta; order Hymenoptera; family Apidae; genus Tetrapedia; species Tetrapedia diversipes. The sequence continues at coordinate 174,786 of JAOPTO010002329.1, forward strand.
TCACCCATTAAAACTTTCACCAGGAATCAAGTAACAAAGAGTTTTAATTAATGACAAATTTTCACAATGCAACTTGTATTATTTCACTTAAAATTACTTACAAAACTTTCAGAACTTTAATGACAGCCTTACAAATTCGCAATAAGCAAGTATTTTTAATATCTGGTGGATTTCGTTCTTTAATTGTACCAGTTGCCACATCCCTTGATATTCCATTAGAGAATGTTTTTGCAAATAGACTTAAATTCTATTTCACAGGTGATATTTTTGTACCAATATTTTTGACTAATATGATGTACTTACTTCTTAAGTTTATTCATTTGTAGGAGAATATGCAGGGTTTGATGAAAATCAACCTACTGCTGAAAATGGTGGGAAGGCAATAATAATAAAATATCTCAAAAAGGAAAAAGGATTTAAAACTATTGTGCATGTTGGAGATGGAGCAACAGATTTAGAAGCTGTTTTAGTAGCAGACTTATTTATAGGTATATTACGATTATTTTAACTTTTAACTCATTTAATATCAGTAGTTTTAGTTAATATATTTAATAATAATAACAACAATAACAACAACAACATTACTTTTCATACATAGGATATGGAGGAAATGTGATCAGAGAAACTGTAAAACAGCAATCTTCATGGTTTATTACTGATTTTAATGAACTTGTCAATGCTTTGTAAATGTAAACAATATGATATTTCTTACAAATAATTCAATGTTTGTAAAACTTTAATAACACTCAATAAATAATTCCTAATTATAATATAATGTATCAATTTTGTACATTTTTGCTGATATTTTCTTTATTAAAAACTCATTTTTGACATTATTCATGTATTAGATGAGGTTATTGTTTATTCAAATAATGGGAATTAACTTTATTTCAAATCCATTTATAACATTCATTTCATTCAAATCAAACATAAGAAGCTTTATAACGAGTACTTTTTACACTTATTATACAATAACAACAGTGTTCAGTTTTAATGCTTACATTATTACATAGACTGTTACAAGATAATTCTTTGCGTAAAACGAAATGTCATTCTATAGAATGATAGTGCTTATAGCACAAAATCGGTATTTGTGTATATTTATAAGGATTTTTATACAAAAATATATACTTTTCTGTGAATTGTGAAGCAACAAAATTTAGATTAAACAATGTAAAACACCAAATTTCCCACTAATCAATGTTTTGTGGTATTCATTGTCTTGATAAGTAAGAAACAAATTTTGCATATTATAATTTGCCGAGTTATACCATTTTTATGATCATCAATGACAGTTCCTCGATTTTTCCTGCTTTTTTTGTTGAACCCATTGTTGTACTCTAAGTCGAAGTTCAACATCTGATTTTACCATATCCATAGTAAGAGGAGATCTGTTGAATGGATCGGTTTGATCGCTTAACAAGTGCCTGAACAGCATTAGAAAATGGAAATAATCAAATCAATTTTGTTTTAACAGTTCGACTAATTATAATAACAAAGAAATATTAACCTCGCAATGGTTTGACGATCAATAGTTATCCTTGATGATGGAAGAATGACAGGATCTGCCATTAAAGTAGACATAATGGGATCAAGAAATTCGTCAGGAGCATCGACTAAAATTTCATCTTCTTCTTTTTTATTACTTGCAGCTGTCTCTACATTTTTAGCAAATTGATCCAAATCACCTAATATACCGACACCACCGATACGAACTAAAATGTTATTATTCTTAGTTGTACTTATAAAAATTATCTTTTAAGGGTATCAATAATATACAGATGCTTACCGAGAACATTATCAGCCAGTTTAAATAGTTCTGGACTGTATGAACGGCCATCCTGAGAAACAGCAAGCGTAAAAGATTCATTTTGACTAAGATTTATATAAATTTCACATATATTTAATACTAAATTTGCTGGATTGAACGCATATTCTTTTTGACCATTGACCTAAAATTAAAACAATTCATTAAAACATTCTGAATTTGGATTCATTCTAAATTTATATGTACCCTGGATAAAAATGTAACATGATTATAATTTTTACCTTCAAATTCTTTTTATTTGGTCCAACCAACTGAAGTAACAAATAATTAAGCATCGAAGCAATGCGATCGACCATTGTTGGATGACAGAAGATCGATTTTATTTCTGTGGTTAACATTTTTAGTGTGTATATGGTTTTTCTACCTAATATATTATCAAATCGGGCAATCATTCCAAGATGTAAAAGGTAATGAGCCTGTTGATCGCGTTCGTGTTGTGGTAATTTATTCCATTCTCCATTTTCCCTTTTATTTTAAATTATTTATAATTAATTTTATTAACAAAATATTTAATTTATGAGAACTTCGAAAATTAGAATTATACAATGTCCACTGTATTATACAATAACTAATAACTAAACTGCATATACCTTGCTTGTATCAATTGTTTTAATTGAGCCATGCTTGAAAGTGCCTCATCTAATAGAAAAACTGCATCATTCATCAAAAGATTTATAAAACGCAAAAATAGAGGGGGTTGAGCTGCTTCCATATTTACTTCTGCTTCTTCAGCTAGAGAACTACATGGTAAATATTAGATTATAATTATTATTTATATTAAATCATTATTGTAAAATATTATTTAATGTACCATTAATGTTTTAATATTACTTTCAATAAAATATATACATTGATTAAAAACACTAAATTAAATAAGAAACTGTGATACCACATTATCTTTAAATTTCACTTACATAAAATTATTCCGATGCTCCGGCAGTTTCCATAGGTACTCCATAACAACATACATCGGTCGCCGATAATTAAACTTTTGTTCAAATTGTACGCTTTGTCCAGTCATTTCAATGCTTACAAATACCTTAAGTAAGTTCGGGACAATCTAAATATATAATAAATAATAAGATAAAGCTTTATAAAAAAAAAAGTATTCTATTTTATGAATACTGCTTACGACATATTGCTTACATATTGTCTATATGGATGTGTAATAAATAATTGTTCTCTATGGAATGTTCCTAAACTTGGCGTCACAGGACTCATGGTTTCATCGCTCGTAGGCAATAGAGCTTCTAAACCTTCCGCCAAACGGGCACGTAAATGAGGATTATACAAACGTTGTTGAGATTCCATTAACACTATAATCTGATATAATACACCCAATTGTTTTACTATATCGTACTTATTTCTGTTTAGCATGCATATCATTGTTAACTCACCTCTGTTAACACATGCATGAGAAAGGGTGGCCCTTGTTCTTCAAAAATATTTGGATTTAAACGGTGTAGTAAATATAAAAATCTAATAGTATTTTCTACTACGAATTCAGGAATGCATCTATGCGAAAGCAATAATGATAATGATTAAAAGCAATTACCAATATAACTAAAAAAAGCAGAGTACATGAAAGATACCTCAATGTGTCTGGAACAGTTTCTGGTAAAGGGAACGTTACCATTTTACATTCCTTTGGAATGTAATCGTTTTCTTCGGTTTCGTCAATTGTTATATCATTTAAATATACTTGTACTAGCCAAGATGCTGTTGTTGCATGAAATTTTGCTAGAAGTTTTAACATCTCTGGTGTTAAAAGACTTGCTCGTAAAGATAAATATCTAAAATGATAAGCTTGAATTGTATTCGGATTATACGCGAAACTAAGCGATATCAATTTTACTTTTTCAATACTTATAATTAAAAAAAAATTCTTTTATTCTTAAAAATCACAAGCACATACTTGGTCATTTCTTCTTCCATGCGTTGTGTTATTATTTCTAATACTTCTGATCTACCACCATTCTGTGCATCCTGATACACTCTTTGTATTCTGACCAAATCTTGATTTGTTCTGCAATTTCAGATATAATTATTTTAATTATCAACTACAATCTTGTTACAAGTGGCAATTAATTATAAAAAAAAATACAAACCTTAACAACTTATCTAGTACTACTCTATAACCAAGGTCTAATGCTCTATGAGTTAAAAAAAAGCATTCAGTAGTAAACCCAAATGTTTTTGCAACTGGTCTGGCACCACCTTCTGATGTTGGTATTAAACAAGTTTCTGAGGACATTCCTTTTAAATGTACAAGTGGATTTACAGATTCATCATGATCATCGACCTAGACATTTAAATTTTATAAAACATATTATTTAAAATTAATGAATAAACTGCTAAGTTCATCTATTATTTTTTGTAACATAACTCACATTAGCAGCACAGTATGTTGGATCAATTTTAGGCACTTTAGAATCATTTTGCTTAATACAAAATGGTTGACAAAGACGTAGTAACACATTTCCTAAATTTAACATAAAACCATCAGAAACACATAACATTGTATTAAAACCCATATCATTCTGAGCATTCCAAATTTTTCCTCTATCTGCATTCAAATGCAGACAATTGCCTATCCACTGTAAAGTTAAATGGCGAACTTCTGTTGAACACTTTAATAGTAAGTGAAAAACCTTCTGCAATGACTCATTCAATGCATCCAAAGCTGTCCAAATGCTTCCCTCAACAGTAGTCGAAGACTGTAAAAAAAGTTACAAAAAGACATCATTCCATGCATAATCTTTTGTCTTTTTTTCACAATTTACTTGCCTGTTGTAATGGCTTTTCAAAAAAGTAAAATGGCTCTTCTATTGTTTTTGGTAGACAGCTCAAACTAAAAAGCGCACCTAATAATGTATCTGCATAAGCTCGTCCTTGATTATTTTTAGAAGTATTGTGATTAATTACTAATTTTGCTAAGGGTTCAATTGAAGAGAACAGGTTTAATATAGTAAACCAATATTGACGAAAAAGGACAAGATTACTCTGTGCTGCTTCTTTATAAATAATATTGAGAATAGGATTAAAAGACACAGCTATTGCAGCTGCAGCATTTTTTTCATTTTCTGCTTGTAGTTCGGACACAATACCATTAACAAATAATATAATTTGTGGTTTATACCTACTCTCACCCATAAATAATGCAACAAACTGATTGTGAATCTAAAAAAAAGAATAATTAATAATAATTAATAATAATGTTCTTTTAAGCAGACTACATATATTAAAATTTGTTAAGTGCAAGTAATTATATAATATATAACCCATCTTCATGTACCTCTTGCTCTTCAAATAATTCTGGTTCTTGTAATGCAACACTTGCATTTTGTAATATAATCTGACTTATTTTATGAGCAGTATCAGAGAATTGTAGTTTCCTTTGATATTGTTGTGATCGACAATAACTTTCAAACAAATAAGGTATTACTTGTTTCTCTATTATATGAGAATCACTAAGAATCGGTTGAGAATTCCCATTTGGTACTAATTTGGATTCAAGATCAGATAACATTAATCGTTCAAAAACTGCTTGCTCAATCGAATCAACATTAATGAAAATCAATCTACGTTTCTGATGTTCATTCGCTTCTATTTCGTGTAATGTTATTCCTAATATGTCACCAAGAAGACGGTTAACCTGACTATCAATTCTAGAATTTTTGGAATCTTGAAAATTTGTACTTCCCGTAATGTTGTCAACATTTTTATCCTCCGGTTGCGTAACATAACTAATTGTGTTGTTTTCGTTGATAATTGCCTGATTCTGAGAGGAGAATGACACGGCATCGTTGATAGTTGAAAACAATCCAGCAAATGGATTGTTATTCACATTGTCGCACATGATTCTTTCGTTAAAACTCAACTATAACTGTTATAAGCATAATTGGTCTGGAAATAAATTGCTCAAATTTAATTTTCAACGTAAAAGTTATTACAAATTAAGCCAAAGTATCCCTTGTGATTATTACACACTACTCCGTAGTCGTTCTGACACAACGTGCATATGATATGCGCGTGAGTGCGCATGTGTGTACATTTGCGTATGCATAAGTGGTCATACGAATCATATTTTCTATGAGATATTTTCAACATCATTATTTTTATCTATTTATTTGGTTGTTATAGTTTCCTCTTCATTTTTTTCTTAATTTGACACCAAAGATTAAAAATAAATTATTGATTTAACAAGATTTTTTCATGATATAAATGATTGAAACTTTGTATTCATGCAAATACAAAAACTACTGTTTTATATAAAACAGATTTATTAAAAAATTCAGGCACAAAGTGGATTTGTTTACATAAATAATACTACAATACATCAATATTAGAAGCTACCATAATAATTTTACCGCCATGGTTTTCGTACAGTTCCAGCGCTAGTACTTCTTTTAATACTGTGATCTACAATTTATAATTTGCGAATTATAATGAGTATATAATATAATAGATTAATTAATTAGTTAAATATTATAGAACATGGTAAATTATAGTTACAATCGATATCATAATTTAATAGTTATATTAGAAAGCAACTTACATAAAATATTTGAAGAAATAAGTCTATCCTTAATGTCAGAAGTCCAAGTTTGACATCTAGATCTAGACAAACACGGACGAACAAACGAAGTTGGTTGATATTCTTCCATCCTGATAATAGAAAAAGAAATAATAAATGCATCAAAGTACATGTATAATTACATCTGAATTCTGAAATGCTTATAACAGTATGTTATACTAGTATAAAAATGAAAATGAGACAATGAAACCACGTTTATTTAATATAAGTTCGTTTTTGATACATAAAAACTTGCTTAAATATTCATAATAGGAAGTATAGTTATACAATGCCAATTATAAATTTTCATATTGTTAATGACGACAATACATAAATAAAATTATGATATTAAATTCATTGAATATACAAATGTATAATAGCAAATAATGAAATAATTAATTTTGTTTTGATAAAATAATAGTATTCTACGTTTTAAGAACTTATTGAAAGTATTGCAAAACAAGAAAAAAAGACAAAAAATGTAGTATTAATTTTACTATGCAGAATCATACTCCTTCAGTTTTTTTCTGGCTAAAGTCCGTTGAGTTGCAAACGAGTATGATCTTGCAGATGTTGGGCGTTCTATGCGTGATTGTTTAATTTCACGATCTTGCGCTATTACTTGCATCCTTTTTCGAGGGCTCTGGGCAAACAACTCCACTATGTTCATAGAAGCTGCATCACACTTTTAGAAACCACGAAATTCTTATGAATATTTTTTTCTAAAAAATTTTTGCATTCAAAATAACTCTTATTTTACTCATTAATAACGACAAAATAATAAATCGCAGAATGCTCTGATTACTAAAATAATTTTAAGTACCTTAAGTAAAAATTGTTTACTTCATTTTATATTATGAAAATTTTATGTGGATGAAACGAAAGAAACAATGTCATGATACATATTTACATGATTAATAAAATTGATAAACTTTTAAACATTACAAAAGTAAATGCAAAACAATGTTTTTTATTACATTCCCCAAACTGTTACCTGCAGTTGAAGACGATGTAAAAAATTAAATTCTGATCGATTAAGAGGTGCGTCAACGTGAAGTTTAAGCATGCAATGTAAAGCTTCCTTGTACGTATTCTTTAAAGCAATCACACGATCTGTTCGCATTATTCTACGTATTAAATAACCTTTTGCATATGCGTTTATTATATTTGCCGCTTTTACCTAAAAGACAAAAATAGTTTTGTAATCTTCATTGGAATTAAAAAGTAAGAAATACTGATTTCATACATGGTTTGCATCATATATCGTCCTATCAAGAACTGGTACGTGGACAGTTTTGCTATCTAACGGAAATAATTCTCGGCTAACATTAGAACGCTTATTACACTCATTGCTTTCTTGTAATAAGTTTACCTCTTTTGATTGTACTACCATATCTTTGTTTTCTGCTCTTAACTCAGAAGTATTAATATTAGATAGTGATTCTGTTTCTGTTGATTGAACCTTATAGGAACATTTAGTTAAATATGGAACACTATCACCACTTATTTCAGAATATATATAATCTAATGGACATGAGATCATTTTCATATCATCTTGTGAACATTCTATTTCATTCTCTTGTTCGAAATTCTTGTTTAACTTTCTAACATTTTGCAAAGTATTATCATTATTTTCAAAACATTTGTCACCATTAGGAATAATTTGATTAAATGTAGGAGATAAAATGTTTTCAGAAAGTAAAGAAGCTGAAATTTCTGGGAAGGACTTTTTAATTTCAGTTAGTAAAAGTAACTGTTGCTTCTCAAATTCTTTTTGAAGTAATGTTTGTTCTTTTTGTTGCCGAAATATTAATTCAGCCATTTGTTTTTTATGCATTTCTTGTACCTTTTTGTAAACTGTTAAAAGTTTATCAGATACAATGGAAGATTTAAACTTTGATGAAGACTTTAATAGCTCTATGTTTTTAGAAAGGTTTCCCATTAAATTGTTAGTTATAGGACTATTATTGTGCTCGTTTAAATCTTCCGAAGATCTTCTAAATTTACATTTTGAATTAACCATGCAAGGATTGTTAAATTTGTTTAATGCTTGATGATTTCGTTCCTTTTCATTACTACTATCTATAATATAATTTTTATTATGGTTAATTTCTATGTCACTATCATCTATGTGTTCTTTAGCTAATATTGTTTGAATACAATCAGCTGATTTTGTGGATGGATACATTGCAAAAGATTCAGGCTTTGCTTCCAATGAAACTGATTTACACATGGTACGATCAACATTAGAATAAAAATTTCCTTTAGGCATTGACGAAGATCTTAATGAATCTATAGGAACAAATTCTTTATTTTTAGTTTCGAACTCCCATTCAATTTTGGCTTGTGTAACATTCCATTCTTTTCGTCGGTTCGTATTTGTGCGTGACGTTGGAATATATTCTAAACATGGAGCACAGGTTGAACTAGCAAGTTCCATTTGCATATGTGCCAATAACATAGGACTTGGAGTTTCCAACACATAGGAACCTTGACGTTTTAATTTAGGAGTGTTTTCTAAATTATTTGAAACACCTTCTTGATATTCCTTATTTTCTTTACAATTAGAATCACTCACAGTCAATGGAATAATATTTAATGTTTTAGGCACTTGTGGCTTCCAAATTTCTGATATTGTTTCCATAGAACTGGATTCAGTTGAAACTGTTTCATTGAAACAATGATCTGTATCAATACTATCGGTTGTTGGTTCTAATCTTGATAGAGTATTAGGAGCCAAATTTATTTGATCTTCAAATTTATCTGTCATGCTTAAATTCTTACCACACTGCAAGGCTTTTCCTATATTTTCATCAGAGCTTCCAAACATTTCTATTGGAACACTATTTCTATCTGTAACATTAGTTTCATTATGATTATCATTACTATTTTTGTATTCAAAAGGAAGCAAATTCTCTTTAAAAGCATGAACTTGTTTTTTATGCTTTATATCTTTTGATTCTTTCTTAATTTTTCGAACATAAATATGATTATAATATTGTTTTGCAACACATAAACGAGCCAACTTCCTTTCTACATTTATTGCACTCTTTTTATAATTGGACATTTTTTCTTTAATATCTTCAGTTATCTAAAAGCATAAAGTTTATTAAAAAACAATATAATTCAATAGTATAATATGATATATAATTGATATTCATACCAGAGGTGGTAAAATAGGAACTCCGTTAATTTTGATACATGAAACATATGAATGATCTTCCATATTTTTACCTTTTTAAACAGATTCGCTAAAAATAAGAATAAATATATACTTAAAGGAAACAAACATCAATCAAAAAAAGTAAATCTATTCTAGTAACAGTTATTATTTAAGGTATATAAAAAATAAAATATTTCTTTATTAACAAACATAATTTGCCTACTTACATGTGAATTTTTTAATATATTATTTTGCATAATTTAAAAGCAAAAAATTATTGATGAATAATAATCCAATTACACACATATACATATGATATAAAATGCTAATTAAGTAAAAACAGATTTTGTTAAGTATTAATTACTACTTACTTTTGCTTTGTATTCATTAATAAACATTTTATATACAATAACAACATAAACATTAAAAAACAATTGCTGAATATTTTTAAATTATTTAAATGAATACATATGCATCTTTATTTTATTCATGCAATTTAAGTACCAATGGTACTATGTTGAGATAAACTACCTTCTAAAAACAAAAATTTCATTAATCATTTACATCTTTCTTTGGTGCGGGGAAATTAAACTAGATATTGTGTTTACCTTAACAGCATATAGATGGATACAATTCTTTGTCGTATTAACGATTTAATAAGCGAAGTCGTTATTCTATCGGCTGTATATTTTACATATTAAGGTTGGTAATTTATATTTCACTATACATAAAAAAGACATGCTTGTATTACGATAAGTGAATTTGTGAAGAAAAAATGGATGCATATGAACTTTTTCGGAAACTTTCAACTGGCGTAAAGTTTAATAAAAAACGTTTTCAAGCTGATGCAGAAAGATTTCAGGTACATTTTTAAAATACAAATATACTTGGAATATATCTCAATAGCATGATAAACATTTTATTTTCAATAGCTCGTTAAAAAACAGTTAGAAAATGTACCCAACAATGAAGAATCAGAAATTAAAGCTTCTGACAGCATGAATTATTCGATCTTGTGTAAGAAAAGAAAAAATTACGAGATTGTACAAGAAACAGATAATATTAATGAATTGATATTGCTTGATGGAATGTCTGTTTTTAAAAATGAAAATAAGAAGCATAAAGTATCTTTAACCAGTGAGAAACTATTGAAGTTAGAACGAGAAAAGGTTTCAAGCATTTTGTTTGAATTAATTTTTCTTACGAACAATATTTTGAAAAGTTATTCTATTTTGTAGGTCAATCAACTTCGTAACAAACATCGTATAAGTGTTACAGGTAATCGTATACCTGAACTTATTTCAGAATTTATTGAACTATCAACAGTTTATAATGTACCTGAAAAATTAATAAACAACATTATACATTGTGGTTATGTTCATCCTACTCCTATTCAGATGCAAGCTATACCTGCTATGTTACAAGTAAAATTGTTATACATAATACTTTTTCTTTATGCTTTATTTAAACTAATAAAATCAGCAAAATATATCATTAATGCTTTTTACTTTTTATTAAAACAGGGTAGACAAGTACTAGCTTGTGCTCCAACGGGATCTGGAAAAACAGCTGCATTTCTGTTACCTATAATTCATCATTTAAGCGGACCACAAAAGAGGGGATTCAGAGCTGTTATATTGAGTCCAACAAGAGAATTAGCAAAACAAACATATAGAGAGTGTTTACATCTTAGCGAAGGATATAATTTTAGAATTCATATTATAAGTAAAATAAACCAAGCACTGGATAAATATGGACCTAAAAGTTCACATAAATTTGGTTAGTGTAACAAATACATAAAAATTTATAGTGATTGTGTATAATCATGCTTTTATTTATTATAGATATTTTGATTACTACGCCAAACAGAATAGTATATCTATTAAAACAGGATCCACCAGCTATTTCCTTTAGCAAGTAATTAGTTAAAATTACACATACCATGATCTATAAATTTTTTATTATCAAATACATAATGCTTAGTGTAGATTTCAAATTTTATTGTAATATTTATAGCGTTGAATGGTTAATTGTGGATGAAGCAGATAAACTTTTTGAAGATGGAACAAGATGTTTTAGAGACCAGTTGGAAACAATTATAAAAGGGTGCACAAATGAAAAATTAAATAAAGCAATGTTTAGTGCAACTAATACTCCTATAGTAACCAAATGGTGTCGACATAACGTAAAGGGTCTTATAACTATTACTGTTGGACACAGGTTTAATATAATTTTTTCTTATAAACTTGACAAAAATGCTTTAGTGTTTACTCAAAGAAGTATTTATTGATACTGTATTCATCATAGAAATGCTGCAACTGATTTAGTAGAACAAGAACTTCTATTTGTTGGTGCAGAGAGAGGAAAACTTGTAGCACTTAGAAGTATTATTCAGAAGGTATAATTTTTATTTATTAATACATTAAATCTATCTTTCTGAATTATTATATAAAATTGTGTTTAACACAGGGAGTATTACCACCTGTATTGGTGTTTGTACAAAGTAAAGAAAGGGCACAAGAATTATTTAATGAACTTATATATGATGGGATTAATGTTGATGTCATTCATGCTGATAGAACGCAAACACAGGTATTTAATTATATAGATAATTTATTTATTAATGAAATGATATTGAATATCATAAACCTAATGTTTTCCTTTATTTTTTTGTTGTAGCGAGACAATGTCGTTCGTTGCTTTAGAGAAGGAAAAATATGGATCTTAATATGTACAGAATTAATGGCAAGAGGTATTGATTTTAAGGGTGTAAATCTTGTCATTAATTACGATTTCCCACCATCTGCTATTTCTTATGTTCATAGAATTGGTATGTATTTTTAACTTTATTGAAAAAATATAAATCTCAAAATTCTCTAAAATTTGTTGATTAAGATAGGTCGCACTGGTAGAGCAGGACATAGAGGAAAGGCAGTTACATTTTTTACTGAACATGATACTACAAATTTGAGGAAGTAAATATTTATAAAGCATTATATTAAAACAAAATAAATATATTTTATACAAACATCTGTAAATAGTTTTTAATATTTTAGTATAGCTACAGTTTTGCGGAATTCTGGATGTAATGTTCCTGATTACATGTTAACTATGAAAAAACGTAGTAAAAAGGAAAGGCGGAAACTTGAACACAGAGCTCCAACTAGAGAAAAAATATCAGCTATACCAATGCTTAAACGTATACGCAATAAAGAAATAATAAGGTAAAATATCGTGATCAACATATTTTTACAATACTATAAAATATTATAGAATATTGTTTCTCATAACATTAATTCTATGCTTGAATATTATAGAAAAACTGCTATAAACACTTCCAAAAGTAAATATGAATTAACAGATAAAAATAAAGGGGATAAAAGATTAAGTAAAGAAAATAGGAAAGGAAAAGCAAAGCAAATTATAACTAAAAGAGAAAGGGAACAAATTAGAGAATGTATTACTCCCGCTAAAGACACTAGAAACATCGTAAAAAAGTAAAAAATAACTATATATGATATATGTAACTGCAAGTGACTAATATATATAATTGCATTATTAGAATAAAATATTTTAAGCTAAAAAAGATAAAATGTATATGTAAAATTTGTACATGTTAAATTTATTAAATTTATCAATTTTTGAAATGTCACCATTAAAAAATGAATTTAAATACAATTGTATTAAGTATCTTCTTGAAATTTATTATCTGAATTCCTATCAACCATAAGGTAAACAGATTCAATTGGAATGGGATAGGAATTACATGGAAATTAGATATAATCGAAATAATTATTAATCAGAATTTTTAATACTTTATAAACATGCATAAAATACAATAAAATAAATAACTATATAATATGCATTCTTAAAATATCCTATTGGTATATTTGAGTTATAAGACATTAATCGATGTGAAACATGTACAGTAATGTCTAACAGAAAATATCACATTTTTATTAAACACAAACAGTATCTTAAATTTACATATTTCATACATACTTATCCTACATGGATTAATTCATATGAACACGCATCTTGAGTCAATTACATTAGATTATGTTAATTACTATTCATTAAAATCAATTGTTTTTAATTAATAGTGGCCACTTATTAAGAGTTTATATTGCAACTTACAGAACAATCACCAACTTTAATCTTTTATTAATCTAAAGTTTCAGTTCAAACGAAGATGTAGGTTATTTACATTATATATTTAATTATATGTGAATTTTATGTTGCAGTTTTCAATTTAAATTGACAAAAGTCTTAGAAAAGCATTAAAATATTTGTATCTAAAATCATGAAATCAGGATGGGGTTTTATTTGACTATATATACAGGGTATTCGGACAGCCCTGGGCTTAAATTGAAAGAGTAACTCCCTGAGACATTCTAAGACGAAAATCAAGAGTAACGATTTTGCGTTTGAGGCTTTGTTTCCGAGTTATAACTAGTTAAAGATATCGTTTAATCCGGACCGTTCGACTCTTGAGAGCGGGTAACCGAGGCAACTCGGTCGGTAATGTCGCTGAGTTCACAGTGATGCTCAAGCGTCGAACGGTCCGGATTAAACGATATCTTTAACTAGTTATAACTCGTAAACAAAGCCTCAAACGCAAAATCGTTACTCTTGATTTTCGTCTTAGAATGTCTCAGGGAGTTACTCTTTCAATTTAAGCCCAGGGCTGTGCGAACACCCTGTATACAGAGTGTATTTGAAAGATATGTACAAGCACATGCTAGATAATTTCTGAAAAAGAAAATATAGAATCATTCTTTTTCCATTTAGGGTTGTTTTCTAGAAAATTCGCTCTGGAAATACGCACTAATGTCAATGATACGGGTTTATCAAACGACATACATAATTATTGAAAATAATCAAAGTTTAGATTAACCGTCGTATAGCAAAATACGTATTTGATAAAACACGTAAATATTAATGTTTTTTTACTTTGCCGAAGTAACTTTAAAAATCGTCTTCTTTTAATTCATTAAAATATGTATTGCAAACGAATTATTAGGTTTCACATAGCCAATCACAAGGTAATTTTGGCATTTTGTTTGCTGGCCATGGAAGATAGCCTGCTGTTTTGAAAATCCAGTAATCATAAGATACCTTAGCTATTAGGCTTATTAAAAGTACAACTTCTGTAGCAATAATGTAATAAATATAGTCTGTCCAATCACCAGGATAAACACACATCTTCGAAGGTTCTAAATCGATCACCTTTTCTTTTACATTTTCGCACAACACTTCATCAGAGTCTAATATGCGGGTTTGTAACCATACCTAAGTTATAATTTACATAATTATTAGAAAATAGATATAAATATAGATATAGATACACACACATACTTACCTTTAAATATTTAGCAGTATTACAATCACAGTGTAATTCATTTCCTCCAAGTTTTACTAATCGCGAGCTAATGAAACTCTTATCATGGGTATTAGGGCTTAAGATATACGTTGGAAGCTAAATATTTAAAACATGATGCATAATTTTGAGATAGTAATATTTACTACTCGTGAAAATTTTTTCAATTTTACTTACAGATTTAATTTTATTATACCGTAAACTAAGTAAGGCATAATTATCCAAAAATTTAGAACCTTCTAATTTATTTATAGATGATATGTTATTATAATCTGCATAAAATTCTCTTATATCTTCATAACAGGGATTGGTACTGAGATCATCCAATGCAGTGATCTGAAGCAATTAATGATAACGATTGTAAATCGCAAAGATTGTAAACAATCATCGTAAATTGAAATATTTAATAGCGCTAATAGTACTGATGTAAAAAGATGTAAAACTTGCGTACATTGTTGTATGATACATTCAGTGCTATAGTATTGCGGGGTAACTTTTCAGGTAATTCGGTAATTTGTATGCCACTACAATCTACGTTTACCGCTAAAGTCGGCGGTTTACCTTCAACAATATCCAATCTTCTAAAATTGCATTGACACTGCCATGTTTCACCCTTAGGACATTCCGTTTGCAACTATAAATCCATAAAATAACATTTAAATAGTAAATATCAAATTAAAATGTTAATTAAAGTGTTACCTATATTGCATAATATTGTGTTCTAATAATATTGTCTCTGTTTGTGAACTATTACCAAACTGAGGTATCGAACTTGCTTCAATGGAACTTGCTCGGTAGTATTAAACCAGTGCCAAGTTTTACTAGCTGAACATACAGTTTCATTTTCACGATTGAAATTAATTTGCTTTTCTCCTGTTTTATTAATATATTGATAGATATCATGGCACCAAAGCGTATTTGTTCCTAAATATAAAAAACTATATTACATAAAAAAAATAATAATTCACAACACTTAATATAAAATTGATATTAAAAAAGTAATTATTATTAACTTTCATTTACCTGAAATATCGAGCCAAAATTCACGACCATTCATTGTATTTAAGGCTGGTAAATGTGTAAGATTATTATAAGATAAATCTAAAGTAGTGAGTTGAGCTAATCGAGTAAGTGAATTATTTTCTACTTCAATAAGAGCATTATTCGACAGATTTAAACATACTGTTGGTGTCATCATTCGAAACTGCCCTTTTACTCTATTAATTCTACCATCAGTAATTGCAAGCGATTTTAATCTTCTCCATCGAATTTCGCTTACATTAAATACATCCAATGTTACATTTCTTATGTGTATGTAAGATATATTTGATGGAAATCCTATAGAAATTAAAATATTCGTAAGAAATTTTTAAAAGAGCTTTAGAATAAATTTTTCAATAAAACTTTTTTAAATTTAATTGTTTCAATAACACTAGTGGACTGGAACTTAAATATATATTTAATATATTTATAAAACAGAAGTATTTTATTCAACATTGGTGTAATAAATTTATTTTATAATGACCTGTACAGGAAAGTTGAGACTCAAAGTTTTGAATGTCTAAATTACAACAGAGTACAGCATTGCTCTCAGGATTATTATGAGCAAGAGTAATTCTTTTGCACAAACATCCAGTTATCTTAACATCAGGACATTCATTAGATTGCCTATAAAAGCATTGTTCCAAAAGACCTCCAGATATTCCACTAACAGAACTTAAAGAAGATGTTTGTTGATCTTCTTCTGTCCTCGCACTTGCTACTCCAGCATACAAGCATATTATTATGGCAAACCACTGCATCTGTAAAATTCAATTGAACTTTTCCAAAAAGGAATATGAATTAAGTTAACTTACCATTCTAAATTTTGATTATTATTATATATATGTATGTAACATTTAAAAAATTAATAATTAAATTGTTTCAATGGTTTTTCTTCCAGTAGTATTATTGTTAATAGGAATATTAGCTAGATAATAAAGGAAAATAAAATATGAGATAATAAAAAAGAGAAAAATTCCATTAAGAATTAATAAATATAAATATAACATTATACTAATATTCTATTATTTTCTTATAATTTCCTGCTTATTTCGATTTTGTATTGTTTTAACAGTCGCAAATGGAATACCATTTTCAAGTGAATCAATTTGAATATTTGATGTTATGGTATATAATATTAGCCACATTCTAATAATCACATTTTTAATTTAAGTAAAATATACATGATATTAGGTACAATCAATGAAATTATAGCATTATTCTTTTATTAATCGTGAAAATAATTATTTATTATTTCGTATTTGAATGTTATATATATTCTTATATAAAAAAGAAAATTAAATTTTCTTTTGAATTAAGTATTTATGTCATATATATATTATAATATATATAATAAAAATATATATATGTATATACCATGATAAAAAAAGTATGATGACTTTAAATTATAGAATTTTCTAAAAATACAAAATTAAATGTAACTTTAGCTTTCATAAATTTAACTAGAAACAATATTATAATTGAATTTAAAAACATCTACTATATCAATAAGATTGTATATAACTTAAATATTATTTAATTATTAACATATAAGTTATTCGTTTGCCAAACCGATTAACTCAGCAAAAATTACTAAGCAAATTTATTATAAGTATAAGAAGTATAAATCAAGTGCTTTGGCAGAATAATTTTAATGAGTTGTAAAAGTGGGGTTAATCGCTTTGGCCTGTGAAGTACCTTATTGTAATACATAAAAAACTTACTGTCCACCGGTTGCCAGTGTTTGTAAATATTAGGTACCATAAATAACATGAGTACTGTTATATTGCATTATATATGATAACAGATTAAAAGCAAAACCTCATTAAATACCATTTAATTTATTTGTTATTATAATAAATTTCTTATATTCCTAATACTGAAGTAATAATTTTAATAAGAAACAATTATTTTTAAAAAGATTATTAACTGTTATGGTTTTAAGAGAACAAATTCGTAAAACATATCAATATAAATACTTATAAGAAATATAAGATTTATGTTTAAATTAATGACGTTTAGTGAAAGTTTATTAAAATTTCAATTTTTACTCAAATTCAAATTACCTTCATCTCGCACAGCTTTACGATAAAACCAACAGAAATTTCTTCTACATCGCAGAAAGTTGATAATTATTTTTCAAATTAAATTATCTTTAATTTGGTGCAAAATAATAGTGCATGTATAAATAGATAAAAATGATCACAGTTGACAATAAACAAAAATTCGTTTCTCTGGAGAAAAAAAACACATTGTGCATTCGAACTAAGAACATGGATAAATTAATTCGTTTAGCAGTCTCTGACACTTTGGGTCATACGGGTCGACCTATTAACGAACCAAATTGGTTAGCTAGTGGCAGAACGCGACGTTTATTACACTCATTGTCACTGGTCCTGTATAAATGATAAATCACTTTCTACGACTTGAATCAATGGTACGCTTCTTTGTTATTTTTCAGTTCTGTTTTATTTCTTTTGTTTGTGTTTCCGACATTGTATCAACATAAATATATATTTAATTGTTGACATGTTTAATAATTCCCTCTTTTTACCAAAAAATATTAAATATTTTGTGTTAGATTTACTGTTACCATTAACAAAATAATGCAATATTGAGATACAATGTTTTAATAACATTTGTGATATCCATTACCTGCAAGTAGTCAATCTAATTATCACTATGTAAAAAAGGTTAGTTCTGATTTGCATTTGGTATAACACATTTAAATAATCCAATAAATTTTCATGATTCTAGAATTTCCATACTGTTTTAATAAGTTTTTATATTTTGATTTAGTGTCTTTATCGACCGTGAAGGATGATATACGTATAAACATATAAATAAATATCAGTTTTTCTAATTGAAAATCAATATAATTAAATGTAATTATATAAATATACACATTCACAAAGCTACTTTTAATAGTTATTCTTATTTGTACAACTTTAAGTTAATCGATATAATTATGTAATGCCTATTTTCAAATTTCTATATGCCTTTACATTACCTTATGTTTCTATGATAGAAATTTAATATGTAACTACTTTCTTACATGATGTACATTAAAATATTGTAGCATTTATACAAAAGAATGACGTGAAAAATGATAATAAAACTCGGAAGATAACAAAATTGTTAAAATAGTCGTGAAAAAAAAAAAAAAATTTAATAAACATAATTTTATTAAATTAATGCAATAAAAATATTCAGTAATTAGCAAATACATATATCCCTCGATATAATGTTGTGTATGTAATCAATAATGATCAGAAATTGAAATAGTTCGGCAAATTGTGTAGAATGCATTTAAATAACATATTCCTATTGATTTCTATTCTATTAAAAGCAAAATAAGAATGAAGAACTGAATTTGTCTCATGATTAGTTGATCAAGCTAACCTAAAATTGTATTCAAATGTAAAGTCTACATTTTCACTCTTACTAGAATCTTATATTTAGAAAATGATATTAAAATGTTATATTTATAATGAATTGTAAAAATACATTTAATGCATTTTCATTTTTTTTTAAATATATGTTTATATTATCGTTTAGTTAATTCTAGTAATGGGCAACAGATTATTTGAAATTGATTTAGCAATAATTGATATATTTTTCTGTTAATATAATCGTTTTACTTGAAAATGTTAAAGCTCTAAGTAAAATTTACATTTCTTTCTTGATCTGACTTAAGGTACTGAAATATGAAAACCAATAGGAAGTTTGCGGTAGTTTCGTTTCTATAAATGTTTGTTACTCGCAAGTACATAGTGTGTAATGAAGAACGGCCAAAGAAAAGTGCAAAATGATAAGCATACATTAAATGCAAAATGCTATTCGAGAATTGAAGTTAAAAAAATCTTTCATTTTATTATGTGAAAAATTATATAAAAGAATAAGAGTTCAATAATTTTTTAAAGAATTATATAGAGTCTAGTGAGTTAACCTTCTTTATATTAAATAATCTTTGTGTATACACATATTGCTGTTTGTCAGTGTTTTAAGATGGCGGACTTAAATGAGAAGTTGTTAGCAGAACTCCTTAAAAAACCTGGAAATAATTTATGTGCAGATTGTGGGGCAAAGAGTGAGTGGGTTTTCTAAGAAGCATCTGTAATATTACTGTACAGCAATGTAAAGATATCGAAGAAAATTTACTCTATGATATTATGAACTATTCAATGATTAAAATTTGCAGCTTTATTGTCGTAATTTTGTATTGTCATAAATTATGAAATAATTTAATTGTAATTCTAATATTAAAAAAGAAAAAGTTGATAATATTACTTTTATTAACTTTACTTTGCTATATCTATCTGAAGAGATTGATCTTGTGCAATATTGTTATTTTCAAATAACGTTGTTTCTAATTCAGAAAACATTTTAATTCTGTATCTTATAATGTGATAATAGACTTTAATGTAAATTATATTTAAATAATATCTTATTTATTAAAAATAATCCTTAAAATGATTGCATTTAGAGTGTCTTTTATGTAAAAGGATAAAGATATGCATATAACATTTAGTAACAATTCCAATTATGATTGTACTTAGTAATAAAGACATTTCATGCAACTAAATTGTGTTAATTGTTATGTTTATTTACCTTTTTTGTTATATATCTTTCTCAGATAATTTATGAATTATCCTCTTAAAATGAATAACCAATTTAGTTTTGTCATATTTAAAGTAACATGTATTATTTCTTATTAATATTATTGTTATTATCATGTATATACATATAAATATCTATATATATTATATATATATATACACATATATATATATTTATATGTATATATTTATATTAAACAGATAGCATTAAAAAATTAGAAAATAACATTACTTTTATAAAATTAATTGGAATTAACTTACAGATCCAGAATGGGCTTCTTATAATATAGGAATATTTGTGTGCACAAGATGTGCAGGTATCCATAGATCAATGGGTGCACACATTTCTAAAGTTAAACATTTGAAATTGGACAGGTGGGAAGATTCTCAAGTAAATAGAATTAGAGAAGTTGGTAATGTTGCAGCTAGATTTCATTATGAAGAACGAGTACCTCCATGCTATCGTATTCCTAATCCAGATGCACCACAGTAGGTTGCCATATGTGTATTTAAAAAATCAAGCTAGAAATAAATGTATTTTATAAGAAATGTTTTGCATTTAATAGAGTATTGGTTGAACAATGGATAAGAGCAAAATATGAAAGAGAAGAATTTTGTCATCCAGAAAGACAAAATCATTACGTTTCAGGATTCATGGAAGGATTTTTAATGAAACGTGGTAAAGAAGATTCACGTTATCATCCTAGAAAATTTGTTCTTTGTGAAGCAGAAGATACTCTCAAGTATCATGTTAAAGAAAATAAGGTGTGTACATATTTATTTATCTTAGGTTTACTTAATATCTAATATGTACTGTTTCTGTTATCATCAATCCTTTTTTTTTTTTAATGTTTCAAGGAACCCAAAGCTGTTCTTAGGATATCAGAATTAAATGTAGCTTTTGCTCCTCCCAAAACTGGTAATCAAAATAGCCTACAAATATCATTTATGAAGGATGGTACCACAAGACATATCTATGTATACCATGAAGATCCAGAAGTTATCACAAATTGGTATTTGGCAATACGATGTGCTAAACTGCATCGACTCCAGGTTGCATATCCAGGAGCAACAGAGGCTGAATTGCTTTCACAGCTTACCAGAGACTTTCCTCGGGAAGGGTTTTTATGGAAAACTGGACCTAGACACACAGATGCCTATAAGAAAAGGTGGTTCACATTAGATGGACGAAAATTAATGTATCATGATGATCCTATGGTGTGCATATTTATTTAATAGATACATATTTTTTATTATTGAAAATACTAAATTTATTTTATATTAATTTAAAGGATGCACATCCAAAAGGTGAAATCTTTTTGGGTCATAGTTCAGATGGTTTTACAGTGAAAATAGGAGTACCTCCAGGTGCAAGAGATCAAGGATTTTCGTTTACTCTTGAAACACCAGACAGAATCTACCTTCTTTCTGCTCAAAGCGATGATGATAGAACACAATGGATGAATGTAATTCAGAAGGTGATAGATAAGCCACTTACTCCCCAAGATGCAACTGGTAGGTTACTGAAATAGAAAGAGTCTAAGAATATAAGAAGACTAAGAATTAATAAGTGTGTTTTACTGCTAATATTACCTTTCATTAAAAATTTTCAGTGGCAGCACGTCTTATAAGAAAACGCACAGCTAGTGGTACAATGAACATATTTTCTTCTACAAGGTAGGGCTGGATCCCTCTTAGGTGCCTTTCCTAATTATTAAAAGTGAATATTAGATGAACCAGTTGAGCTGTTCTATTAAGAGACTGTAAAATTAGAAGATCACTCTGTATGATGGCGAATGAATAACATTTCGTAGTCGCATATTTATTCGTAAAAAACATACATTACATCTTATGTATACATATAGAATTATAAAAAATATCCTTTACTTAAAGAAGCTAATTTTTGATGTTCTCGAATGATCAAAAAGTTATTATCAAAAAATTAGAATGTTAATATGATCTAATTGAAAACTCAAATAAACCCAATACAAGGAAATGATTTTTTCTGATGACATAATATGAAATTAAATATAAGAGAATGTTGATATGCTCTTCAATGATACTTTTATTATGAAATGCTTTTTGTTTGCTGTCAAATTAAGTGGGCACTAGTATACAGTGTATCATGAACAATTTTTACTTAATAATATTACTCATGTAATATTTATTTATTGGGTATTGAAAATTTAATTTTTGAATTTTAAAGTAAACATGTAATAATGTAATGTGTGAAAGAAGTAATGAAAATAGAATACAATGAATGAATGTTTGAATGGTTGAATTTTGTTTGATACTTGAAGTTAATATTATTTCACAGTATTTCCTTGTTTTATGATGATTATCATCTACCTATATAGATTTCTAAAATAAATATAAAATCACACAAATTCTGTATGGAAGTAATAAACTTCTATGGCCTATTAATTGCATTCGTTTATATAAATTACAATAAGATGAAAGAGAGCTAAGTCAGTCAGATTCTGCATACAACACTACATGGTATGTATGTATTGTATTGCTATGAATATGTGTTAAATAGTTAATCTGTTATAATTTTTATATGAACAATATTTATTATAGATATATGAAATGCTTATAATCTTTTATTACCTTAAACATAAAAAATATGTTTTTTCTTATAAAACTTACATATTTGTATAATAATTAAATTCTTTTGTAATATAAGACATCAACAAGACTGTGCTTAATGAAGAATCATACATTTTACATAATATCTGTATGCATCTGTGCATGTATTCATGTACATGCAAATTGAAAAAAATAAAAATATTTTAACTGTTTGAAAGACAAAAATTAATATTTGAAATAAACTACGATCATAAAATTTCAATATATTATTAAAAACACTTTTTAAAAATGACAATAGTAAATTATATTTTTTCACAATAAATTTTTTTTATTCTACCTTAATTATAATATTATTGAGGCATTTAAATTAACATCTAATGTATCAAAGAAATGTTTGTTTTAAGATTTTTCTTGACAATATTAATTACAGTGTTAATAACATATTGAACTGAATATCTGTTTACTATGATATGCTTTCTGTGTTGAAAACATTTTTTTTTTTAAGTAGGAAATACGAAATTGCATTATATCATATAAGTTGTACACAATTGAAAGTTCAGTGTTTATGTAAAAATACGGTTCATTTATTTGTTTAGTGGCTTTACTAAGTCATAATATAATTAAATATGCTTTTACTTATACTATTAATTTAATTTTAGATTACAACATTAAAATGCACTATGCAATGTTTCGTTGGTTTTCTTATTGCGCACAATATATTTTACTACAATTTTGTATTTCCAAATGTAATGTCGTGTATATTACAATAAATATCAGAAAACAATTAAGAAATTTTTTGAAGTGTAAAAACACTTTAAATTATTGTGTCGATTTTTTAAATTAGATCATTAAGATTTAAAAAGAAATGTCTAATTTTAATTATGAACTTGTTTAAAATATTCATAATTTAAAATGTATGCGTAAATAAATTCGTTATAGCGATTGCGCTTTAACTCACTTTTTAAGAAGTATTTATTTTAAGAGGAACAAAATTTCTCATTGTTTGTTTTATATTACTATATAGTATATTTTGAATGAATAAAGAATCGTTTTTCTAATGCTTATTAAAATTTGTTTATCACTTAACAGTATTGAGGAAAAGAGAGTTAGAAAGGTTGTGTTTGAAGATTTTTTATATCGTTTCTTCTCGCTGCTTACAGTACTATACTGTAGTTAGTTAGTATTAGTATACTAGTACTATAATTCTAAGTATTTCAAGCTTATTTAATTACAAATTTAAGAATTTCTTTTTTTCTGTTTAACATTCTTTAGTAAACATTATTTTTTGACTAAATATGTTCTATTATTTCATTTCTTTTTACAATGAACAAAATTACAATCATTTATTTATATATAATATACTGTTGTAATGAGTTTGTGGGAAATTTCTACATACTAAAACCAAAATATTATTCTAAGAATCAGTATTTTATTTGATTGTTATTGCATTTAGATACAGGCATACTTTTTAAATAACAAAGAATATTCACCCAACAGAAAGCTGCAATACTAACAAAAGAAACTCGTAGTGCTGGAGGTATAAGTAAAAAATTTAAAAACTGTACTGGTAACCAGTACATACATGAAGTCTAGAAATAAAAGGAAATTCAATTAAGTATATAGATCTGTGAGTCCAAGAAATTTAATAATTAAGTTACCTTAAATGTTTGAACAAATTTTGCTTCACATTCATCAAACATATTTGGTTTACCTTCCATTAGACTCATACCTGAAATATTGATGAAAATGCTATTAAAGTATAATCCCATCTAAAACGTGAGAAATATATGTACATGTGTTATTATGTATAATAAAAAGGAAAATGAAATACAAACTGATGAAGAATATTATAATCAATGGTGGAGTAAGAATAAATTGATCAATCATAAGTTTTTTGAAAACTGTCTTCATAGTTTTGTCTCTGTAAAACTTATCCAACCATTTGTACCTAATAAAAGAATAAAAGCAATATTAAACTGTATAATTTATTTGCTTGTGGTTCTTAATTAACAAATAAATAATGAAAACAAAATTTACTTTCAATTGATTATTCATGACGTAGTTTCTAACTACAGGGTAATTGTTCATAACAAAATTAACATTAATTAACGTTTAGATGAATTATATGTCGTCACAAATGGCAAAGCAGAATAAGCTCACCAAAGGTGATAAGTTGAAAGATCAGCAGCGTGCCGATGAATGCAATTGTGCGATCGTCATCCAGCGGACAGGCAGTTTAATTGATGTTGATATCTATAGTAGGTGTCTAGGAGAGATCACCATTGCGTGTACACACATACGCGCGCGTAGTACATAAAAGGGTTTTGTTATGTACCCATAAATGCATAATGTGATAAGTGATAAACAGACAAATGATATAAAGCATTATGTAAATAATATATAAAGAGATATATGATCACACCATCCATGTAATACTGGTCCTGCAATGAAACAGCCATAGATAGCAAATCGCTTAAGTTGGGCCCAGTTATAACTTTGCAATTGTACTGATTTATTTTCATCCAATAAACCCAATTTTTCATTAATCTGTTTTATCCAAGCAAATAACGGACTTTCAGTCTTGTATACGTTTTCTTCTTGAATCTTTGCTGATATCGGTGATAACGGAACCTAAAAATAGAATGAATGTCTGATTAGAAATAAAAATGAGAAAATTCTATGTATATTTATAATCTTACTATACTTTCCGTGACTGAATTTCTTTTTTCTAATTTGATTCATATTCTATCTCTTTATATACTTTTTATGTGTTTGCTGTTTATACATTGATCATTTCTTGTAAAATATTATCTTTATTTATAATACGATTCGCTTGACCATGAAAAAATGATAAGCATTTTAAGATAAGTATAATGCTTCTATTTGTGTTTTTAAAAGTGATTTCAACCAATATATTCATCACTAAATTTTACCCACTATACTTACATATCCTGAACATATAGAAATATTACCTTAGACATCTTGCTGTAAGTTTGCTGCACAAATTCAGCACCAGTATAAAAAGAACCGTATATCACTGAATTGAAAAACAACGGTCTTTTCTGTGCTGAATTTTTCAACTTTTGCAATAATTTAGATACCGACATGATTTTAAAATCTTTTCCACAAGTTTCTAATGTATTTTGCCTTTTGCTTTATTATCTGAAACTTATCTCTAATAATCATTTTGTTATAATGTAACACTGATTTGGCACCAAATCTCTAAGAATTTGGTATTAAATTCGTATTCATTTATAATGCTATTCGTATCGATTTTGAAGTTAAGTTGTTTACCAAACTTTAGTACAAATTAATGTCAAAAGCATTGCAAGCATTACTGGTATTGCTAAACTTTGCTACTATTTTGTAATTAATTTGGTATCATTTATGCAGTAAGGCTTGGTTTTAGACCAAACGCTTTGGTTCAAGGCTTTATATACTTTTGCTGCCAGTGTAGTAACAAAACTTGGCATGCCAATTTCGTGATATGGTAAAAAAGCTTGTACATTGTATTTCGAAAATTTGACAACGACAGATATGGCTGGTCGAGTACATACTTACCTTTAATTCTATCGTGGTTTTTTATGATACTTTTCTACTACAAATCATTATCCAATTTGTTTTTCTGGAGATTTGTATATTCTTTCGAATGTTAATTGTAAGTAACCTTTTTCACCATCTGTATAATTTGGATAATGTAAAGATTTAAACCATGAAAATCTTTTGTTTTTAATCGTCCATAATCTTTTTTCAATATCACACTTTTTTTTATTATTTTTGAATAAATTTCTGTATGTTGTATTTTAAATGGAAGAAAGAAAAGAATATGTATACCAACCTATATTATGTTAACCATTCACGTTTCTTCGAGCATATCAAACGCAATATTAAATACATTTTCGATTATCTATTAAATACATGGGAACGTTACACGCAGTCAAAATAGTACTTCGTTGAAGGTATATCTACCGTATACGGGTAGTCGAGTATTACCACTTAAAAATGATTAAAATTAATCACGTCGCGATTGGGTCAATTGTAACTATGATGAGAAGAAATGATATGATAAAACGGATTCAATGTGTTTATATTTAACTGTATACAGAATTTTATGATCCAAATCTTTTATCTATTATCGATTCTATTACAAATTTTTACAAGTTATAAACAACAGAATTATGTTTTATCATAAACTTCATAATTAATTGCACCCATAATCTCAGAATGTAACCAATTTCTCCAATCTTGATTTACAATTTTCTCAAAAGTAGATTCTTGAAAAACTTGATTTTTTTCTACCTGTTTTGCAGTACAAATTACATTTATTGACAGTGGTATTATTTCTGTTAAGCACATAATTTAGAAAAAAAAGGTTACCTTCTTAAATTTCAATTTTTCAAACATATTTATACTTTTGTCATTATCAAATTTAATCTTTGCTATGTATTTAGTTACATTTAATTTATCGATCCCTAATTTAAAAGAAAAACTACTTTTTATAAACATAAAAAACAGACTAGATGCCGACATAAAAAAGCATAGTATTATATACCATAAAGTAGCATTAGAATCGTTGCTTCCCAACCTCTTTTTTTTTCTCTGTAAGCAACATTTGCTATCATAATTTCAACTTCTGCACTGTATGGTTGATCTGATTCATTAAAAAATAAATTTGTATCTCCAATCATAGCTTCTAAAATTCATTCATATCAATATGAAAATAATAAAAATATAACATTGAATCTGATCTTTTTATGTACCTATCTCGTCTCCAGTTTCAATGAAAACAGTTCTTTCCAAAATGATAAAAGTACATTCTAAAACATAAAAGCATATAAGTTATTTCATTAAAAATATGTTTATATGTGAAATTACTCACTGTCTTGATCTTGATGCCACCGCTTTTGCATTTGATACTCTTCTTCCAATGTTAAAATCTGTGAACCAGTAAAATACTGTAATTCTGCTGATTTCATCCATTCGTGGTATCTGAAAATAAAATAATGTAATACGGATATTTATAATGAAATTAGTGTCTTAAAATTTTTAAACTGTAACAGAAGATTATACGATTCAAAAATGGCGGACACCTTTGCTAATACAAATTGATGTCAATAATAATCAATAAGAGGTAAACGATACTTGCCTTTTAACGTGTTTTTTTTTATAAGGTACTAAAATCACGTTTGTTCCGCTAATTTTAATATATTCGTTATCTCTCATGATTAAAAATTAGTTGACGTTAAAGTTATTGAGGAAATGAACCGATTACGAACTTTTAAACTAAGAAGGTTACATTTGTCTTCCGGCCATATTGGATATAGTATTTGCAACGATATAATCTAGGATTCTGGAAAAGTAAATTTGTTTTGTTCGATCTCTTGTTATTTATAATTTTTCGAAAGATAACTGAAGTGTTTTAAGGCATTAGCAGAAAATGGCTTACAATTTTCCGGGTGTACCAGCGGCTGCTATGCCACCGATAGGTATGTTTAGAAGTCATAACCATACAATTTACATTAATTTTCGATATTTTGTGTAACAACATAAAATAAACATATTAAAATGTGTTTTTTTTCATTGTTTCATTTAAAGTTATGTTTATCTCGCCATAACGTTAGGTATGGGACCAATGGGACCCCTTACTCCAATTGCGGGTCCACAAAGTTTCATGGAATTAGCAGGCCAAAGATTTCCACCTTTACCTCCGCCAATACCACTGCCTGGAATGAATGATTCTCCTTTAGAATTTAGCACAAATAAGAATCAACCACCAGTAGTTAGAGAAACTTCTGAAGATAATAGTGATAAGAGAAGTGACAAAAGCGATGTTCGCCGTGAAAGGGAAAATAGAGATAATAGAGATAATCGAGATAATAGAAGGTTTTTATAGTTTATTTTAGTTATGGAATAATATTAGCACGTATGTCATGCTATACTTACATTACATTGTTTTTTTAAAACAGGTCTAGAAGTGATCGAAATGATCGAAGAGAGAGAGATAGAGAAAGAAGAGAAGAAAGGAATGAAAGGGATAGAAGAGAAGAACGAAGACCTGATGAAAGAAACAGTATAAATTCTACCAATAGTAATAATGGTCATAATAATTCAAATAGTAATGAAATTCCATCTTCGTCAAATACTGGTAACACTCCAAGTTTGGGAGCACAGATGGAGCAAGCAACAGGAGTTTGGGGAATGGGAGTAGGATATCCAGTGATGGGAATGGGTCCGATGGGACCAATGGGACCAATGATGAGTGAAATGACACTTGGTCCACATATGGGACATACTCATAGTTATGGGCCTATGAGTATGGGAATGATGTCACACGATGGTAGCATGATAAGTACACAAATATTAGGACCAGAACAAATAATGAACGATGCTGCCCAAATTATGAGCAGTGCCTTACCTCCTTCAGCAACACCACAAGGTACTAAGGAAATTATACATTGTAAAAGTTGTACACTGTTTCCACCAAATCCAAATGCTCCACCTCCAACAACTAGAGAAAGGCCTCCAGGATGCAGAACAATTTTCGTTGGAGGTATCTTCTATTCATGTTGTTTGCATGTTATAGAAAAATTTAGGATTAACGAAGTAATCCTTGTAAATTATAAATTTTATTAAGGTTTGCCGGAAAATATCACAGAAACGATAATTCAAGAGATATTTGAACGGTGTGGAGAGATAACTACTTTACGACTTTCTAAAAAAAATTTTTGCCATATACGTTTTGTACTAGAGAATAGTGTTGATGCAGCTATTTATTTATCTGGGTATAGAGTTAGAATAGGATCTAGTGGTGATTCTGCAAACACGGGTAGGCTTCATGTAGATTTTGCTCAGGTTTGTAATTTCAGTGCATAGAAAATCAATTAAATATTAAACATGTTTTTTTACCTATGCTTTGTTAAAAAATATAGGCCAGAGATGACCAATATGAGTGGGAATGTAGGCAACGACAGTTACAGAGAGAACAACGCCACAGAGAAAGAGTTGAAAAGGAAAGGCAAAGGGCACCTTCCAGTCCTCCTCCAGTGGTACATTATACAGATCACGAAGCATCGAATATTTGCGAAAAAATTAAGCAAGATGATACATTTATGAAAGCAGTACAAGTGAGTAATAATCATCGTGAATGTATTTATTGCGTGTAGTACTTAAGTACTGTTAAATGTTTCTGCAGACTAAACTTTTGAATTCCAGAAAACACGTTCTGTCACGTTACAAAACAAGCGCATTAAATCATTCCAGGTCGTCGTGACATGGCTCGAGCGTGGAGACTGTACCAAGCGCAACGCTAACACTTTTTATTCGATGATTCAGTCAACGAATTCTCACGTCCGACGGTTACTAACAGAAAAAGTCGCCTATGAAGAGGAACTCCAGAAAGCGAAGGAACTAATGAAGGGCAGGATGCAAGGACTTTTAATACAATGTACGTTTATATAATTCATATATATTTATATATATATATTCTTTTCTATAACATAGCTCTAAACCATTGTACATTTTTACGTACACAAGAGCAAATCTACATACATATTCTTTTGCCTGGTAAGTTTTTTTTTTGTCATAAAATAAGGGTTTTGCAGTTTTTTGAGCATTCGGTATGAGAAATATCAACATGCGATTATGTTAAAATTTCGCACGTCTTGTAATAACAAAAGTGCGTACTCATTTTTGAAATACGCTTAGTATATTCTTAGTTACTACATAATAGCTAAATTAAGTTATAACAAACATAAAACTTACTGTTGTATTAATCGCAATAGTACGCCACTTTTGATATTAAATGTTCTGATATTTCGAAAGACAGATACGTGAAATCAAATTCAAAATTTTTAATCTTGAAAATTACATCGTCGATCGTTCTGTATCAAATCTCATCCGTTAAAAAATGCCATCGCCATTGAGGCTCAACATCAGGTGTATTGTATAAAATTTATTACGTAACGAGTGTATTGTGGTCAATGTACGATCGGAACAACTCGGTAGAAGGATCAAAAACAATAGGAGAAAATAAGGTGGGTGAAGAAATCCTGTCTTCTGGTATTAAGCTCTGATGATTGAACAAAAGAGCACATATACTACAAAAATTCATTTTATAGAAACATAGTGTACCTAAGAATTGCATGCTTGCAATGCTAAGGACTAAGGGTGATGGGCTAAATACCTATTTGTTGCAGAGATGATATTATGCTACGATTCTTAATATGATTTGTTGATCTATCAATTCACTTAGTACAACAATTTCATATGAGTTCAGTTATGATTCATAAAAAGTCTAATGTATTGTTTAATATGAAACAAATCGATAAAGTCGTAGCAAAAGATCATTGTCTTAACATCGGAAGCCTCTACATCTTGTAAGTTGTTAGGAGAATAGTGTACATTTTCTGAAAGAAAATAAGCACTAATTATGATCCAGTGAATTTCAAGACTCTCGACAGGGATCCTCGATCGACGGTGAAAGCAATTATTAAAAATATTGTTTTCGGATAAGTAATTTGATAATACAGTTGTTTAGCTTACTATAGAGATTTACGGAAACGAAAAGAATGATCGAGCAAGCGAGCGAGCGCACGAAAGAGAGAGAGAGAGAGAGAGAAAGAGAGAAAGGGAAAGAGTAAATATTAGGATAATTTTAAAATCATATAATATTCCAAGGAAACGTTCGAATCTGAATGATATAAAAACTATGTCAAGTATATAGGAAACATCTATGATATTGTGAGAATATTGCAAATATGTTAAAAAGTATACACACACAAATATATATGTAGAGAGATGATTTTAACGTGAGTTACGTATTAGATCAACACGAATGTAGAGTTTAAAGCAAGGTATACAACGGAAGATTTGTTGTGTTTTTGTATGCAACATGCGACCATGTCATCAACAGTCAGTCAG
The DNA here is from genome assembly GCA_033822845.1 of Tetrapedia diversipes. Lineage (NCBI taxonomy): Eukaryota > Metazoa > Arthropoda > Insecta > Hymenoptera > Apidae > Tetrapedia > Tetrapedia diversipes. The sequence goes on from JAOPTO010002329.1 coordinate 206,901, forward strand.
ATTGAACGCGTCTTTACTGCGGCCAGCCACAAGAAGGTCTGGGATCACTTCACAAAGGCTCAACGGAAGAACATCGAAATGTGGAAGAAACAATCTTCGGTATGTATTTGCATTTCCACGTCAGTAGCCCGTGTCCAGTATGTTATCATTTTTTACAATCAGACAACAGTAATCATCGACAAGTCTTACAACTCACAAAGCGCTTCTTTACGCGAATGCACGATTATCCGTACGCCACTGTATACGCGTTTTGCAAATACATTTTTTTATTTTTTTCAAAAACAAGGTAAGTAATGATCAAAGGGTACGAATGACTTCGATATGTGTGGTCGGACATATACTTCCTCTATATGAATGATGTACACTTGGTGTTTAAACATTTTGGAAGTTATGGAACGTGAAAGGTAAAAATTAGATTTCTTCATTAAAATTGAACAGGTACCATTGACTGGAGCTTGAACAGGTAAAAACTAAATCAACAACAATTTTTAGCTTAAAATACAATTTTCATTTTTGTTAAGTGGGTTTCTCGGACCGGGAACACGAGAGCAAGAACATATACATATTTGGCATAATCTACTTCTTTTTATATTTTAAGGATAGGTATGCTTGATCGAGATACATACACATACACACAAACCCACTTAAAATTAAAGGCATTGCGTATGTCCTATATTTATTTATGTAAATATTACCATGAAATTTTCTGTGGGTAAGTATTTTTTTAGGTGATTTTTGAAACATGTTAATTCTTACGCAAAAGAAAATTAGATTTTTTTATTCAATATAAAAATTATTTAATGCGACCTTTACGTTATAAAAGTGCATTTTCTTAAATGCGTTGTATAATGTAAGTACAAGATTGGACTAGAAAAAAGGAAATTTTGTCAACTTTTTACTTATTATAGCAGTATTAAAAAGACAGATATATGTGTGTATGTATATATGTGTATATATATATATATATATATATATACTCACATATGGCATGTTTTTTTGATGTTGACTTTGTACACGAACTTGTATAGGAATGAACTCAATGATAATTTTTCGTTACAATAGGAAATTAAAGCAGTGCAACTCGAAGAATCCTTAATGGAAGGTGAAGGAGAAATGGAAGTTTCTGATTCAGAAGAGGAACCACAACGTAAAAAAATACGCAATCAGTCAGATTCGCATGATGATACCGAAAGATTACAAACATTGAAGGAGGAGAACGATAGTCTTCGATGTCAGTTAGAAGCATATAAAAACGAAGTATGCGGTGATTCGGACTTATTGTTCAGCATGTGATACGTGAGCATTATTGTCAAAATAAAGAAGAGAGATATTCGTTTCTACGTTTCACAGGTGGATTTATTGAAATCTGAAACCAAAAGTGAAATGGATGCAAAGGATAAGCAAATGAAGATGTTACAGCAAACTTTAAAAGGCATGCAAGAACAGTTAATGCAATCGAGAAAACAACAAGCACAAGATGATCAAAAAATTAGAGATCTGACTGTAAAATTAAATGCTACAACAGCGGAGGAACCTCGAGAAAGCGAGATAATAACACTGGATAAGGATGATGATATTAACGAGGAACCTCGTACTCCGAAACAATTAATTTTGACGTCTAGCTTTGTACAAATTACTCAGAAGGATGCCAAACTGATAGGTAATTTTAATAGATTATTAACTATGAACATTCAACTGTTAAAAATTCTACATACAATTTAATAGATTATGTATTTCTTTTATACTTATAGGATTAATAGCAACATTCTTACATATTCATCCATTTGGTGCAAGTGTAGATTATTTGTGGTCTTATTTACAAAAAATGGAACCGGGTATCAAACCGAATGAAGTAGAGGCTCTGATGCAACGATTTCCTCAAGTCTTCAAACAGGATTTATTCGGAATCGGAGCAAATATGGAAAGACGTTGGCAGTTTTCAGGTTTTAATGTTTATCGTAATCACTGAACCATGTGTGACGATAATTAAATTTGGAAGAAAAATTAAAAGAAATCTATTATAGGATTTTATAATATCATTGTGTCATGGTGTCTCATGTCATATAGATTTTTATTGTGATAATTAGAATTCTTGTAGTAACTCTTTACTTTGTAATGTCTTTATTGAGCAAATCACTTGTAAATAAAATTGCTCAATTTCTAAGACTTTGAAAGAAAATGGTGTACTTTTACTTGAAAGTTTTAAAAAAATGTTACTTAGTAAGAATTAATTGAACTTATTATCAACTAATAAATGAAAATGAATTTATTATTAATTTAAAATAATGTTTTATTAAAATCTTATCCCAAATGAAGTTTAACTTTACGTTAGCAATAAAAACGTTATATATATTAATCATTAGCAAATCTGAAATATTATGTTGCATTTTTTCGTGTGCCCCGTGTTGATCATCTCGGAGATAGTTATATGCGTACGGTTATAATTTTGTGTCCACTAAGGAGAAAATCGCTTCATGCAATTAATGTAGATAAGGTGAAAAGTGATTGTTTTTCAATTAAATACAATCTTTACACGAGATAGTATTTTCATGTTTTTTAATTTGTTGCGATTTTAAACTTATTTAGAAATTGTTTAAAATCACTGGGCGTAACTCCAAAACGTTACGATATACTTAATAATATAAGTAAAAAAGAAACAGAAAAACATTGTATGTTTTATTATCATGTCATTCAAACAATAATTGGAAGTATATACTTACTTTCCTTCATCTAAAAAGGGTGAAATAAAGTTATGTACCTGAAATTATTAATTATTAGTTAATTTTCTATGAACCGTTTAGGATATTAAAATTATTTATATGACAGTCAAATAATCGGTCTCCAATTAATAGTTTAGGTTTTATTCAGGTTTCATTAATAATATTCAACGTGCATTAAACTATAAATGATCTAATGCGGAGTGATTAAACTTTGTTTCTTTGAAGGTGGATAGTACTATGTAATTGCAACTAACGGAAATTGTTATTCGTAATAATTGTGCATACGTTTTTGATACTCCATTATCAATTATGTAATTTCATTTTATTTGTATAAGATAATCTGTAAATAGGTATGTGCATGCAGAAAAACGTGTATTTAGTACATATTAGGTTATATAACCTACTTAATTTTGTTTTCTCTTTTTTCTTTTTAATAGCATTCAATAGTAATAACAAGGTGTAAAATTTCGGAACGATTGCACCAGTTTATTGTTTTATAATTGTATGTTTAATGATCCATACTGAAATTAAAATTGTGGATATAATGAATTATTATGATACACTCGGTTGTACCAAGGAATCAACACTTGAAGATATAAAACGTGCATATCGTGCATTAGCTTTGAAATTGCACCCAGATAAAAATACACCAGAATTCGATAGTACAAAGTTTCAACGTATTTTAGAAGCTTGGCATGTTTTGAGTAATCCTACATTGAAAAAGGAGTATGATGCTGTACAAAAGCAAGAAGAATTAGATTCAGCAAATGATTTATTATATGCAAGAATATCGATTAATGAATTGAAAACAATGGATGATGATAAAAATATATTAACTTATCCGTGCAGTTGTGGAGGATTATATTGTATCCAAAGGGAACATATTCAGAGAAAAGATCAATTGATACGCATTTCTTGTTTGCAATGTACTTTTCTCATTGTTATTGAAACATAACACTTATATATAAAAATTAAGTATACTGAGATAGAACAGGATAAAAAATCCAAGATTTATAATAAAATGCAGCAACATTTTCTATTCCTTATAAAAAATGATACAACAGATAACACATCATTACAAATATAAACTATTGAGCAATATACAAATAAAAACGCGATCCTTAGAATATCCTAGGTTCAATAATAAAAATTGCATTTACACAAATCGTGTTTTGCATTAGCGATAAAGTTACAAGATTTATTGTTGATCAGAATTAAGTGTCTACATGCCTTGTGTAATTCTTGTAATGGCAGAAATTATACAAAAAAAAAACAAGTTTGTTATAAAAATTTAAAATATCTTTGAACAAATTTTTAACTTATTTATATTTATTTTTGCATGATAACTGATTTTATGTTGTTCAGTTGATTCGTGCATATTGCACAAGATAGATTTGCAACTCTTATTATTGCACCATGGCAAAACCAGACTTTCTACTAATGTCAAAATCAATATGCTTTATTTAAATATCGACAATCCAATTAAATTATTATCACGAATATTCGAATAACCCTGATTATCTGAACGATCAGCGAGCAATAAATAGTGAATGGTTTTTGAACGTGTTACACATGGAAAATAAATTAAATATTATGTTGGCAATGATTCGATAATAGAGAAACTTTTCTGTTCAATTAAATTTACATAATCATTTTTCCACAATTAAGTTTGTATAATGATTATATAAATAATAAAGCACCTATATTATAACATAATATAGACCAATTAGAAATGTTTCATGTAGATATGTTTCTGTATAATAGCTTGATCTTGTATAAACTCTTTATGAGTTATTCTTTACTTATATGCGTGAAATAATACAAGAAATTGTAACATACAAAATATTATTTCATATCATTGAAAATTTTCGTATTGTACTTTGCAGTCTACAAGACTTTTATTATGTATACTCATTTTAAATGCATATTACTTATATTATAAATTAGTAATTATGCACAAAATGATAAAATCGAACGAATTTTCTTTTATGTTTGAAACTACAACACGAATAGCCGTTTCCTTCGCATAACACGTTCATTGATATTCTGATTAATATAACGAGTAACATAAAATGGTTGAAGTTTCAATGTAATATAACGTAACATTAGTATTGATAAAGTACTAGTAGAAATCGCTACAATTTTTTCGAGAGATTTTTTAAGCCGGAATATTAGTTACAAATTATATAATATGATTTCGTATAAGCATCTGTGTGTGAACGGTGTGGATGACACAATAAGAACTAACGCAAATGAAACAAAATGAATAGAAAACAGCAACGTTTACATCGTTAAAAAGTTATTAAATATTGATTATATTATCCAATAAATTATGCACAATTCCCATAATAATTGATTTAATCAACATAAATGAAAAATTCAAATAAGCTATACAAAGTACAGCTAAGAAAAACTTATTGTACAAAATATTTTTACCAGTATAATCATATTCCTTCCTGTTTTGTTTTTAAATCTAAAACTAACTCATTCCAATTCTTTATTCCTTTTGTTCCTTCTTTCCTTTATCTTCTTTAATTGAATCTTTTATTCTTTTTTCATAACATGAGATTCTTTAAGCAATATTTTCATCTATAAGCTTGGCAAATATGGTACGAAATCTTTCTTTTCTTCTGTAATTTAAAAATACTTTCCTAAACGCCCATACAAATTGTTATGCAACTGTAATGTTTATAATGGGATATTTTCCATTTAAATTATTAGCGATTTCTTTTAAATTTTAACAGCGTTATTACAATAATACACTGATAAGCTCCTTGTTTTCCATAATTTGTCGAGTCTTTGAAATCTCATTTGTACACCACAATTAATACACTTCATAATTAATATAATTAATGCCTTCTGTTTAAACGTTCTACCACTTTGGAGATCATTTATAACAAGTATCAATCCACTGTTTGACTTTTGCGATCTCCCTTCAACTTTTCGACATACATTCTTATCACAATCACACCATGTAATACATGAATCATTGTACAATAGATTGGTTACACTACCTAATCAAAGTATGTACAGAAGTTATAGAAGAGGGCAGTTTCATTCACTGAAAAGTGCACTATTTTACTTCTACATCAAAGTCAAGAACAAGAAGTTTGGTTTCCTCTGTGCCATTACGACTACCCACTGCACACACCAGTTTTGTATCACTTGCACGTATCCTCCACACAACACCACCACTTCCGCCGCTCTCAAGCGCAACCAAGTTTCTTATAAAATCACCTAAACACGTAATAAGAGCTTTAAAAGTGGCACATCTATAAAATTGCTTAGAACAAAGAAAAAAAAGTCAGAAACAGCAATAATAACAAACTTACCAGTTTTAACATCCCAAAGTTTAACTGTACCATCATCAGATGAGGTAATTACAAAATGACTGTTGAATTGAAGGCAAGTGACAGCAGACTGATGTTTATTTGGACCAGACAGGGTTTGAAGGCAGTGACCACTAACAATATCCCATACTTTAACAGTTGAATCTGCATTTCCAGATACCAAAATGTTATTACGTAGTTCCATCCCTGAAGTAAGTGACTGATGTCCCATTAATGTATGTCTACATGCACCAGTTTCAACTTCCCACACTCTTATGCTTGTATCCAGGGAACCGCTAACAACATGTACACCATCAAACTGATAAGGAAGAAAAAAGAAAAGAAATAATAAATATATTAATATTTTTTAATATAATATTTATGTATAATCAAACAGAACTATTCAAGCTGTCTTTCGGAGCTTTCTACACTTTATATCTCGTTATGTACAACTGTTTATCTTTAGTAGAAATATATAGTGTATAGCGAGAGATAATAATTAACTTAAAAAGATTTATCTCAACTGTGAAGAATATCAGTTTGCAAAAGAATGAAAACCAAAAAAGGGTTAATTTGTATAAGTATATCGCATGTAGTATTAGTTTTGTGCATACAATTTGATTAATGCTTACTTGGAGGGAATAAACACGATTTGTATGTCCTTGTAAAGTATGAAGGCACTCCTCGCGTTCCGGATTCCAGACCTTAACCATATAATCATAGGCGCCACTGACCACCAATTTTCCATCATATTGCACACATCTAACAGCTGCCAAATGGCCCACAAGCACGTGTAAACATTCGCCAGTGTCCACTTGCCACACCCTTAAGGTAGCATCTCTGCTACCACTGACTACTTTATTACCGTGCAGATGCATACACCTCACCGTTGATGTATGTCCATATAAAGTATGAATACATTGACCAGTTTCGGCGTTCCATACTTTTAAAGTACGATCTGTGCTACCACTGATGACAGTAGTGCCAGACATTTGTGAAGACCATACACCACCAGTATGTCCAACCAATGTTCTTAAACACTGTGAGAAAAATGTAAGAATATAGGAATACTGAGTGAACAATAATGAAAAAGGAAGTTACAAAAAGGCATTGCTTAAAATAATTTACAACTTACCTTGCCTGTAACGGCAGACCATACTTTAAGAGTATTGTCATCAGAACCGCTTACTATCCGATTACCAGAAAATTGAAGACACGTAATCACATGATCATCATGTCCTTTTAAAACTTTCGGCGTACGGATTGGTTTTGTTCTCCAATTCATTTTTATATTGTGCTGCCTCATGTATGCTTGTTTCCATGGAGATGAAGAATTACCCGAATTTCTACAATTCTTACGTTTTATTGGAGGTAAGTCTTTTAAGTCTTCTATGCCAGCTGCTCTACATTTTTCTTTCCACAGTAAATTATCATCAGCAAGAAATCGCCAGTTACGGCATGTTTGCGCAGCGCGTAATAAATCTCTGGGTTCCAGGAAAGCTAATACCGACAAAGCTAACTCTTTTGGCAACAACGATATAAAGTCTCTTTGAAATTGGGGCTCGATCACTTGCATCATATGCCTTACTTGCGTTGGTTCGCATCGTTCTATTAATTCATCTATGGCTAGCATTCTCTCTGCATTTGACCATCTCTATAGTTAGAAGCAATATCTTTAATGTTTATAGGATTTAAAAAATGGGCGAATTTTCTTGATCAAAGAATTTATGTTTCTTATACCTGAAACTGAAGAAGCCAATTACTCATTTCTGGTGGAGGATTATCTTTTGTTGGAATAACGCATCTCATATGTTTACTTTTATCATCCAACTTCTTAACAATCCTGCAAATAAAAAGCTCATGCACTATGAGATATTTCAAAACTTCTTTTACTTTTGTGTGTTATATATAATATTTCTTATTCAACATAATAGTTTCTAAATTATACTCACATCGAATGAGATTTATCTTCTGGATTAAGCTTTTTACAAGGTAAACTTGATTCTGTTTCACTTTTACGCTTCCTTTGTGGTTGGACAATGTCCAGAGGTACACAGGTATGTAAAATGGGACTATGTACCCGTTGCGTAAGTGGCTGTGGTTGTGATGTAGACAATGAACAATTGTTACTTTCAAGATCAGGTGCACATTCCGCATCACAAAATATTCCAGTATCACTAATCTAAAATTCAATTATTTTGACTGTGTTAATATATAAATTTCTTCTTAACACAGTATAAGTGGTACTAGGATAGAACTCACTTCACTTTCTTCCCCACTACTGTCATCCTCCTCTTCCTCCTCACCATCACCATAATCTTCTGATTCTTCATCTTGTGTTAACAAAGAATGCATAGGTTCTAAAGAACTAGGACCTGGAACACCTTCAATGCCCTCTATAGGACTTGGACTTGTACCACCTGGTTTATTATCAGTTACTTTATTAGAGGACGAAGAAGGGACAGACATCACTGTCTTATGTCTGATATATAGTATTACCTGAATATACAAGAAAAAATTTGTTGATCCTTTATTTTTTTGATAAAAATCATTATATTGTTTTTAATATATAATAATATATCATACATTATTAAGTTTAACAATTTATGAAAATAAGTTATATATAGAGCCTATAATTAAATGAACTTGCATTTTTATTAAAAGGAAATGTACTTAATATATCAAATTATATTTTCAGGATTAGACAAATAATTGTCCAAAATATTTTCACTTACATTATTATAATCTGATACTTTGAACTATCTAAAAATGTATTAACTCTTATAATAAAATTTTATCATTTCAGATACATGCCACCTCTCCTAAATTAAAATACTTTATATCTTAACATTTTGAAAGATTAGAGAAAATTTATACTTAATTATTTTTAATTAATATCATTACTTGAAAAGCAACTGGGATAAATGAATTAGACTGTTTTTAGATCTTTACAAAGTTCTTAAGATTTTTTAACTTTGCTTAAAATGTAAAAAACATTTGGAATTTCAAATATTTCAATATATCTTGAAAAGTGGAGAAAACACAAGATACAATATTTTAATTTAAGAGGGAAATATAATGCATTTTAAATTCATGTTTAATAGTTCCCTATTAGAAATAATTGTAAGATCATGAATGTTCAAAAGTATGAAGAAAAATAACCATAAAGATGTTATACAAAGTAGTTTTACAAAATTTAAAAATTGAAACGAAAACCTTAAAAAATAAGCTGTTAAAAATATTGTCATATCGATTATGTCCAAGAACAGAAAAATAATTTTCCAAAAATATGCAAAAAATCCTAACCTTAGACGGATCCTAAAACCAAGTTAGATTCGGAACATAGCCTAGAATAATAAAAGGAAGGACCGGTTAGCCACACCCTTAATTTTCATGAGATTATCACGAGAAGTAAAAGAATAAAATGAAAAGTTATAGACGAACAAACAATTCATACTTAGACTAAACGTTTCTCCTCAGTGGTTTCCTTATTATAAAACTACTATACAATGATGATCCAAGTTTCTTAGTTTCGTTTAATGTTTCAATCATATGGTTACGATACGCATTTTTCGTATGTCGGTATTTTGTTAGGTTAGAATATGATAAAGTTAACTTTTGGACTAAAGATTTAGGCCAACACGAATGTCAAAATAAAAATAAGAAACGGATATAAACACAGAAAAACATCCATCGGTAGCTCTCGATAGCTCCGAGGTTTTTATCTTTTCAGACTCAATGCTTCGTAGACAGGTAGCTGTTGCACATGCGTTTACATTTATAAGCCGCGTATTCATCGTTTACTTTTTCATTATTATGCTTTGATTAAGTCCATATGTATGAATTATATTATATTTTTTATGAATATAAGACCTTGAAAATAACGGTAATGATCAATTGCAATAAATTCTCGTATCATTTCATTAATTTATAATGTTGAATAAAAACAATTATAATTTTATAAATATCTTCTTTATTTGAAATAGTAAAATTTAAATATTTACTTACTTTACATAGCTTCTTTTATTAAGTTAAAAGTGTTAAACTTATTTTATCCTTTTATTATTTACATATATTACATTACATACGTACCCAAAAATATTTCTAGAATTGAACTTGAAAGAACATTCTGTGAACGCAACATTACTTAAAGTTATACATCACTATGAATGCGACAAATCGTGCATATATACTATCTTCAAGAATTTCTTTAAAAATGTATTAGTGAGATATGTGATATGTCAAGGAGTGACGTTGGACAACCAAATTTTGAAGGTTACCAAGCGATAAAAGAGTTGGAATTTTAACATTGGTTAAAATCAAGCTAAATAGAACATCACATTAATGCGGTAGGTCGCCGTCTCGATCGCCGTTTCTATTTACTTTCTCGAGACGCTACGTGCTATCGTGACGGTGAACTACCGTGTAAATATTTTATAAATTTAAAACAAAACGGAGGTTAGAAATAATTTAAAGCAATACAATGGCACTAGGTACAATATTACAGGTGAGCCATTAAGATATGTTACCTACATTATTTTTATTTCATTATTCGATTAGCGTTTATAATTACAAATCTACTTGATATTTCATAGAAAGCTATAGATTTGGTTACCAAAGCTACTGAAGAAGACCGTAACAAAAATTATGAAGAGGCACTTAGATTATATGAACATGCTGTTGAATATTTTCTTCATTCTATTAAATGTATGGTTCCTTTCATTATATCTTTTTCTATATAATAGTTTTCTCATGAAAGTTAATTTTAAGTTATGATATTATTATTATTATTATTATTGTTCTTTTAGATGAAGCACAAGGAGACAGAGCTAAAGAAAGTATAAGAGCAAAGTGCACACAGTATTTAGAAAGAGCTGAAAAATTAAAAGAATATCTGAAGAAAAGTAAGAAGAAACCTGTGAAAGCAGGCGAAGATAATTCTAAAACTGAGGATAAGAAGAGTGATAGCGGAGATAGCGATACAGATAGTGATCCTGAGAAAAAGAAACTTCAGAGTAAACTGGAAGGTGCGATAATTATTGAAAAACCAGATGTGAAGTGGAGTGATGTTGCTGGTCTTGATGGAGCCAAGGAAGCTTTGAAAGAAGCTGTTATCTTACCAATACGTTTTCCCCATCTTTTTACTGGGAAACGAATTCCATGGAAGGGTATCTTATTATTTGGGGTAACTTCTGAATAGAAAACTATAATAATTTTGCATAAGTATTTTCCAAATAATTTCAAGATATTTTCAGCCACCAGGTACTGGTAAGTCGTATCTAGCGAAGGCTGTTGCAACAGAAGCCAACAATTCGACATTCTTTTCTGTATCATCCTCAGACTTGGTAAGCAAATGGCTTGGAGAATCTGAGAAGCTTGTAAAAAATTTGTTTGAATTAGCTCGTCAACACAAGCCTAGCATCATATTTATCGACGAGGTAGATTCACTCTGTTCATCACGTTCTGACAACGAATCAGAATCTGCAAGAAGAATAAAAACGGAATTCTTAGTTCAAATGCAAGGTAATGAAAGCATTTGATGTTATCTTGTATAGTATAATTTTTCTGTATATGTACATAAGTTGATGTACCAGGTGTTGGATCAGACAATGATGGTATACTGGTGTTGGGAGCTACAAATATACCATGGGTATTGGATTCAGCTATTAGAAGAAGATTTGAAAAGAGGATTTACATTCCCTTACCCGATGAGCAAGCCCGTGCTATTATGTTCAAACTTCATTTAGGAAGTACTTCTCATTGTTTAACAGAGGAGGACTTCAAAAAGTTAGCAGCTGCCACTGATGGATATTCTGGAGCTGATATAAGTATTATCGTGCGAGATGCACTTATGCAGCCAGTTAGACAAGTTCAAACAGCAACGCATTTCAAACGTGTAAGAGGACCATCACCAAAAGATCCCTCTGTCATTGTGGATGATTTATTGACCCCATGTTCACCAGGAGATCCAGCTGCTATTGAAATGAACTGGATGGAAGTTGAAGGTGACAAACTGTATGAACCGCCTGTAACGATGGTAAATATATAGATTTCATTTCTATACATTTAATATAATTCTATATTATTTGAAGGTAATCCATTATATCAAATAATTAATTTTTTATGTTTAGAAAGATATGTTGAAATCGTTAGCGACTACTCGTCCTACAGTAAATGAAGATGATATGACTAAGTTAGAAAAATTTAAAGAAGATTTTGGTCAAGAAGGTTGATACTCAAATTTTTTGAAGGATGTTACTGTATACTTTCGAAAGTATCTTTCAGTTATACACGCACTTGCCTTACATCTTATTTAATTATCGACATTACTACATATAGTGTTTGTATAAAAACACTAATTCAGATTTTTATTTTCATTTTCTTCTTTTTCGTTTATCTTTAACATTCAATAAACGATAATAATGATAATATTGCGAGCTAAATGCTTATTCATAACACTGTTTGTCAAAGCTAAAAATTATGAAATGAATAATATATGTTTTGAGATAAAAGTTTGCTAAATTTTAGTTGGCGAGAAAACAATAAACCTCTTTTATTCTGAAGCACGAAGTAAAGTTGAAATATCGGAATCTGTAACATGAAGCGTAATAAACTCTGCGCAGTTTCAATTTATATAATTATCATTATATTTATATCTAACAAATTAATTGTATAATACGTATGTTTAATAAGCATTTTCGAACAATGTTTACGATTACAAATTAGCAATTTATTTGTATGTTTTATAATTTTAATCTTGTTTAGGTATTAATAACACATTACCTACAATTCCTACATTTATTTTCCACGACAAGTAAAGATCACAAATAATCAGTTTGAATGATTCGTTAAATTAAGTAATCGCGATTATATGTAGTATGTGATATATGTGTACGTATTTCAAATAAGCAAAATACCCTTTCCATGTAAATTGTTTTTATTGTTAAATAAATAACAAGCTACACACGATAGAACATTAATTTTTTTCAATAATGCTTTGAAACAATGAGGATGATAAAGGTATTACAAATATAATAAGAATCTTCTCTATGGGTTTATTAAAACTTCTTTATGGATTTAATGAGGGCAGTGTCTTAAAAATTCAGAATCCATATAAACAACCGTTACTGTAATATCATCCCGAAATATTCGCACCACTTCTCTTGGTAGTGTTAATAATTGTGATAATTTAATATGATCTATACCATATTCGGTACCGCCGAGTGCGTTTCTAAGCAAATGGGTGGCCGCATTACTGTCAAGAGGTTTCTTTTTTAAGCCCTCCTTACGTTGCAACAACATTTTATTTATTTCTGACAATTTCATATTTTTACGAGGCAGCCTTAATGGACTTAATGTTACCTTTCCACTCATGTGCTCACCCACTAAACGTACAGCTTGTAATGGCGACATTAAATCCCACAGACCATCACTAGCTATTATAAGAAATTTGTCTCTAGGTGTTAGCCTGTGATATTTAATTTCTGGTTTCGCCGTTAAATACGGAGGAGTGTGATAATTCGGTGGAATTGCGGCTTCACCAAAATACGGTACTACTACATCTTTCAGAATCTTTTTGCTCCATTTGTAACGAAAATCACCTAGTGAACGAAGCGGCGCTAATTGTCCAAGCAGTCGTTCCATTTTAATTACAGTCGATTTTTCGCTCGGTGGGTGTTCCGATAAAATTCTTTCAACTTCTGCTCGGTTGTCGGTGTTGTGTTCCACTGTCATTAACTTTGCGGACCAACCATCATTTTCTACAATTAGAAATAATGATAGTAATAAAAGTCATAATGATGATGATGACAAAACTTTTAATAAAATTTGCAAAAACTCAGTAATTGTAATCCGTACCAGTAAGTATGCCGAGTACAGCTTGGCAATCGCCCACTCCAGCGACGTGCAAATGTGGACCATCTATGTGTGCAACAACTGCTACAGCACCAGACATTGCAACAGAGAGGGTCCTAGCTGCACTGCTTTTGTCTGAATTTAAAAGTGCTTCGTTCGACAAATCATTATCTAATCTGAGAAATGCATTCTCTAAAGCTGTCTCCATCTGAAATTCTTTTGTACATTCCGTTTCTACTAAATCCTTGATAAAAGTTAAAAAACTTGTTTGATAAAGATCTTTGATTTCAGAAACGAACTCCACTTTATCGTTAAAAATTTGAAGAAGATCTATTTTATTGCTGGAATTGATTGCATTCAGATATTGTTTCAATAATTTTGTTGGCAATAAACATGCTGATATATAATGAAAAAGTCTCTTTGAAATGATTTGCGCACAAGTACCACCTCCGTGACCATCGAACACACCTAACAATATTCCTAAAATAAATACATACTTATGTTGTATGCAAAATGAAATCAATTAATGCATTTTGAATGACTCTGAGAAAATATAAAGATATACTTAATTGTTTTTTGAAATGCACTGAATTTTTACAGTGCTTTCTGCAGTTCTTATACCTTTTGTAAATAAGCATTGAGCCTCTGATCGAGTATCTTCTATAGGATTGTTAGATGCCAATTGATTTGAATCATAATATTTTATGGAGCCTTGCCCATTAAACTCTTTAGTCCATTCATTAGCTTGTAGAACAGCTGTAACCTATGATGTAATTATTAATAGGCTTTAATAAACTTCAAACACCAATTGAGTAAAACTTCATTACCTCCTGTGGTGTAAGCCGTGGCAATGCCATATACAATCTTTGGATATATTTACTGCTATTCCATTCATTTTGTCTAATGCACACATTACTGACTGCTTTAATTAAATTACTGCTAACGTTCTGTAAGACCATCCTATTATTATGATTTCGCACTCTATTCGTGCTAGCACGTTTTCGTGCTCTTGCTTTTACAATACATTTTGTATTTCTTTGCAGGTTATGTTAGAAAATCATCTTTTTCAATGTCTTTCCAAGGATAACTGTTTTCGTAACATCATATATGATATACTCATTTTTTTGCACAATATTACGATAATAATATCATTTTGATTGATAAAAATCAAATATATATTTTACTATATTAATTTCATCAATGATATATTATATGCTGACCCGAAAACGATAAAATAAAATTAAACAGGACTTAATGCCCCGATAAACATTTGGTATCAGTATAGCCTCAATCTGGTACCAAGTCTCAACAGATCTGGGACCAAAATCATATCCATTTGTAATACCATCTCGTATCGATTCTGACTCCACATCTGTAATCAGACTTTGACACAAATTGATGCTGGAGGCAAACCGGCCCTATTGTTTTCACCAAGATTTGCTACGGGTTTGTAAGCAATTTGCTATCATTTATGCTACAAGGTTTGATGTGTTTTTGGTCCAGACGTGGACGCAAACCACGGTGTATTGTTGCTATCAGTATATTACTAAAATTGGCATACCAATTCGGTAATATGTTGGTGAAAAAACTTGTAGCATTCATTTCAAATATCTGTCATCGACATATGCAACTAATGGGAACGTTACCAAATTGATTTTAAATTGGTGTGTAATGCTTTGATGTCAAATTGGCAGCAACTGTACACCAAAGCTTGGATCAACGTGCGGATCAAAAACACATCAAGTCTTGCAGTATACGTGACCCCCGAATTGATTCAAAAAGCTTAGTCTGATTTTGCCGTGAATTTGTTGTCAAATTTTTGTATAAAGTTCAACATCAAAATCAATGCGATATAATGATACAAATGAATATGATTCAGTAACAGAATCTTTCAAAGTTTGACGCTAAATTGGTATCAAATTATACCAAACTAGTTATTGAGATACTTATTATTGGAAGTTGGAAAGATTGCAATCGAGTCTGATTGGTTGGGGCTTCTATAGGCTCGCATGTATTTTTGTTATTGATTGAAAAGGTAACATTGACGAATCGGATAATGTAACATTGCGTGATAGAAAGAATTTAGTCCAGTGTTCCTTTTTATTATTCCTGTGTGATTACAACAGCTTCTTCTTCAGCTCGTAACGGTACAATAAGATTGTTGAGTTATACACATATGTAGCTCACCTTGTATACCTCGAGTAACTGTAATACAAACTCAAATTTTGTTTGGGGAAATTCCCTAGATTAGCATTATAAATGTACTTAAATGTTACCGAAACTGCTTTTGGAGGCAACTTAGGTTCAGAAATTTGAATTTCAAAACTTGCTTTACTTTCAACGGTTAGTGATGTATGCTTCTGCCTAAATTAATAAAATTTGCTATGGTATTTAATAAGAGAGATCTGGCGAAAGCATTTTCGCCGAACAAAGTTAAAAAGTTCACCAAAAAGCGACTTTCGAGTAATGGAACGAAACCGAGCACGAGTGGAAGCACAGGTTTATTAACACAAACTGAATCTGTTGGCTCACAAACGAGTATCAAGGTAATTGTAAGATTACGGCCACAAAATGAACACGAACGACAGGGTAACTGTAAAACCATTATAAAAGTCGTTGACGATAAAATGTTAATTTTTGATCCAAAAGAGGAGGAAAATCCATTTTTTTATCATGGCGTTGCTCAAAAAGGTCGTGATTTGCTTAAGAAACAAAATAAAGAACTACAATTCATCTTTGACAAAGTATTTGATATGCCTTGTAATAATAATGATGTATTTGAAGGAAGTACCAAAGATTTAATTTGTAATCTTTTGGATGGTTATAACTGTTCTGTATTTGCATACGGAGCCACTGGTGCTGGTAAAACTCATACTATGCTTGGTAATAGCGAAGATCTTGGTATCACATATAGGACAGTAGCAGAGTTATTTTCTCAAATAGAAAAACAAGGTGAACATCGTGAATTCAACTTAGGCGTAACGTATTTGGAGATTTACAATGAAAATGTTCAAGACCTTTTACACAAATCTGGACCCTTGCATTTAAGAGATGATGGAAGATGTGGAGTAATAGTTGCTGGCCTTAAAGTAATTACTATTCAAAGCGCTGAAGAACTATTAATATTATTAGCAAAGGGTAATAAAAACCGTACCCAACATCCCACTGATGCAAATGAGGAAAGCAGCAGAAGTCATGCTGTTTTTCAAGTGTATATTAATATTACTAATAAATTGGATGGACAAGTACGACAAGTCAAATTGTCTATGATTGATTTAGCTGGGTCTGAAAGAGCTTCTGCTACAGGATGTAAAGGAGCAAGATTAAAGGAAGGTGCAAATATCAATAAATCTTTATTGGCTTTAGGCAACTGCATTAATAATTTGGCAGATGGTGCAAAACATGTTACATATAGGGATTCTAAATTGACTCGCCTCCTGAAAGACTCATTAGGTGGAAATTGTCAGACAATTATGATAGCTAACATTGCACCTTCTAGCTTTAGCTACGAAGATACATATAATACATTAAGATATGCAGACAGAGCAAAAAAGATCAAAACTCATATAAAGAAAAATATTATATCCTGTGAAATGCATGTAACCGCTTACATAAAAATGGTAGAGGAACAAAAAAAAGAAATAAACTATTTGAAGCAAAAATTGTTAGCAGTTGAAAATGGGTCAACGCATATACTATCAGAGTGTAAAGACAGTAAGATTGATGAAGAAACGAATAGACATATCGTAACTATTGGCAGTAAATTAATTGAATTGCTTCAAAAGAAAAAAAGTCTAAATGAAAAGATTCTTTCACTGGAAAGTGCTGACAAAATATTATGCTGTAGAATTCAGTATAAAAAGGCAGCAGATGAAAGATTGCATAATTTGACAGCAACTGTCGATGCTCAAACACCCGAAGAACAAAATGCAAGCGGCAAGTCAAGGGTTAATAAATCTTTGCATTACTTTGAACGTCAAAGAGATTCCTTGAAAATACAAATGGAGGCGGCATGGGAAGAACTATGTTTAGTAGAGACAGAAATACAGAAACTGAATACTGAAGTGAAACTGAAGAAACTTGAGAAATTAAAAGATATGATTGCACTACGAACTTGTGAAATAGAAAAGTCTAGACTACAGCAGCAGTATGAACATGCAAAGAAAGTAAGTAATCTTCAACAATGTGAAATGCAATCTCATTATTCAATGATTAAAATGATGAGTACAACATTACAAGATTATTATAACATGATGAGAGGATATGGAACAATGACAGACACTATGAAAGAAGAATTTAAACAGTTAATCAAGTTGTTGGAAGGAGTAAGAAATATTAAATGGTCAGATATAGAAACAATCAATCACGAGGAATGTTTTTATAGCTTGACTTGCCTTAGTGTAACTCATTTAATGGACCCCCTTAATAACAAAGTACCCATTTATGTATTACATCCTCTAGATGACCAGAATCAAAGTAATTCTACTAAAGATGTATTAAATGCAACTTTCAATGCATCTTGTCCAGAGGGAGAAAAATTATGTGATACACATGATGTAACTGTTACATTACAAGCAGATTCAAATATTAGTAGTAAAGATATGAAAATTATAAAAGAAAGTGCTGAAGAAGAATACAGTGATGTAAGCTGCACGCAGATAAAGGTTAAGAAACGTGTACTCTCTGACAAAAATAATGTAAATGTAACAAAAACTCCTACAAAACAAATAAGAAAAATATCCCCAAGATGTAAAGATGCTATACCATATGCAATAGGAGTCAAAGGTAAAGAAAATAAACAACATATGCCAAAATCGCACATAACGATGAGCGCGAAAAGTGTAGCTATATTAAATAAGCTAAAAGCAGATAAACTAAAAAAGGGCAATATTGAAATGAATATATCAGATGGAGCACTTAAAGTAGTAAGAGAAAAAGAAAGAAGAGGATTAATGACAACACATCCCTATCAAAAACCAAATATTAAACAGAAGTAAGTATAGAAATGGTAATATGATTATTAATAGGGAGGAAAATGATATATTGCAGTTTATGTAATGTTAATTGTTTAACATAAAAAATTTCAGTAAATGTTATGTAAAAAATTATTAAAAAAAATAAGTTTCTGGAATCAATATCATTAATATTATTAATTTAGAACAAATACAAATTGTATTCTTGCAGGTTTGTTCCAGCTTCGTCTGCGTCACGAATTCCGTGATCTTCTTAGCAATTATACGGGGACATAGTGGTATATAGAACCCGTATGTAATTATTTATATTGGAGCCAGTAAAAAAGTTACAGAGAACTGGCTAAACAATCTAATTTCTATTAAAACATAAAAAATTGTTAGTACAGAATAATGTCATCATATATGTATAAAAGTAATGTAATAAGAAAGATAATGATCACAAATTATTCAAAGTAATATTATTTAAGTTAATTAATTAAAAATACAAATGTACCTTTTAATACACTTCGTATTTATTTATTAATGATACTATGAAGAATTATTTTAAAGACGGAATACAAAGTAAATCAAAAGAAAAATAGAACAATATTAATTTAGTATTTTTCTAAGGTGGTGTTTATTTCATGTTTTGTACTACAGTGCAATAATTGGAAAATTGTTGAAGTATGAGATTGATTCATGGGGTACTATAGTTGAATAAAAATATGCAATTTCACTAACAGCTACAATAATTAGAGAAATTTTTTAAAGAAATCGTTTTACATTTTTCACCGTATATTTTTTTTAGACTTGCAATGAAATGTGTATGCTGTAAGTATTTTGAAATTTACCATTATAATTTTAATTTATATATCTGATTACATCTTAATGTTATCAGAAACGCAAAAATATATTTTTATTTTAGAAGAACAAACGCAATTAAACATCCAGATTGTAATCTATACAAATTTCAAGTTCTATTTTCTTATGATTACTGCATACCAGTGATATAAACCGTATACACTTTTAATAGTTCAACAAATACATAACAATGTACGATTCTATATGTAATATCTAAGAATAGAAAAATTATGGAATTATTTACTAACATGATGCACCAATTTTCGTGTTGTTTAGTATAAAATGTACATATAATTTTAATGTTTATCAATTATGAACTGCTGAATAGTTGAAAATTTTATAGAATTATCTTACGTTCTATTTCACGTTTAACAGCTTTCAATAACAAATTTCTTCTACAAACAATATAACGCATAAACGTTAATATTTAAATATAAAGTTTTCATAAAGATGAAACAATTTATTTGTGAGTAATACAACCTTTGTTTATTATTTATTCACATAATTTTCCGAAACATGAAATAATTTTGTGATACATGATAAAGTTTTAAATTTCATGAATATCGTGATTGTATCCGGTATGATTGATTTCGGACGATTGATCAATGATAAAATCAGAGATGCTGTTATATTCAGAGGATCAAAAGTTTTATAAAAACATGTTATATTGTGTGTATATCAAATTTATCTCAGCAATCTTTTATCGCATTTTATTGTTTCCGTTTTTTTTTCACTGTAATCGATAAAAATAGATCCCGTTGAAAAACTGTCACTCAGATCGAAAAATTGTTTTTACAACATTGAAAGTTACAGTCAGGCTCTTGTTTCTCAAATTTCTATACAAGTTCCTGTCTTATTTTATAAAATAAGTCTATGTTTACAGTAATGAGGTTCATACTAATATTCCAATAAGTTGTTGAAGACTGCGTCGAGAAGATGCATAATCTTTTAAGGCGAAGTAAGTAAGTAATAACATAACGAATCTCAAAACTGTATCAACGAGTTTGTCGAGCTTCTCAGGTATATACAGTAGCGACAACTGTGCAAGAGCACCGGTCGATTATCAACCGATGGATTACGATCTTTTGTCAGGGCTACGTTGGCGGTTGGGGGAGGGCCTTGGGTAAACTCTTCTGACCATTTTGGTATCTCAAGACCCTTCGCTTCGATGAAGCTTTGGATATCGATAGGCCTCTAATTTGCTTGGACTTATAGAGTTGGTCCTTCGGTTTTCGAAGTTCTTTAAACTGCTTTTCAGGAAGTGGGAATACGTGGTTCTGAATAAGATCATTCATTCAACATTTCTATCTCTTTGGGTTCTGTGACCCTTCGGTATCCTAATGTCTTTTGCTTTAGCGAAGCTTAAAGTGTTGACGGATCTCTGATCCCCTCAAGCTTTTACAGATTGGTTCTTAGATTCTATGGAATTTGCCGAATTTCCCTTGGAGTACGTCGTCTCGGGTGGTATTGTATTGTAAGTTTTTTTTTTCAGCTTAGCTTTTATTTCAATCACTAAGAATATTCTAATTTTATTTTACACTGAATTGATAACGTTGAAAATGATGTAAGTAAAAGAACTCAAGAGTACCTAAATCCCTGTACAAAAAGATACATTAAATTTAAAATGTTTCAATTCTGTTTTTGCATAAATAATTCCTAATAGTTAAACCGAAGATTACAATGACAAACATTCCAACACTTTTATTAGTATTTATTCGGTATTCTCATGAAATTTTAGATTTAACACATCTTTAACAGCTTCTTTGTATTTGTCCACTGAAAATTGATTTTCCCCCTTATTTATCAGATCTGAAACCGCAATCTTATATTCTGCTATATTTGGGATATGTTCATAATTAGAATCGATTGGATTTTTTGGCCAATTGTATATAGTAGTTAAAGATTCTCTACTTTTGCTTTTATCCCAATCATAGTACTCCATATCTGCTTCAGACTTTTCAGTTTCCCATGGTTCAATACGCTATAAATAAGTTATAATATTATTATTTTAAATAAATTATATTTGATGTTGTACTATTTGTATGAGACACTTGACAAAAATCAAATAAACAATAATAGACAACTTACCCATGACACATGAAACAACGCTGTTAGAAGGTATTTTACATAATCTAAATTTTGTTTTCTAGTTGGACATCTGTCTGCAGTTATTGTTATTATATCTGTTTGAGGATTATATTTATCACCCACTAGTCTAAGTATTTTATCTTTAGCATGAATATCCAAATGCAAGGAGGACAGCTTCACTTTCAGGCTTACTATTCTAGCAAGAGGTTCTCTTATTGTGGGAGAGGAATAACAATAATCAGATGTAATTATTTCAGTGGGAAAATATTTTTCACATGCTTCATCTGTTCCCAACTCTTCTGGCCACTTTGTACAAAATTTTTGTAATGCTTCACAATGTTTCTTAATCACAGGTGGAGTAAGATGTAAAAAGTTTGGAATTTTCAGTAGTTCTGCATTTGCATATTTATCAGGATGTATACCCTTAGGATTTTTATATCCTTGTCGTAATGGAAGTGGTACAGTGTGAGGGTGAAATGTTCGTGCAGCAGGCCAAACAGCTTGCCAATCTTGATCTACTGACATTTTTTCAGCTCTAGACGGTGCAACATTCATTAATAGATAATTTTCCTTCTTTTTACGCTTTGCTCTGCTTTCATTTGGTACTAACTGTAGTACTCGAAACTCTACAAAAGTACATGTACATGAAATAATAATGGAAATGTAAGATACGTTTATATAACAAATTGTAATATAAAGTTAGAATGATAATAATGTAATACCCATACCTTCATCTACACTTATAGAGGATGACGTTGAAAGTCTCATAATTTTTAGTGTTAATATAATATTCCTGGTTTTGCAACGTTGCCTCAACGATAACATTTTAACGATTATTTCTTGACACCTTATTAATAACCTCAATTATGGATTGTATCTGTATAGAGTATGTATCTAAAATTCGGGCTAGCTTATGTGATTGAACAAAGAATCTGTTTTATTTTTGCTTATCCTTTGATTGACAGCATCAGTGACATCGTTACAAATGCTTAGTAGCAGAACGAATATGAATGTGAACGTCGTAATCAACAATAGCAACAGGCTGTTCTCATTGGACGGATTGTTACTGAAAACATTATAGCGATCGAAATAGTTAGTAAAATATTGTAATTTCGCATAAGTATAACTTTCGATTCCATACATTTTTTAAAATTGGAATTGCGATGTTTGGAATCTACGCTTCAAATTCTATTAGATTATGTGAAAATGTCGTAATAATTTTTGATTCGGTAAAATAAAATTTAATTAAATTGGTTGATATTTTAGGAGATGACGTACTTTGGATCTATTAATTTTTTTTATGAACAGTGTTGGTAAATGATGGCGTCTCCTCGTCCAAAATCTCCGCGGCCACCTATATCGACGAGGAAAGATGACAAGGAAGAGAGTTTCTGGGACAAAATTGGCACATTGGGTCGAAAAAAGCGTATCAAAGAAGGTATCGTATTATGTTTAACGTAACATTACATGAAATTAACTTTGCTAATGTTTCTCTATTGAGAATCTTCGGAATGTATCACCTTATATGGTATGAGCAGTTTGTTACTTCAAGTTTTCATTTATAGTTTAAAGAATGATCAGTTCATAAGAATGGTATGAATAACAATATTTTAGTTAATTTTCTAAGAAAGTATTCTAAAAGTTATAATTAATTCTTTATAATTTATGTTTATTTTAAATTTGTTTGGTATAGTGCAAGAAGTACAGGAAGAGGGGAAATATGCGATCGATTCGCCAGGATATGCTGCTAATCCAGAAATGCCACCCGAAGAATATGCTTTAGATGAAAATGAGGAACGTTCAATGATAGAACCCAGATCTTTGGAGGATCCTAAGCTCAAAGAGCTTATATTTGTTTTGATTGAGTGGATTAATGATGAATTGGCTGATCAACGAATTATTGTAAAAGATATTGCAGAAGATTTGTTTGATGGACAAGTACTACAGAAGTTATTAGGTATGTCATCATAGTGAAATAGGATAAACTTATCATGATACTTGGAACAGGAATACATTTTTATCTCTGTATCTTGTAGAAAAATTGACGGGAGAGAAATTGGATGTGCCTGAAGTGACTCAATCAGAAGAAGGTCAGAAACAGAAGTTAGCGGTTGTTTTGTCAACCGCAAACAGAGTACTAGGTCGTTGTTCTCCTTATAAATGGAATGTAGAATCTGTTCATTCAAAAAATACTGTTGCCATTTTACATTTGTTGGTTGGCTTGGCAAGGCAATTTCGAGCGCCCGTGCGATTACCAGAAAGAGTTGCCGCACAGGTTGTAGTTGTCCGTAAAAAGGATGGTCAGCTGATACATAAAACAGTTAGAGAAGAAATCACATCGACGTACGATGATTTGGGAATGCGCTGCGAACGAGATGCCTTCGATACTCTTTTTGATCATCCAGCTGATAAATTAGCTGTGGTTAAAAAAGTATGTTGTTCATTTAAATTACACGAAAATTATACGCAATTTATTGTGTAATTTACAATGTTACGTTTCAGTCGCTGATTACTTTTGTCAATAAACACATAAGTAAAGTTAATTTGGAGGTGACTGACTTGGATACGCAATTTCACGATGGTGTCTTTCTAACACTTCTGCTTGGACTTCTTGAAGGTTTTTTTGTACCGTTAGGTAGTTTTCATTTGACACCTAAAACACATGATCAAAAGGTACATAATGTTTCATTTGCGTTCGATATTATGCAAGATATTGGTCTACCAAAACCCAAGGCGCGTCCAGAAGGTTGGTACTGCTTGTAATTTTGATAATTAAAAAATAACTGATTATTAAATGTAATTTTATTTGCCTTACAGATATTGTAAATTTAGATTTAAAATCAACTTTACGGGTGTTGTATAATTTGTTCACAAAATACAAAGGCATGAATTAAAATAGTAAAGCAGATTCGGCAGACTATTTTTAATTAACATTATTAATATACTAATCAGAAGAAGAAGGATGAGGAGGAGGAGGAGCAACAATTGCAATAGAAATAAAAGTAACACAGAAGGAATGTTGCTGTTTATTTAAAAATAAATATTTTTATATGATTCTAATTCTTACCTTACAGTTCTTATTCAAATCAAATATGAGAAATGATTAATCTTTTTATTACATAATAATATAGATAAGCTTTTTATATATTTGATGAAAATACTGAGAAAATGCGCGTGCGCGCGTACACGCATCCATACAAATTAACCCTAGAACTCCGAGGGAGGGGTTTCCTCGAACCCACTAATTGAAAAACCTTAAATTAGAATCATTTCCCTTTCATAAAATATTCTGTTAATATTATTTATTGTTGTATACACAATTAAGTTTGATATTAAAAAGTTACCGTTGCTATGTGTTAAAAATCAGTAAGCATAAGAGAAATATAACTGACTACGCGCCGTGATGACACTACGACAAGCGCAGCGGCGATCACGCGAAGTGGATCCTCACGCTCTCTTTTTCTCCAAAGAATAGCAATTACAGAACGAAAAATGAAACTATGTAACTAATTGGGAACTTCAACTAGAAAGACACTAGGAATTAAAATACCAAAAGATACAGAACAGACAAGAAAGGGAAGATATTATCAATGTGTACCAGATGCTAAAAGGAAACTCATGAAATATAATAGCTTATAAAAACCAAAGCAAAGTTGTTACAAATGCAAAAACCATGTCTGCTGAAAAAATTCACTTAATACTATACTCTGCCATTCATGTTTATCAGAAGAATCAAGTTCAAATTAGTTGCACGACGGTATACTATTTTATATTATTTAATTTTATAAATATGTATAAATCAATACAAATTGAATGAAAAAAACATATGTTGTATTGTTTACAAACTGTAGCATACCCTAATAATACAAAAAAATGTCCAAAAAAACAACTTTTTCCAGGATAAATATATAAAAAGAAGTATGAGTTTGAGGAGCCCCCCTTAAAAATTCGCGTAACAAATCGAGACTCAGGAGTTGTACGGTTAATATTTGAACTCTGTTTAATATTTCTTTCTCTATCCGTGTACAAGTTTTGTCATCAGCGAGTAATATAAATTTTAATTTATTATAAAGTTTAAGTAACTAATTTCTTCTATCGATGCTTCTGTGAATAAGCGACTGTTAAAGCTGTTGCGATTTTTACATACGTGTTCGAGGTCGGCTACTTCGTGATATTAAACCTAGTTAAAGAAGAAAAAGCGAAGAAATGCTTTGTCGAATAAATTACTTATTTATATTGATCCATTTCAAGCAATTTACTACGTTGGGGAACCAAATTATCTACTATTATCAAGCTATCGATCAATGTACAATGGTAGAGTAGAAAAGAATAACTGCTGATCGTTACCCAGGTATGATTTGTTTTGGGAACTGATGTGAATACCTACTTTAGATATTGATTCAGGTAGAATTGCCGTTGCAATTTCCACAATGTCAGAAGAATTACGAATATACCAAGAGTACTCTAGTTTTGTAAAACGCTTCCTCCTTGTTAGCGGATTATGTCCGTTTAAGAGGGAGCGGAATATTATTTATAGATGCGTGTCAATTTGGTCGATATTTTCCTGCTTCATTTCACTCTGTACCATAGGAAATTTGTGTCTACAAAATATTCGGAATATCAATTTGTTTACCAAATCGTTTACCCTTTTTGTCACCATACTGAATGTAACCGTAAAGGTATGCAAGCTTATTCTTTTATATTTTGCAAGAGTTGAACTGGATTTTCACGTAATCAAATTTGGTATTTTTTGGTGGTTAAATTGTGTGGTAATCGCATTGTATTATGTACATACGCATATGCACATGTATACATGTACAATAATAGTTTATAATATCGTGTACCGTTTATTTATGAATGTGACTCGATGCGATAGTTTATATCGTAATTAAAAATTGAACAATCGAACTGGCTTCCTACCAATACAAGAAACATAATAGTACAACATGATAATATTTACCTTTGCAGGCTAGCAGTTTCTCTATTTATCAAAAGAAGTTACAACAGGTAGACGATATATTGGACACCCTATTGGAAGAAGCGTTAAGTAGCGTTATACGGATAAAATCGGTGGTCTTCTTCTGCGTTCGAGCGTTTTATCGATTGATCTATGCCCAGACAATATTAATGACGATCACTGTCATCATTTACTTATTGAAACCAATGATCACGAAAATACTCCACGAAGTAAACAATGCAACGAATGTACAATATCTGTTACCGGTTTCAGGCACTTATCCTTGGACGATTGATACGATGTTGGTTTGGCAATTACATTATCTCTTCGACGCGAATGTTGTTTGGTTTATATTTTCTATATCTACCGGTATAGACGCGTTTTTCAGCTTCTGTATGTACCGCATGTCGGCAATATTACGTTTATTAGCTTTTAACTTTAACACAAGATTTTCAAATGACAAAGAAAATAAGGAGTGCGAGGTAAATTATGAACAAAGGTTTCGACAATACGTGAAGAAACACGTTTTACTGTTAAAGTGCCGAGACGTTGTTCAAGAGGCTTATGGACCTGTCATTTTATTGGTAACCGTAACAAACGCAATGGGCATGTGTACTTTAATATTTCAAATGTTTCGGGTGAGAATTGAGATAACATTTTCATTGATTTTCACTCGATCGCCATTTTACGCTCATACGTGTACCTGTTATGTATATACGTAAGCGCATACCTGACGTAGAACAAAGAACAACCACTTGATGAATCTGTCTCACAGGTAACTGGAATGAGTATCGGTAGAGTAGTAATGTCTACGGTTTATCTTTTTATGAAACTAATACAAACGTTCTCGTACGCCTGGCCTGGAGATGTACTCCTGACCGAGGTTCGTAGGCATATCGTTTCGTTAACGTCTAAAGGGATTGCTGTTCGATGCATCTGTTTCATAAATCTTGTTTCTTTTCGCAGAGCGAGCTTCTTCGTTCTATGGTTTATTTTAGCGATTGGTATAAATATAAAAATTTTAGTCTCGCAAAACGCTTTTGTTTAATATTAGCGCAAAGACCGATTACTCTAAAGGCGTGTCATTTAATTGAAGTTTCGCTAGATCTTTTCGCTAAGGTAAACTATTTGTTGCGTTACGTCTGTTACTGGCCTTTTGCATATTATATACAGTGAGAAAATTTGAAAGTTTTTAGCTCACCCGTTTCATGTATTTTCAGATTTTGAATACGACGATATCCTATTATTTTTTATTGGAAACACTCGATAATAATAAATAATAATAGTAGTAGTAATAATAATAATAATAATAATAATAATAATAATAATAATGATGATGATGATGATGATGATGATGATGATGATGGAAGAAGTGCGGACGAAAGGAAATGTAATGCTTTAAGAAAGAGCAAAATAAATGAGAGCAAACATATACATAGATACACGTGTATAATTAACACGAAGCTTGAAATTGATGTAATCGTTTGAAAAAAAGCTGATCCATTCTTGCAAACAGGATAATAATAATCAAACTATCTTGTTTTTCTTTCTAATTTTCCTTCCTATTTAATGCCTACTTTTATTCCTTCTCTTTTGCAACAATAACAAATTTGGTCTTTTGCGCTTATCAATCGAATAAAGTATTTTTTTTTACAGGTTCAGATTCGTACCAACTAGAAATATTATTGGCCATCATCGACAAACGTTAATCGGATTTCGTGGCAAGGGAAACATGCCAGCCGGTTTAACGTTTATTGTTCGTTCATTGCACGACATTCCGATTATGTATATCCATTGCTTTTGTTATATACATATTTACACATCTACATGTGTGTGTAGAAAATGGAGCGATGCACGTGAGAGACACGAAGCGGATCGAAAAGAATCATCGAGGTCAATTCATGCGCTTACTGTAGTCGATTCGTTGAGAATTTTCGTTTATGCTTATTAATACAGAAGTAAACGGTTGGATGTGATTTCGAGGAAGATGTTACCGGAACACGCGACGATGCGGCGCATTCTTATCCTGCTGGTAATCGCCCGACTCTTCTCCCTCACTCTTCCCCTTCCTCCTCCCCGACCATACGAAATCGAGAGAACGATGACAAAAGAAAGATTGCTTCCTTATTGTTAGTACGAGTATATCCGCGTAACCGTATCATTCTTTCTCTCGTTATGCTTTGAACCTACGTTTTCCTTTCATTCTCAGTGTTATACGTCGCCATTGTTTGGTAAATCCATCGTCTCGGCTATTCGACATTACATTCTCCCTTCGTTTTAAGATGCAACGCGATAACTGTTGGTAAATGTGAATATTGTTATTAGAAAAGGAAAATATAGGATTCTGTAGCATAGCGGTGGCGATAACGCAGAGATCAGAAGCTAGAGAGAGATTTACAAAAGGAGCATGTTCGAGGAATATGCTAAGATTGTTCGTATCGTATTGTCGAACTGGACGAAAAATGATAGCCAACTCGGAGACGATAGATTAAACGAAAATGGAGCAGATTTGATTTTACCAAGCGACGAAGATTGGCGTTATCGAGTCTACTACCGATTGGTTGAATCGCAAAGAGAATGGGACCTCGATTTTGCGAATAAAAGGTAATCAATTATTTGCAAATGTTCAGGATCACGGTGGATGTTACAACTTTTCGGATAGGATCATAAATCGTTAGCCACAAACCGTTTACTATTTTTCTAGCAATTTTACTCACGTAGTACACATACGTGTAAGTTTTGTTATTTTTAACTATGTCAACGACACGAATATCGTTCGGTTTTTTCAACTTGAATTCGTCCGGTATCGATCGATTTGTTCCGGTATCTTTCTCGATTCGATGTGAAAACGTGCACGCGCACACGTTGATTCCTGTTTTTTGATCGCGTTATGATCGTATCGTGCTCATGATTGTTCCGTAAGATTGCAAGTAAAACGATTCGAATTCGAATCTTCGTTCCCCTTCGATATCGATAGTAGTAGGTACGCGTTTTGATCGTTGAACAAGCAAACGAAAACTATACATAAATAATGGAGAAGTAAGTAAGAGGCGCTGGGAACGATTTGCAATGTAATTCGATGTCGATGAAAGGATAGCGTAGAAGGAGTAATGTAATCGAAGAGTCGATGAAGATAGGTTGGAAATGGAAGTGGAAAGAGAAACAGAGTCGAAGGTGGAACGAAAGGAAAACAGTTGGGAATGGGAGCCAAAGAAGCAGGGATGCAGTTTGAAGGCTAAACCTAAGAAACACCGATGCGAAAGATCGAAGGAGGGATCGTTGACGAGCGTCGTCGGTGGGCTCGACGGTTCGATGATAGAAGCGTATATTCAACCAGGTTGGCGGGTCAACGATATCCTATTGGCTGCGAAAGTTCTTCGAAAAGTCCAGCCTTCTCCTACGTATTCGGACGAAGCCGAAATGCGTCGAGTATTCGGACTAGTCTATGATGTTCTTAGGTGTAAGTCGATGAACATTTAATGTATGTATACATATATAACATACAATGTAGGCATACCTACGTTCGGAACCAACAATGAATCCCGTTTTACACTTTTCGCGTTCCCTCTTTCCTTTTCGTCTCTTCGTGTTCTTCAGACAAAAGGATATTCATCCGTGCTTTGGAAGATATAGGATTTTGGCGACGTAACAAAGCGATGAAGGATCAAGAAAAGGTTGTTTGGTTGTTGCTGTACGATATGCAAGGAAGAAAATTTACGAGATCGCGGTCCGAGATTATCAACTTCGAGGAACATGAGAACATTTTTCAGGTGAGATTCAGCATCCGGATGCTCTTCATTTCCATTCCATCCTTTCCTTCTCTGTGCTTTCTCGGTTTTTCTACGTTACTTTATTTTTCCTTTATTTCGACCAGCTCTCGTCACCGTTTTAGATGAAAACGCATTTATATATATATATATAAATATAATATAAATGTATGCGTGTGCATACTAGAAATTGGAATATTTTGAAATTGTATTTGTTAGGCTGCAGGACTGGCGGATATCGAGAACTCTCTTTTGGAAGTGAAGACCCATCTTGCCGCCAGTATCTCACGTCTACGTATTCGTGGTTCTGCCCTCAACCTTGGTGAATATTTTTTCTTCAACGTGATATGTACAGCTTTGACAATGAGAATGTTTGGCGTATTAAATGAAGCGTCCGGTACTATAAGGAGCTGGTAAGTTGGCGAGCCTAAGGAATGCGGGTCTAATTGGTCGTAGCCTCTATAGGCCCACCATTCTCAACACAATCATACAAATAGGGTACACATATTTTCGTTATTGGCCGAAACAAACAAAAATCGACGAATCGGGGATTGTATCGCATCGCATGACGAAAACAATTGAGTGGTGCGAATGATGTACCCCTTCTTGCTCCTGTGCCGGCCCGCTCGCCAACTTGCCAGCTCCCTATAGCACGCAATATTACTGGTGTTACATTTTAAACGTAAAAGAGGAGCTGTTGCCGATTCGTTTGCGCGGCATCGAAGGAATTACCTGGGGAGAACGAGCCGCGATTGCTTCCGGATGGATAAACACCGTGAAGTTGGCAAACAAAGAAGAATTCTTGGAGGAAATGTCGAAACTGAAGTTGGTCTGCTGTGAAAGCGGAGAAGGAACGGAACTCGAGGAAACCGAATACGCGTTCGATCCGATTTGCCCGAAGATAATTAACTTGCACGAGAGCGCACGGGAAACACTAGCGGTTTCTGGTCTCGTTCGTCAAAATCGTTTCATATTTCTAGTAAGTATTCATCTGAGAAATTAGAAGGAAGGAAGCGATCCCGCTGTGATATGTACAGAGTGTGTTCGATTAACAAAGATTCGTTGAAACGAGCAGGAGAGATCGTTATGCTTGGGTGCGGCAGCGGTGGCGCAGGCGATTCGGATCGGTCGTCTCTGTGGCCCGGTTGTTTTGACGCATTCTCTTGCTCCTCGACACACTGGATATCTGGCTGGATTGTTAGCTGATATAGAAAACGCCGGTAGACTTTTGGTTTTTGGTGCTGCTGATCGTCGTTGCGAGTACGAGACCTACCTAAAAGACCTTGGCGTTACGTTGCAACAGTGTCGCGTCTTTTCTGAAAAGTATTCTTTCAATCTTTTTTCTTCCCTTCTCCGCGACTTTCTCATTCTCTCTCATACACACACGTTCTCTCTCTCTCTCTCTTTCTCTTTCTCTCTCTTCTTTCTCTTTACATTGCATCGATTTATAAATTAATTGCTTTCCCGAATAAATGAAAGTTTTTAAGGACGAATGCATTACTTTCTCGTTAGATATGTGTCTCATCCGGCAACTAGCGAATTAGATACAGCCACTGTAGTATTGGCGGTTCCATCGTGCAGCTACACCGGTGTCAGAGATATCGTCGATCTTGCGATAGCACGTGGAGGAGACGCTGAGCTTCTCGAATCGTTGACGAATGCTTACGCTGACGATATTCACGACAACAACAGCAACAACAAGAATAACCGTAACGATCACGAGCAATGGCAAACATTCTTGGCAGATCAAGTGACCACTTTGAAGTACGCTTTGACCAGACCAAACGTGCAGTTCGTCGTATACGAGGTACACACGATTTCTCCTTTGGAGACAATAGAAATGGTTCAAGGGGTAGTAGACTGCGTCAATCGAATGGCCGTGGAAAAGTATATCCGTGAACATCCGGTAAGAGTTCAATATGTGTTTATTGCGTTTGAATTGTAGTTTTTGAAGAACGACACGATCGAACGAGACAATTTGCTTTGGTTTTCGGTCGAAGAAAAAAGTTTCGAAAGAATGGTTGAAAGCGGGAAAAACGAACGAAGAAGAATCGAAAGGAAACAATGGCCGTGCATTGACACTTTCCGCAAGCATTACCGTAAGATTTGGTCATCACGTACAACACGAATCATTTACTAGCCCCGCGAATAAATATTTTTCTTTAAACACAAGATTCCAGACAGCGATCTTTTCGAGGTGGGAACCATCGACGATATTTATGGAGAGAACGTTAGCCATATGCTAGATCCAGGATGTTTTCTTGCGGTAATAAAACGAAAGGAAATGATGCAATTCGACTCGGTGTTTATGATCAAAGTAGCAGAATCAAAAGGGTTGTTTGGCAGTCCGAAGGTGGAACAGTTGTCGAAGCATGAGCTCGATCGATCGCCTCAGCGATTCACACAAATCAGCACGCGTAAGCAAGCGAAACGCTTCAAGGTTTGTCTTTCTTTCTCCTCGTTCGCATTCTTTTAATATTTTCGCTACATATTATTTCCGTTGTACAAGCTTGGGATCATAACTATTTTTCTACCTTTATACATGCACAGATTGAGATCGAACGAATAATGGCTCATACTTATTCCTCGCTGTCGAAAAGCACGCAAGAAAATCAAATTTGTCCCCGACATAAACGATGCGTTCGTTGGTGGGAAACACATGGACTGCAGGTATACAGGAAGGAAAAGAAGAATACAGACGTTGTCGTTGGTTGAACGCAATCATGTTCGCTACAGATTTGTTCAACGACGCGCCTTTTTCTAAACTGCGATGACGACCGTTTCAGTTCGTTTAGCTGTGTAATGTATTAACCCTTTAACCGCGGGTGTGATATATATAAACGACAAGCTAATTTTTGCTAATATCAAATAGCGGCTGTGGTTTATATACTAAAATAAATGCAATAGGAGGAAGATCTTTTAAAATAGAATATCGCTTCAGTAATAAAATTAGATCGTAAAGCTTGTTTTCATTTTATTTTTCTTATCTTTTATTATACAATGTGTGCAATTTTGTATTACAATTTGTTGATTTCCGTTTTATTCATATAATATCTTCTTACTTTGTTTACTTTTTATAATTTATAAATAAAAATGTTATTGTTTAGTATTATGGCATTTTTGTTTCGCCGCTCTATCACGATAAATACTTGACATATATTTTCATTTTTTTGTTTAGTTTCAAGCAATCGATCGTACTAAAATTACACGGAGTATTGATTTGGCTTGTTTTCTTTGTAAATTATTTTTGTTTTGCCATCGTATAACAATAAATACCTGAATTACTTTTTCTATTTTCTTCTGCGTTTGGACCGCCTAGCTCTACAAAAAATAGCCACAGTTAAAGGGTTAAGGAACGGCGATTGAAAATGCGACGGCGATCGCGCGTTAACATTCAAGTTGCTCGGATAAAAGTTTATCGTAAACAAGCGGTGATCTTCGTCAGAATCTGTTTACCAAAATAAATGTGATGTTAAACTTTGAAAACTAACTTCGAGTCTTTCGTACGTTTATTTCTTTTATTTCTCCTTCTTTTCGGCCGACGCACGATGTTTTATAAGTTGATTTAATATCGAGTAACGTTCAGCTGACATTACACAATCACATGCACAGGAATCCACAAATTTCAAACTCGACGATGAAACGTTGAACTTTGCCATCTCATCGTCGCTAACATGGCGGAAACAAAAAGAAAGTGCGAACCGTTTAAGCACACCGATTCGTGTGAACTCGTTGAGGAAGAAGGCAAGTACATACACAATATCTACTAATTACGTGTCTATCCATCATGCCAATTTTCTGTCATTCTTAGGAATTACGAGCAATACGCTCGATGTTCTCATCACGATCTGAATTTGATTCTTCCATATTTCAAACTCCGTCGAAACGAGAAGAGAATTCGTCCATATTGACCGGCTCCCTCGATATCTCACCATCGTCACGGTAATTCTTTCATATATCTAATTCTAAATATGTGTGTACGTATATATGGTATGTAAGAATGAATGAATGGATGGATGGATGGATGGGACTTTCTTTTCAACTTCAGGAATGATCATCAAATCATTCGCGCCAATCTCGTTGGAATTAAACACATGCATCGCGTAATATGTATATGTATATAGCCAAGAATGGAGCAACGCTAACCCGTCGAGTACAATTTTGACATCGCCGATTCTCGCTAGAGCAGCGCGTCCTGTTCCACTAGAAAACATCGATGCCGAGGATCATGAGAAAGCAAAGGTTCGGCTGCGATCGAAAACGAGTCACCGATACTGGACATCGAGAAATACGTCTCGGCTTCTACACCCAGCCGGTCCTCCCTCGAACGTGCTCGACTCACTGTTTGACAACGTCTAGGCTAGTCACCTAAATGCACTCGTTTTTAATCTGACACTGTTCGTCGATCCTTTTTGTATTTTCGATACACATTACCTACACGGAGAAACCAAATTCTCCGCAGGGCAAGAAACACGTTCGAAAAAGAAGGTTACGATTTCCGATCTAACATGTGAAATACATAAGCTATAAGTAGCGTAAAATATTTAATAAAGCACCAACGGGTTTCATTCAGCATTACACACATATAATAATTGCTCGGAGAACTTAAACGATGTTGGATTAGCAAAGAATTTCGGAGTATGAAAATACGATAGAAAGAAACAGGAAGTGAAGAGAAAATCCGATAGAGAAAATATATAAGAGAATTATAGTCCTGCATAAAAGTATGTACATATATATGTATGTGTATATACATTGTGTTTTATACATTGTACGCAATACATACGTGTGTATACGATTCGCTTCTAGGTAATAGTCAAGCGAGAAAGTAAATAATTTGCATAATTATACGTATTTGCATAGATATTCGTGTGTATTTTGATTGCTGGAGTATGCCAAGGGAGGCGCGCGACGATCTCTGACCGCGGCGGCATCAGTTGGTGCGGTTGTTTAATCTGCTAGTTGCGTTTTCGCGGGGATTCTCATTAATATACATATGTATATATCTCCAGTGCGCATAATAGGGAATATCAAGAATGAAAAGCAGAAGGGAAGGAAGGCTAATAGAAAGATATTAGGCATCTAATATTAACCATATTAGAAAGTTATTTCAGATTTGCTTCGATTCGAAGAACG
Source organism: Tetrapedia diversipes (assembly GCA_033822845.1). Taxonomy (NCBI): domain Eukaryota; kingdom Metazoa; phylum Arthropoda; class Insecta; order Hymenoptera; family Apidae; genus Tetrapedia; species Tetrapedia diversipes. The sequence continues at coordinate 242,565 of JAOPTO010002329.1, forward strand.
GTATGATATTGCGATTGACTGCCGCTTGAAATTGTCGTGGACGCAGAAAATTGAAAAGTGAAAATGTATCGATGTTCAGTTCCCTCAATTCATTTATCGCTAGACTTGGCAATCTGAGATTCGGTGAAACGAACGAGCAATGGGATGAATCCGAATCGAATGAAACTTTAAATTATCCAGACCTGCACAATCATTGTCTACGTGGCAATCATCGACGAAATATCGTGACGAATATTATACGAAGGAAAAATGTTATTTTTCTCAAAATTGTTGCGAGCTCGCAGCAGCCGACAATGCCTGTCCCTTCCAAATTATAGGGAAATGTCGAAGCAACTAACGGCAAAAACGGTAAGGTTTACGCAACTTATAACTTCGCAATACGTATGTATATGAAATGCTGCTGTTTCCGAAATTAATGGACAAACGAATAGATTTGTAGCTACGCGTGATAGCATTATATCGTTATCCGATGGTGAAATCGATCGAGAACAGAAATGGAAATACGACTCGTAAAATCTGCGTGAACGGGTTGGGAAACGCGAAAGGGATCTATCTAAAACGATGTTCGTGACGCATTTCCTGCTGCGTTCCTATTCAAAATCTGTTCACTCGTTACACGTTTGACAAAAACGTCCTTTTACGATTCGTGGTGTTTGAAAAATAGATAAAACGAATACGAGATACGGTTGTTTGGTTACTTAGAAATATGAGTTGTATCGTTTGGAGAGCGGACCGTCGACGACAGTGACGATGAACGAAGAGGAAGCTACTTATGCGCTGAGGACGATGAGCTACATCAGACGAATGGAGAATCAGTCGGCAGAATTATACAAATCGCGGTTGATCAACGGTTTCCTTCACTTGTGTTCTGGTCAGGTAGAATTTACAATTGGCTACATACGTTAACCGTCGCCGCGAGAACGGCGATGTAAGAAAGAAAACGGGAAACAGGATAGAGGAGAATTTGTACAGGAAGCGGTTGCTGTCGGCACGAAGATGTCGATTACGGAAAAGGACAGTCTGATCACGGCATATCGGTGTCACGGTTTCGCGGTAGTGTTCGGTGTATCAGCACGAGAAGTTTTCGCGGAACTAATGGGCCGTAAAACTGGATGCGTGCAAGGGAAAGGTGGCTCGATGCACATGTACGCGAATCAATTGTACGGAGGTGAAGGGATCGTTGGTGGTCAGGTGAGAGCATAAGTTTCTCCTCTGAAATCGAAATGCGACGATGTTGATCGTGGTCGTCGATCGTGCCTCCGTCTGTACATGCGTAGGTACCGATTGGCACCGGTTTGGGATTCGCACAAAAGTACAAAGGCCAAGGCGGAATCGCCTTGGCGTTCCACGGGGACGGTGCTGCGTCTCAGGGTCAGATCTACGAATCGTACAACATGTCGAAATTATGGAATATCCCGGTGGTATACGTGTGCGAAAACAACCTTTACGCGATGGGAACTGCAATGCACAGACACTCGGCGAACACGAACTTTTACACGCGTGGAGATTTGATTCCAGGGGTGAAGGTGAGATGAAGATGTAACGTCGTTCGCGCATATCGTTCGCGTGCTCGCTCTCGATCAACCCCACTTTCCATTTACTTATCTATTTAGGTGGACGGTATGAGAGTAACAGACGTTCGCGAAGCCGTGAAATTCGCCAGGGAATATGCATTACGAAGCGGTCCTATCATCCTCGAAATGGTCACTTATCGATACTTTGGACATAGTATGAGCGATCCTGGTATCTCTTATCGTAGCAGAGAAGAAGTACAAACGGTACGAACCGAACAAGATCCTATCGAACTACTGTCGCAGTTAATCATAAAGAACGGTGTGAAAACCGAGGAGGAAGTTGAAGTAAGTTGAATAACGTAACCGCATTTTATCATACCTCTCGCTAACTTCTTCTTTTTTGCCTGTACGCCAGGAGATTAAGAGGAACACGTTTAAAGTGGTGGACAAAGAATTGGAGCAAGCTAAAGCCGACCCAGTGCCGGAGTTGTCAGAAATCCCAGCCCACCTTTACATCAAACCATTGGCTAAAGTGCGTGGCAAAGCACCTTGGGAACTTTATTAAATCAATAATATAAAATCAAATTTTTCGAGCTTATATACATAAATTGTAAACAAATATCGAATATGTACCGAATACACGAGAGTTTTTTCAACCCATAGTTACTTCGAGATTTTGTAAGATAAGCTAGCGTATCTACCAATCCTAAATCGAAGCGAAACCGAAGCAAAATCGAATCGATCATTTTATCGAGGAACTAAATGAAAAAGATGAAATTTATGAAGGAACAAACCAAATGCGTATAGTCTATTTACATAGATATTTTAAGCATAACATACGAGTACGTGTAACCGTGTTTGTCTCTCGCTTGTTTTCTTGCTTCGTCAATTGAAATGATCAATTAAGGTATGTCGCGCGCTGCGTCAGATCGCGGTCGAGAAAAGGAGAGTGCACAGGGAAGAAGACCGTTCAAAAGAATAGAAGGAGGATATTATGCTTGCGACGAGGATAGAGAATTATAAGGCAAAAACGAATGCTCCTAAGCGGTGAGTCAATCGTTCATAGGAACAACGTATAGCAGCCAACGAGAGCAAGAGAGAAATTGTGAAGTGAAGCGGGAGAAAACGGCGGGGAGGGGGGGGGGAAGAGAGAGAGAGAGAGAGAGAGAGAGAGAGAGAGAGAGAGAGAGAGAGAAAAGGCGAAAGATTCCAACGAAGTAACGACAACGAGAGACAGTCGTCTTTGCGGGAGTCACCTTCGGTTACTCCCACGTGCCTTTCAGTACGCGTTCGATTGTAACCAGTTAAACAATCGAGAAAAGTGATTTTACCTGTGCTATCGAAGAATATTTGTAAAATGTAACGTTTCCGTTATGGTTATCGTCTTCATTTGACAAGCGTCTCTAAATAATGAGTGGGAAATCTACCAAGAATCGGGGAAAAATGTTTACCGCCAAAAATCAAGTAACGTCAAATATCTTTGGTTAATTGTTATAACGAAGAGGAAGCCGATTTCGAAGATACAAGAATAGACAAGAAAAGGTTTACAGGTGAGAAATTGTTCGTTCGTTCGTTTTTTTTTTTTTTCCTTTGGCTTGTTTTCGGGCTGGGCAAATAATACTACACGTATTGTCTGAAACGTCAGAACAGACATAAATGTTCTCGGATATCGGACATTATTACATTCGTTCGTTCGGTGACGTTTGAAAGGATACGTCATGAGTTTATTAGCTGTAAAAGGGAAAAGGAAACGCACGCTGAGTCGTATTGAATCGAATGGATCGAGTTTTAGGCGATGACACCAAATATTTTTAGCTAAAACACGATCGTAGACGATCAAAGTAAAACGAATCGCCGGTTGCACTAATGCTCGACAACTCCTCGATAATGGTTTCCTCCCTTCTATCTTATCTAGCCACTTCCTGATGAATTTTCACAGAAGCACTTAATAATTGCTCTATACGCGTAGAATCACAGAAAATGGTTCGTAATTACTTCTGAAGGATATCTGATTATTGGAAAAATCAAAAAGTCACACAAGCAAAAGAATCGAACCAAAAAACGAGGACCATTACGATGGGACTTAACGCCAAGGTTACAGTTATTCTTCGAGGTAAACGAAATCTAACTCATTCCTTATTTCAGTATTTGAAAATATATTTACTATTGACCGGTTATTACCATTTTCAATCAACATCGATCGATACGCAATCCGATTTATTTATTATAGATATAGTTCAATTTTTGGAATGCTTACACGAAGTGAAGCTTCCGGTCAATTTAGAGAGTATCCGGAACAATTTGTTGATACGTTCGAAAGATACATTGACGATGTTTGTAATGGACAAAATTGAAAGACCGGCTTCTCCGGAACCATATCTGAATATGAACGCAGCTACTCCGAAAGGTTTGATGGTGACTCTGAAAACGGAAGCCGAGCTGCAAGAATACGTAGGAGCGGAGGAACACCATCAAATACAAAAACAACAGCAGCACCAGCAACAACAACAACAACAACAACTGCAACATCAAGAATATTACGAGACCTTTCAGGGAGTTCAACCAACAAATAATACCAAACTTGAGGCTCGAGAAATAATCGATAATTTTCAAAATAAAGATGAAGAAACTGAAAACACGCTGGTAAACACTTATATTAACTTTACGGCGGCACAAACTAAAAGTAAGTGTCAAATGTGTGGCTGCCTTTATAGAAAGGAGGGAAAGAAATTATTCGTTTTCGAACAGTACCGCATGTGTTGGGGCGGTAAGTTAAACTTGATTGTTAATGTTCATACAATGTTTATGTGATAGTTTTAAGATTCAAGGTGTTGCATATGTTCCGAATAAAAGAATTTCTATGCAACTACCCTAGGTTTGGTTGGATCGTATTTATTGATTTACGGAAACGATCGAGATAATCGTCCATGCACGATTTTACCGATTCGGGGTTATACGGCTCGAGCCGCCCCCAATGGGATTACTCGGGATCAACGTCGAAGCGAATCTACTTTCGAGATTTTTCGTCCTGGCAGTAGGACTTTCCAGGTAAAAGACGATGGGAAACGGAGCAAACTTGATAAAGCAGGAAAATAAAAATAAAAATAAAAATAAAAAAAAAAAAGGATAACGTTCAAGTTCGATGTTGTTTCAGTTTGTTGCAAAAACTCCAAAAGACATGGAACAGTGGGTAATCAAAATTTGCGAATTAGGGAGCGAGGAGAAGAATGAGAGCAAAGAATTTCCGAAAGGTATCGATAATATGATGACGAACAGCGACACTGCTCAACCAAACGATCAACAAGTTTCGACTTGCAAAGAAGAACGATATCAAGATGTGGCATCGCTAACCACTGACAAACTTACCGATGAGTCTTTAATTGTTCCAAATCTGATTATTAACGAGAATACCGAAATGGAAACGGATAACCATCCGAAAGCTGGAACTTGCGAATCTGTCAGTACTTTACCTCCTTCCCTCTCTCCTGCTTCTTCTGATGCTGCTGTTGCTTCTTCGTCTTCTTCTATTACTACCGCTACCACCACCGCCACCACCACCACCATCGCCACATTTTCTTCTTCCTCTTTCCGTCCACATTCTCCGCCTCCTCCTCCGTTACCAGCTCGAATCCCTCGTAGATTGCCCTCTTTACCTGATCAACATTCTCCTTACAAATATCCTGATGAAGAGGAAGACGACATTTATCACAAAATCGAAGAATTTAGGGATACGATACAGTATGGGAATATTCGTAAAACGTCTCAACTTAAAACGAATGATGATCGATCGATTAAAGAATCTTCTACCTATGATGATGTTCGAGCAAGTGTGAAAAACGAACGTAAGCTTAATGAAAAAGAACGAGAAAAAGATGACGTAGCCGTTACGAGAAAATCGATTAGTCCACGAAACGAATTAACTTACGATGATACTTTCAATATCGTGTTGAAAGATAATAAGATTGTCGATGAACAAGTCAAATTTGTATTGTCGTACGATGATGTCGAGGTAATTATATTACTATAGTTTGCTTATATTCCTTCTCACTCTTCTCTTTCAGCTATCCATTTCGATTTGATGGTTCATTTTGTATATTTCTTTGTACACAGAATATGGCTTCGATCGCGAAACCTATCAATGTTCGAATAACGGATAAACGGGAAGAATCGGCAAAATCGCCGCAAAAGAAATCATTTCTGGACAGGGTGAGAAGCAAAAAAGAATCTCCGAAGAAAAGTGAGAAAAAAGCGAAAGGTAAAACCGGGTCACCTACGCTGCGGCAATCGCCACTTATAAATAATCAGGAACAGCCAACTTACTATGATGATGTATCTGATCTGATCAATATTCAGCAAGAAATCAATCATTTTGAGAAAGAACAATCGGAATACACTTGTCCACCTCCGCCTAGACCGGTTTATATTAAATCACTGGAAACCGTTGATGCGAATAATATGCAGGAATTTTATGATGATGTTGCCGTGTATCGTGACAAATTTCAAGAAAATAGTGAAACGTCTAAATTGGATCCAGTAAGAATTATGCATCCCTTAATTTTTCATATCATTTTTTCTTTCTCTTTCTTTAATAGTTGCTGCCAAAACATTATGTATAAATGAATTTACAGCAAATTTCGAAGAAGCCAAATCACTTTGGTGATTCTAATCGCATGGACGTCGATCAGCTTGCTTTAACCGAATTTATCGATAATTCTCAACGATCAGCCGAGGATAACGAGCATTATAAAACACCGCGTGTCGAATCCCATTATCCTAAATGCCTTTCCATTCATCAACAAATGGATGATCTCTACGATGATGTAGCTATAGTTGCAGACTTTACAGCTCGACAAAAAGAAATTTTGCACAGCAAAAGGGATAACGAAAATATAACTAGGTCACAAGTTAATCCGGAAAAGAGGTCCTGGAATCGATTTGTTAGTGGGAGAAAATCGAAAACAATCGATCTGATAGCTGCTGAAACGAACGATCGTATTTTAAACGGAACTGAGGACCCCTCGGATGACCATGTCGAGCAACAGGGATCGATGAGAATGAATACTTTTCAAAAACTGATTAGTAGAATGGAGAATTCTCTTGGCAAAGCCACTGCTAGAACATCTTCGACGTTATTGAATAAAACGAGTGTCACCAACAATGTATAAGAATTCGAAAACACGCACACAGTCGCACGATCAAGAACAATGTTCATTAATGAACCTTCCAAACAAAAATGTTCACAAACCAAAGAGTATATATATTACGTATTTTAATATAAAATCTTTATTAATATAAGTTTTAGTTTTCAAAATAAATAACAATCTTCGTATGTGAAATTCCGATATAGTGTACTGCGAATACCACATAAGATTCGATTGTTATGGGTTATTGTACGAAGCGATTACGCTTAAAAAATTTGTTCTTATTACTAAAATTAATATACCAAAGAATCTTGCATTTAATAGTATTTGTAAAATGCTAATTTATTTACTAGAATATCTGCAAATTTGTCTCATATACATGATATAAATTATCGCATATAGTAATTACGATCCGCATAAATGTTTTAAGCATATCAGTACTATATTTACGAAATGCCTTCAAATGTATACCTGTGTTCGTTTCTATATAATTTATAAACAATTCTGATTGTTTTGAATACAATGGAAGAATCACGACCATCAATGTAAACGCTAAACCGAAAAGAAACAACCATAACAACACAGATGCAAACAATTGATATACACCCCCTGAAATATTAATTATAGCATTATGAAATTACTTAATTACGTTACTACAATAAAATACATATTAAACAAATATTTCAGTGTACATCCAAACATATTACCTTTAAATATGCGATTTTTATCAGCCTGATTTTTATCAGCCTGATTTTTATCATGCGCCTTCGAAAATATTATTTTATTTTCATTCACTTGTGACATTTCACTTGGGGAATTAGACTGATTTTCATCTAAATTCTGCTCGTTATTCTTATCTAATAACTTCTTCCTTCTCTTCTTTCCCCCCTTTTTTGTCAGCGGCATGATATCCACTTGTGTATCTACTAGAAACAAATATAATATTGATGCATAACATGTGAATTGTGTAAAGATTTATAGATTTCATTTTTAAACATTAATTACCTGTATTAGCATTTATTCTTCGTAATTTTTCTTCTTCGATAGTAAGCTTTACATGTGACAAATAGGAAACAATATTACGAGCACAGGCTTGACATTCATTTAAATTACTACAAGGACCAGCAACACTAGCCACTGCAGGAGTCAAAGGGTTTTCCTTTAAATCCAGCCATCTCAGGTTTTTTAATTCACTTAAACTAAGTGGCAGTCTACTTATCTAAGGAATAATCATACTTTCATTATTTATACAAATTAAGTATACTTAAAAAATGTGATATAATATCTTTGGTTTACTTGATTTGCATAAAGATCCAAATATTTTAATTGTCTCAGTTCCCCAAAATTTTCAGGAACTTCTGTCAACATGTTTCTACTAAGATCTAGTTTAACTATTTGCTTAAGTTCAACAAAAGCATTCTGAAATAAATTATTGCTAATAACAGATACTGTATATAAATTTAAATAATGATAAAACTGAAAATACTTACAGGTAAAGAAGTTAAGAGATTGTTCGATAAATTTAAATGTGTGGCTTTTTTAATAGTTGCCTGAGAAATATAAGATACATTTCAATATTTTAATTCGAAATTCGAAATGATGTAAAAATATTACTTATCACATTTAGAACAAAATTTAAACGTACGATTTCTCGAACAGGCACTTCTTTCAGGTCACACAAGCTAAGATCCAATGTTTCGTCTTTCAGTATATTTTTAATATTCTTTAAAGTCATTTTGATGTTGTGGAAGATTAATTAAACAAAATGATGAAATATGGAAAACGTCTTATATTTTCGTACTTTTTTATGACATCACTTTCTGACAAAGAACATATTCCTGCAATATTAAATGAAAATAATACATCAGATGGCAGAACGATAAAATATCTTTTTATCTCTCACTTGTACATAAAACTTCATAATTATAATGTACAAAACCTTAAGGAACATCGAATACACGTGGCAAAATGCACACCGTTACTGACCAACGCTAAACGACCACGAATATATATATATTACCAATTTCAAAATATGTATGACAATTTAACAACTTTAAAAATTACACAGCTGTTGGCAGAACTTGTTCGGCAATTATAGCGAAGCTACGGCACAATGCAATGTGACACGTGTGTAGGGAGCAGAATGTGACTCCCGCATAGTACCGCCAGGTGGCGTGGTTGACGACAGCATCGTCAACCATAGAACACGGACGCTGGAGTCGGCTAGGGAAAATCCCTAGGGCTTCCGGCGATTCCGCCAGCCACCATGAAAAAGGCAGTCTCTGGAATACCCGCGTGAAGTCAACACGTAGAATAAAGTGAGACCAGAACCAGAGCAACAGTCTGGTAGATTTCATACCTTACCTCTAGAGTAGGATAAAACCTACACGTGTAAGATGTTTGTACCAATGAGCAGTTCTATATGTTTATAGTAGTTGTGTGGTGGTATATATCTAAGGAGAAAAATTGACAAGTGAGGAAAAGTTTTGGTTTTAATAGGAATTTATTACAGACGGAAGTAATTAACGATTTTTTAATTAACCAAGCAATTCTTATGCAATCCCAACTGTTTACCTTTGAATTAAAAATTAACTTGCTTCAGAAATGTCTACACGGTATATGAAAAAAGTATACGGAGATGATTTGTTACCCGAGAAGAATAATGAAAATGAGAATGAGATGGAAAATTCAATAATTGGCGATGTCAAATCGAAGGCATTCAACTTGTTTGATGTAGTACGTGTTTTAAATATTTTAAGGTTAACCTATTCAGTGTGACATCATGTATACATATATACACACGCGCACTACGTAATAACACATTCTACCGATGGTAGAAGTCAATCAGGCGTCTGCATACCTATACGTAATTCGGGCATCAAAATAGCATTTTCGAAGGATCTGTAAACAATCTGCATGATTAACCAAAACAGTGAGACCCATGAATCATATCATGTTGTTTATCAAAGACTGTCAGGTGAAGCGAGTGCAGTACCCCCTTTGTGCCTATACCATACTGATAGCCAATTTCTGTTCTCTCCAATAGCGCTTTGATTTTTATCAACAGTATAGAATTGACAAAACTTTCTTGTTAAAAGTTCATTTCACAACCTTACACTGAAGGGGTTAATAATTAATTTTTTTTTTTTTATACGTATAAACTTAGTTTGTATACTTAATTAGTATTTGAATATTAACATTTATCATGTTACTTAATATTATTGATGTATGAGTTTTGTTTGTTTCTTTTAGCTGAATCAAAATTCCGAAATTAGTGAGAAAGAAAATGAAGAGGAGCAAGTGATAGAAGAAACCTGTATTGATGAAGCTAAACGTAAGAAAAAAAAGAAGAAACGTAAGAAGTTAGAAGGGTCTAAAACCCAACAAATTATTGAATCTAAGGTAGAGAAAGAGGAGGACATAGATGAAATTGAAAAAACAGTAAGGGAAGTGAATAAATTGCTTGGGGAACCACTTCCTGGTTGTAGTTTTCAAAGCACAGATAATTTACAATGGATTGAACAAAGGTCTAAAGAGGACATTTTGTTGGTGCAGCATAAACATTTAAATCCTTATAATGAACTTAAAAGAATCTTTGGTAGTAAAACTGTACAAGCTGAACAGAAGTATGTTTTTTATTAAATTTATGCGATGTAAATAATTATAAAGCAAAGAGTATAGTTGGATTTTATAAAACAAGTAATTGATTTTAACAGCAATAGGAGAAACAGAGGACGTTTGGATCATCTGAAAAAAACGTGGTTAGTTTCTGCTAGAGACAATTGGCCACCAATTAACAAATCTGGTCTTTCAATGTCCTTGGATCACGCTATAAAATCCACTAATAATGTTCAATACTTCATGTATGATCATAGCCCATCATATAGAAAAGTTCAGTTACAATTTTTGGAAGCTGTTGAAAGTTTAAATCTTGAAAACATTGTTGTACGTTATGTTTTAATTTTGATGCTATAGAAGAAAATTGTTTCAAGAAGGAATTAAATTCTTAATTGTTTGTTCTAGAGTATAATCAATGCATATTCTTATCATGTAGATGCATTGTTACAATTAGCTGAACTTTGTAAACTCAATGAAGATTTAGTAATGGCTGCAGAATTTACGGAACAAGCTTTGTACTGCCTGGAATGTGCTTTCCATCCATTGTTTAACATTACAACTGCTCTCTGCAGATTAGATTATAGAAAACAGCAAAATCGTGCTTTATTTATAACTTTATTTAAACATCTTAATTTTGTTGGTGGACGTGCATGTTATAGGTAAAATACAAGACTTCATATTCCCTTTGGTTTCCTTTAAAGTTATTTATCAAACTTTATTTACATTTCAGGACAAGTTTGGAATTTTGTAAATTACTTCTGTCACTTGATCCAGAAGGCGATCCTTTGGCTGTGATTCTTTCTCTCGATTTCTATGCTTTAAGAGCAAAAGAATATGAATGGTTTATTGAATTTTGCAATCTTTGGGAGAGTACAAGGAATCTAACACAGTTACCAAATATAGCATTCAGCTTAGCTTTAGCTCATTTTCATTTAGGAAACCAAACTGTTGCTAATGAGTTTCTACAAAATGCTTTAATAATGTTTCCAGGCGTATTGTTACCGTTACTAAAAAAGTGTAGCATACAATCCGATGAAACGGTACATTCATAGCATTTGAAATAAATTGTAATTCTGAACAAATTTGTATAACGTTAAAAAGTTTTAATACAAAAATATCTTATAGGTACGGGCTCATGATTTCTTTAACTCTAAGGCAATAATTTCGACTTCAGAAAGTCTAGAGAAATTACAAAATTTATACATTGCACGTAGTTTTTGGTTGTGGAAAGAAACAGATCTTCTACCATGGCTACGTGAAAATGTACATGTCGTGCTAAATCGTATTGATTCAAAGGATGACTACGTAAAATATTGTGAAGTAAAGCGAAGTAAACGTTATCAAGGAATACTGCCAAAGAATATTTTGCGGCATATTATATTGTCTGATATAAAAGATGTTACTGTGAACATTCTAGAGGTATACACACTTCTGTATTATAATTCACAAACTCACTCATCTGTAATGTATCTGTTTTTATGAAATTTTAGGTACAAAATGATGGTTCTGTTTTTTCCCATGATCCTTTACCACCGCTGGATAGCATTGACATTTATAAACGAATACTTACAACGAATACAGGCACAACAGATTCCAATCTTTTGTCTCGTTTTTTCTCACCTCTGCTCAGGAATATTACAGAATATAGAGAAATTTTTAGATATGACAATAATGAACAAACATAATGTTGATTGCTGTTGTTAACTGTATGTTATGATATAGCATAACAAGTCGGAAATTTTAGTTTTAACTTAATTATCACTAAAATGAAGTCGTACATACATAAATATTTTTCAAACACAAATTATCTTTATAAAAATAACGTATACTTCGTATTAAATAATATATCTGCCATGTAATAATGAACTAAAATTATAGCTCACTGCTATTAACATTATTATTGTCATCACCATCATTATCTACACTATTATTGTATCATTGTATCTGTTTCTTATACACATATTTAAAGCTTGATATTCTTCAATTATATTCATATGTGGTATGAGATTGTATATATACCTCATTTGTATGATCTTGTATTTCTTGTTATAATTTTTATGGAATTTCTGGAACGATCGTCACATACCTAGTTTGTGAAAACTTGTAAATACGTAAAGTAATATATGTATATAATATATACTAATGAATAAACTGTATTGTTGCAAAGTATAACTTTTTAATTATCATCTCGATTTGTAGATATGTATCAATACATTATGCAAGAAAATATGAAATAATACACTCCTTAAATCTGATTCATTAAAAAAAGATTATTATCTTTTAGCCAACTCATTTTATGTACAGATCTATACAATCGTTTTATATCATAATTTTATTAATCATTCTGCACCATTGCTATTAATGGAGTGTTATCTTTATTCTTTTGTATTATTCTCCCTCTTTATTGCATGTAAATACCTACAGATATTATTGTAATAATCAATGAGCATAAAAACATTTTTTGTGTGCGTTTACTAGTATAATGCTTGGCATTTATGTATAATTATTTTACTTGGTAATTATGTTGTAAAATCACCCATTCCATCTTACCAAATACATAATTAAAGATTCAAAAATTAAAAATTGAACAAGTTATTGACGAAACATTTAGATTTTAGAAAGACCGTCGGTCTACAAAAGTGTAATTCTTTTTAATGTCACTTATATTTATATCTATTTCACACCATACTATGGAATACGGGATTATATCGGCATATTCCTGGACCGTATTCCTGATAAGCTTTTTTAGTATGGCAAACTGTATAAAATTCTGGATCACTAGCTAATAAAGCACCACCGTACCATACTGCCCAACGCTGTTTGTGATGCGATATAACATGAACATCTATAGGTTTCGGCTAAAATGGAATAAAATATAAATAATGGTATTTTATATTCCTTTTTTTACTAAATTATGTAAAAGAATGTATGTTACCGTAATAAGGCTTCCACTTAATGTTTCACTAAGCTTTAAACGTGCATCAACGATTCGCTTTATATCACGTTGTAATCGTCTACCGAAGTCTTTGAACATAGTAGAACCACCCGATAGAACAATGTTACTATACAGTGGTCTTCTAACATCTATCGGGCAATTTTGAATCACATCGTCCACAATTTCGCTTAGCGGTGTGGTGAAATCTGGATTAGAAAACTAAAGAATACAGTAATAAAATTAAACACAGAATTATTTCTTAATTATATATCTGAATTCGACTGGACGTACTTCAGGATGAAAGAATATCTCTGGTCCAAGAAACCTTTCGTATCCAACATCTACTACAAACGGTTGCTTAGTGATGCTATTGATACCTTCGTACCTTTTTATCTTAGTAGAATCACTATCGTATTTAGCAAATTCTTTTGAAATATCAGGACATATGTAACAATATTTTTCTTTTATTGCCTTAGCTGTCTCTAATGATTGTTCAGGTGGTATTCCAATTTCACGTTCTCTTAACAAGCTTTGAATAAAATATGTAATATCGCGTCCAGCAATTGGAATGTGCTTTATACAGCTCCCTATAACAAAACCTTCTGCCTAAGGGAAATAAAAGTTGATTAATTGAATAAAATGTTTAGCATATTGTAAATATCTAAGTTTAAATTTATATTTTGTATTAGCTTTTCTTTATACTTACCACTGGTATTACATGTGTCACTCCATCTCCACTGTCAACAACAACACCTGTCAATGTTCTGTCTTCTATTGTCTTAGATGTCCAAGAGGCAGCTAATGCTAATACTGCCTGTACAGCAATATAAAGACCTGGTACATTAAACGATTCAAACATTATCTCTGCGGTGTATTCTCGATTCTCTGGAGTATTTAATGGTGGTTCAGTAAGTAGAAAGTAATGATCTTCGGGTTCTGCCCTAAGATACTTAAAGATGCACTGCTGTAGGAATTTTTCCATTAAATCCCAATCTTCCACCAATCCATGTCTAACCGGATACTAAATGAAATTAAATGTAAATTGTAAAACAATGTGAAAAGTATTTTATGGTAATGATAATTAATACATATTAACATACTTTTACTGAATACCCAGTAGCTTCGAAAGCTTCATCCCCAATATAAGCATCAAGATCTTCAACTCCTTTGGTGACCCTTCTAGCATTATTATCTCCAACCTTTGCAGTTTCCTTAATAGCGATTGCAGATGGTATTATAAGCTGAGGTTCTTTATTGCCTGCAAAACCTAGCTTGGTGTAACTGTAAAATCATAAAGGATCATAAACATCTTTTTGATAAAACAAATAAATAGTAAAAATTTTTATAATAATTCTATTACATTCTATAATTATTTATTACATCCAAACAATAATTTTATGTTTATTACATATTTCTACTAATGTTATGTTTATTATTTATTAAATGCGTACAACGAACATTTATTTAAATGATCAACTATTAAAACAGTATAGTAACAGTTAAATGTTGATAAAGAACTAATACAGTTAAAGACAAATAAAAGAAATGGTTAAGAAAGTTAAGTAGATTTGTGACATTTTTTACGTATATTTGTTTAACGCGTAAGATGTCATGCATCATTAATCACATTCTATATCTATTTACTGTTCATTCTTGTCAAGCTTAACTTTTTTTTTTAACTACGTACCCTGTACCCACATCAATTACACATGCTGGAAGACGGCCGATCATCGTTTTTATTGGTTTTTACTTTTATGTTAAAAAAGTATATATTAACCACACTCAAATTTAACGCTCTCCTGTTTCAATTAACCACACCTATCTACGAAGATAAAGCAGAAACATACTTTAAGCGGCGTGTCCAATGAGCGAAATCCTGTTTCTTCGATTATTAAAAAAATAGAAATATATTTTAAAAATCAACGTGATATTTATAATGCAAATTTGTTAGCAATTTGTTACGTTTTCCTTTTTAATTCGTTTCATTAAATCAGTTCAATATTATATTTAATGGAGATCTTATGTCTTTGAAAAACTAATTGAAAAATATGTGCCCCGCCAGTCGTATTTCTGGATGTCAGATTTTCAAAATGCATGGTACAAGCTTTTTCACTAATACTGTCATGAAATTGATGTCAAATAATACCTCAAGTTTTGGTGAAATATTGGCAATCACAGTAGTACATCAAGGCTGATATCAACGTTTAGGCAAAAAAAAACATCTTAAACTTTGCAATATAAGTAACATTTGATTGGTTACAAAATCATATTAATGCTAGACGGTAACAAAACTTGATCTGTTTTGGTGTAAAATTTGTTGTTAAATTTTGGTATAAAGCATGATATAAAAATAGATGCGATGTGATATTATAAATAGATACAATTTTGTGGCCAGTTTCGGGATTCGGTGCCACATCGTAACCAACTACTGGGGTAAATTTTTTAAAATTTTGCATTGTACAAGGGACCTTGTGATTCTAGAACCATGTCTTTAAAATGCCGTATATCGTTGAAATTGGGTTCAGGTTAGATTAAGAATTGCGATAGTCTAGCAGGGATGTGAAGTTGAAATAATCAAAATTTTTCAAATAGCATGTGTACATATACAATTTTTGATACATGATTATAAGGAGTTATACAAAGATATACAAATATTACATATTTCTTACATTTTTATGTATATATGAACAATACTCTGATAATATAAATACAGATGACAATAAATTCTGTTATGGAAAGTACTTGAATGCTCTGAAAAGCACTGAAAATAAACTATTTCATCTTTCTCATTCATACATTCATACCCTGGGTCTTATAGATTTATGACAATGTTTATGGCACTCACAGATCTTCTCGTGTTGATTTATTTATATTATAATGATCAAATACAATTGTAGAGTTTTCTGTATCACTAATATATCCTTGTTCACCAGTATAATGCATTGGATATATTAATAAAGGATTTGCGGAAAGTAATATTAAATTCCGTTTTGGATAATGTACTTTCCAATCTTCTCTGTGCACAAAAAGAAGAATAGTTCTAATATGTAATAAGTAATTAAAATATAAAAACAAATCTACTGCAAGAAGTATACTAAAAAATATTTTGTTATTTTTTTTACCTAGGATGGGCATCTGCTAGTATAGGAAGATACTCATCAACAGGTATTAATTGTTTTAATGGCATTGCTTCTACAAGTTTCCTTGCACCACTTGCTGATAAAATATATCCCAATGTCCAGTAACTGTAAGCAGCTTGTACCAAATACTTTGATCCGTGTATCCAAGATTCAACATTATTTATTAATCTTTTTCTTCCCAGATAACTAGCTCAAATAATAAATTTCACATTAATGTAGTCAAATCTTGTAATCAATTTATACATTTTATGTTTTATTAAAAAGGATATTCTAGATATTGAATACTTACATCAAATCCCATTTAAGATGAAGGTCATTTAATTCTGCTAAAATATAATTTACTTTTTGTCGAAAAAATGGTTCAAAACGAACATCATCTTCTAAGATTATAACATTTCTGAAACCTTTTTCGATTACCTAATAATTTTGTAATCATTTAACATAATGTTAACATGTTAATTTAATACTTAATAAACTTAGTTAAACAGAGAAATTCTATTAATTTTTGCAATTACCTTGTTCCAGATGTTGTAATGGCTTAGAAAACAACCAATTTCACCCATTGTCATTGGTCTGCAATTATTTTTATTATTATTATTAATTGTTCACATTATTTTGAACTTTTATCATATTTACCGTTCATGATATGGATCAGTATATTCTGACATTATTTTTATTCCTGATTTTTCAAGGATAGATTGATTTAATGCCCTGGATAAAAAGATATATGAACTATTGTATAAATTTTTTTAAGCAGTTCTTATCTACAATATTACTAGAATCTATGTAATAACTCCGCGAGCCATATCCGTCGATGCCATTGATTTTCATGATACACGCAGATTAATGTATCAAGCTTTGATGCCACACTTGCAGCAATAGTACACAAAAACTTTATCAATACATCAACATAAGTGGGCAGCATAAATGATATCCAATTAGTTATAAAACGTAGCAAGACTTGGTGGTAAAAATGGAGTTTGGTCTGCTTTTGGCATCAATTTGTGCCAAAATTTGATAACAGATTTAACATTAGAATCGATTCAAAATAGCATTATATATGAATGCGGTTTTTATGCCAAATCTGTCAAAATATGAGACCAGGTCGGTAACACGTTGACACCAAATGGTTATTGGGGAATTTTAAATTGCTCAGTAAACAAAAGTTGATACTTATATATATTAAAATGTTATAAAAATACACTTTATCTTGAAACCATTTCTATTAGTGCCATTATTTTCCGAACTTAACCCGGAGTTTTGTAACCAATTTGATGTCGCTTATAACTCTGCTGCCACTATCATAACAAAACTTGGCTTATTAAATCATATATCAATTCGATGATATTAGGATGAGAAAGTTCGTATCATACATTTTGAAAATCAGGCAGCGATAGATTTAATTAGCAGAGTTTGTAATAATTATCCGAGAATTGATTAAGATAATAATCTTATAATTAACTAAACCAAAAATATGGCAGCTAAACAGGTACTGCTACATATATGCATATGTATAGATTTCCTGTTTTGTCATAACTTACCTACCGTCAACAGCATCGATTGTTTCTACTCGAATTCCGAGTTCTTTAAAAAGTTTATGCATTCTTTCACGTTTTTCTGGCCGTCTCAAAAGATTTATCATATATATATTATCCACCTGTAACGTGTCTTCCGCAGGATATTGTACGAATTGTTCAAGATACATCGACAATGGAAGATAATTATTGCTAGCTAAAGAAACGGAAAGATTCATCTTATAAAACATAAATACTGTTTATCTATTTGTTTACTCCTCTTACTCTTAAGTTTAAACCAAGCTTCTCCTTTTCTCCATTGGTTCAACTTACATAATATTTCTGTCTTAATATTGATCAGTCTTTGCAGATCTTCTGTGATTGTTTCTCCTTCTTCCAGCGGAACCATGATAAATCCATAAATACGATCGTTACAAATAAATAATGGTATACCTTAAAATAAATATAAAGAAAGATTATCGAAAATGTATAGAACTAAAGAAATTGTATCAAAATTCTAATAACAATTTACCAGATTTATTAGCACCGACGGCAAAAGTTATAATATCATCTACAGGACCATTGTATTGATTCAAATTTTTTGGATTGTACGTCAAAAAATCAGAAACATATTTTCTTAAATCTATAAGAACCGCGCTATGAATCATAGGTACGCGGAAACATCCTTTCAACTCCCGAAATAAGATCGGTTCATATTTTTCTGTCCTTAAATAGTAGTAATCATCGGTCATTCCGGCCCAAAAATTACTATACAAG
This sequence comes from Tetrapedia diversipes, assembly GCA_033822845.1. Taxonomy (NCBI): domain Eukaryota; kingdom Metazoa; phylum Arthropoda; class Insecta; order Hymenoptera; family Apidae; genus Tetrapedia; species Tetrapedia diversipes. Next base: position 261,204 of record JAOPTO010002329.1, read on the forward strand.
CCATCAGATTTTAATAGTGGCGCAACTACAGTCTCATTTTTCAAAATTAATTCGTCCAGGGTATTTGGATTTGTTAGGAAAACATCTGCATCAAGGATCTAAAATTAAATAGAGATCAATAATGACCGATTGAAACATGTAGATGATTATATTGTATTATAGTAACAAAAGAGAGAACCTCTTAAAGTTATAAATATTTGGCATAAAAACATAAATGTGCTTTTACCCAAATGAAATCTGCCCACATATTTCTACCCGTATTGAGTGCTGCTTCGCGTAAATTTATTACATGTAAAAATCTTTGTGCTGACCAATGAGCAATCCCATTTTCATCCTCAAATCCATTTGATTTTTCATCGAAATGTATTTCAATACCATGGTACTTGTTAACTTGACTATTTAACCATGTAGATAATATTTCGATTGATTTATCAACATTATTATCACTATATATCCTTCAACAAAACATATTGTTTTTAATTATGCAAGCTTTAAAATAGTTGACAAGTATCGAAGAATACAGATATATTAACATAATAAACAAATAAAGTGTATATTTACAATCTTTGTAAAGAATTTGAATACGATCTATCGATACGTTTCACGATATGTTTTCGCGCATTCCCTGTAGGTAGATTATTGTGAACCGATATGTAATATTATAATGGTAAATTATAATTTCTTAACATACTTAATGTCAATACAATACAATAATTAATCTCATTTGATTAAACTAAAATATGTACTTTATTCAATACAATATACTTTACAAATGTATCCGACGCTTATTATATTTTGAAAAACAAAAGGGGAGGAATTGTTCTGTATTATGTTACTGTTAAGATAAAAAATGAAAGATAGCATATACATCCCAATTTTGTTTGTTTTAGTCAGCTATGCATAATTTACATCTCAAATATTGAATTGCATTATGATGTTCCTCCATTCCGTAAGATTATCGGAAAAGTGAGGTTACAATAAATATACTTACCATAGGTGTATTCGTTTTTTTGGATAATTTAACTGTTCTAAGAAGGTCAAGAAGTATGGTAATGTATGTGCTTTGTTACGTACTAAAATTGTTATTAAAACTGTTGAGCTTTTCAAATCTTTGCCAAAAATTGTTAAAAACACATTAAAAAGTAAGAGGATATTGCAAACAAAATTTATCAATTTCATCTCAGGTTCTAATTTCTGTAGTGTCTTCTTCTATGTTTAACTTGAATTATTTATTTAAGATGAAAAATATAATAAAAGACAGCAAATGATAAAACGTGTCGTACACGCGTTTATTTTTATGTATCTTCACCATGTTAATCATTGGCTTCTGATACTTTACCACCCACGTTACAGGGATGGTAGTCGATAAAGCGGTAAACTTCATTCGAATGATTTTTAGATACAATGCAAGATAAAAAGATAATTTTAATTCTTGTACAGAACTTTTCCCTTTTCTTTATTCACATTTACTTCCTCCTTTTTTTCTGCCCTTACGCCAAAACGATTACTTTTTAGATTTATATCGATTTAATAACCTTTATTTTTCACTTTATATTAATTTTTAGGTGTAATATATTCATGAATAGCAATATATTTGTATGACGCGAATAAACATTTTTGACAGTTTTTGTTTAACAAAATAATAAGGAAAACGCTTTCGTATAATTGACAGGATTCATATAATGTGGAACGTATTTCCTGTATTGGAAATAATTTTGCAATCATAACACACTTTACAATTTTTATTAATCACTTTTTTATGTTAACAACAAAGATATTTTCATTGGATATGTTGATATCCGATTAAACTTTACATAACTCTCTGTATGTAATACTCTACATAAACATTATGTATGTACAAAAATGGTATAAGTTTTTTACATTATTATTTTATTGTTTTTTCTGTGAAGATTTCTGTTTTTCGTTACTTTTTTCCTTTTGTTTTTAACCTAGTGGTGTAACTAAGGCTTGATTTGTCAAAATCCAACATCATAATACCTAAATCACCGCTGTATCTGTTCTTAGCTACCTACAAGTAAACATTTTTTTAAGTAACTAAATTTCTATACTATGTTTTACGTTTACATAAACATACTTGTAAATATTTTTTGCCTCGGATACTAGTAAGTCTGTTATCTTGTATAATAAGCACATTATCTGCTTCTTGACTCGCCTTCGCGCTTCCGAAAATAGACGACATTGTTAATTCTTCATCACTACGTTCTTTCCTTGGATGTATTATCATGGTTACATGACAATTATATGTGGTAGCGAAATTTCTAAATCTTGCTATTATATCGTCCTGCTTCCAAAATCTGTAATACAATTATACAGTTCTAGATGAAAAAAGGAACTGTGCCCTATGTAAAAGATTCTTTAATACCTATCTATGTATTTTGAACTATCAGTTGTTCCCATCATAAACTGAACATTATCAATCACCACATGAGCTACATCATGTATATAAGTTGCATGCTGAACTGCCTATAATAAAAGATATTATAGAATTTTATAATTTTTTTTTTTTTTTAATTTTGATAAAGAAAATCAATTGTTATAACTCTACTCACATCCATTACTACTTTTATACTTTGTTGACCATGAAATGTCATAAAGTAAATTGGTAATTTTTCAAAAGCATTTGCATACTGATTAAAATTTTCGAGATTTGTATCCAATGGTACACCCACCATTTGTTGTAACATTGTTTTTGCTAATCGTGCATTTCTTATTTCAAAACTACCCCATAACGTATTAATACCTTGCATTGCCAAATCTAAAGAATATTCACTCATAAATGTTGTTTTGCCACACCCTAATAAAAATTAAGGCTCCATTTATAAAAATATTATTGCTAGAATTTAATTTATAAATATTGGGTTATACATATACTACCTGTTGGTCCAGTTAATATAGTGAATTCTCCTCTTCTGTGACCTTTTAGTATATGATTTAAAGTTGGATATCTTTTCCACTTTACTCCTTGTACTTTATCATTATTTTGTATATCACTTAAAATTTCTTCCCTAAGGTCTTGAAAAGTAATTATACTTTTGTGCCATAAAGGTTGAGCATTTTCAAGGATACTATTAAAGTCATAACCCATTTCAATGGCTAATCTTGGTCGAGGTTGTAAGTCTGTTGGTCTAATAAAATAGCATCGTTTTTCATTCAATTTTTTTGCAAAATATTTAGCAGTATACCAACTTGTTTCATCATTCCCAAACCACAAGATTAATTTTTTGTAGGATTCCAGTTCTGGTAGCAACTCTTGAGGAAGACTTTTTAAGTTGTATGGGAGGCAAATGATTATGTTTGCAGATCTTTTTGATATCAAAGCTAGCAAATCATCTATCATTCCTACAACTATGGCGGTATTATTATTTTTACTTTGGTGTTGTTTGTATTTAATACATCCACTAACTTTGAAAGCAGGAACTGTATTTTCATTTTGTAGGTTGGTCGAAAATAATTTATATCCGACTATAGAATTTCTCAAACCTATTAATGGAAAGTATAACACATTGGTTGCTTTTTTATAAAAACAATTTAACTGAGACATATCCTCTTGCGAAACATACTGCAAAAGAAATCTTTCAATGATTGTATTACAATTAGAAATGATCAGTTATCTGTTATATTTTCATTACAGGAAGTGAAAAATTGCTGAGAAGAGTTTTATATTCTTCTGCAGATAGATCCTTGATGTTGTAACAGTCTTTTATTATATCATTCCATGTTTGTACAAAATTTTCCTCTAAGCGACAATTGCTTTTTAACATATTAAGTTCTTTAACTTTCTCACTTGACTGTTGCATTGATAAAAATTTCTCTAATAATTCCCAAGAACCGGTGTACTTACATTTATTACATACAAAACGTCCTACGATTAATTTAAAGATTTATTGAATACTGATTTTAAATTTCAGAAAATTGTGTAATTTTGAAAAATATACCTGTTGTTTTATTTACATAAACTTTTGACTCTTTTTTTCTATTATTACATAAAGGGCAGTCTGCTATAATGCACGTGTATCCTTCTATTACATTTGAGCATTTTTCTTTCAAAATGTGCTTTAAACATGATATAGATATGTTTAGCAGAGAGTCTTCATGCCTTATATGAAAATGCCTCCTATTAATGTAATGTGTAATTTGTTGTTTCCTGGTTTGTGTATAAGTTTGTAACAATAACTTGAAGAACATTTTATATGTATTATTTACATAATTAATTATACAAATCCATATACATAAGAGCTATTATTAATAAAACACTTATAAACATAAATTTTGATTTCAAAAAATATACAAGTAAATTCAAAATGTTAAGCTTTTAGTCTAATTTCATTGCTTTTTGTATAACTTTTTAGTAATTTCTAGATTTTACACAAAGTACTAATCACCTTTTTTATCTTAACTAATTTTATTTTAATTTTTAATTCTCTATATATCCTAGTTTATTTTACATATATAAAATTATTAACATTCGTTAATCAAATACATTACTTATATATTACACTTCAACGTGCAATGCATCTTAACCGTGCTCGCAACAGTTACTCAAGTATGCATAGAGACATCTTATGGGCAAATTGTTTTTTATTTTATCACAGATGAAGTATAAAGTAAAATTAATACGTACATATAAAGTAATACTAATACCTACATATTTGTATTTCATATTGCACGACAATTTAATAATTGCTGTAAGGATATTTGATGCCTATTAATAATTACAATTACGAACAAGAAGGAAGGAAGTATCAACTAACCAAGAGGTGTCAAGAATTCGTATTGCAATTTTACATTATTTATATCGATAATCATTACTTATTTTCAGGTAGTTACTTTTAGTTACAGGTAATTTTGGTAGCAACTAATAACTTTTCACTTATATTATAGTTTATAATTTAGCAGCTTTTATTTGTTACTTTCTCCTTTATGTTTCCATGTTGCAACAGTAAATACAATAATCTACATATTTTCTGCAATTTAAAATTGCATTCGCAAAAGAAATTTAAAGAATCGGAATAGAATACAATCGATAAGATAAAAAGCAGACTATGAATTTTCAGATTAAGTAAAATTTATTATATAATACATATGTATGCTCTTCATATTATTATAAATGTTTTTTGGGAAGTTGATGTATGGTATTAGTCATTATTTTTAATAAATATTCTTTTTTAAATGAAACATTAAACAAATATCATTTCATATATAAAATTGATTAAAAGTAAAATGTAATCCATTTAAAAATGTTTCCTTTATGTTACATTGCATGTAATCTCTTGTAGTATATAATTACATTGATCTACATAAGTTTTATTCAAATTTATATTCAATGCCAGTCTAGATAAGTTATTTGATTAATTTAACAATGTTAGTATTCATATATAGCTAAATACATGAAATTAGTTAAATAACGTTAAGTAACATCTAATTTGTATTCCTTATGGATCATTCTTATTAGGAGGATTATAAAATGAGAGTTTAACTTCTTCTTGCCTGTGGACAAAATAAAATAATGTAACTGTATATTTGTTTTACACCAAATAGGAATAGTGGTTATTAAATGATACAAATTTAAAATGAACATCTTAAGGTAACAAAATATGGGTATAGTTAACAGTTTGATGTATTAAAAAAAAATAATGTCATTCTGTTATTACCTCTCTGTAGTATCGTTAGCTGTGTTATTTGTGTCTGTTAAAATACCAATTTCGTATACCACTGCTTTTATGACATATCTATAATAGACAAATGAAAATGAATAAAAGAAATCAATGAAATCATACATTTCTTAGTGAAAGATTTTCATATTTATAATATATTCTTACAAATCATCACCAGTTGTATCGTTTGTTACATTGTTTGTCAACATTGTGGCTGTTACGTTATAATCCTGATCAGGTATAAATAATGCTGGGCTTAATTGTACAGATGTATGCAGTAAAAACAAAATGAAGTATACTATATGAGGAATTTTAAAGCTTTGATTAGCTTCACTGTTACACAACATCTTTAAAAGTGCCTCTGATTTTCGAGCAGGCACTTTTATAATGTATATTAGAGCCTTGTTAACACTACTCCCTCTTCATAACTCATGGCTACAAGATATGTTTTGATGTACATTTTCATTTTGTTCATAAATAGAAATGGAAAATTTGTAGCAGAGAGGTACACAAGTATATAAAGTACACAATTGCATAAATAATACAGAAAATAAGAAATCTAATGCAAATTTTTGTATGATCAAAAATTAATGTGGAAGGAAGGATGTAAATTCAAATGAAATAATTAAATATTGAAAATATTAAATATTTAAAACTATTAAAATGTATACATAAATTATTAAGTATAACACTTAAATTGTTTGATATTTAAATATTTCTTTTTAACAAAAAAAAAAAAAATATGTACTTATCAATTATTTAATATCTACTTATTATGGTAATATGTATAATTATTGTATATGAATAGAACAAAACGTATGGAATATTTTTTTAACAATTTGCAATGTAATGTAAGCTTCCATACATATTACATTAACACTTGGATGCAAATAAACTGCTTTATGTAATGTACTCTACAGGTATGTATTTGAAATGACATTAAGCAAGCATTCCGTATGACTTTACAAGATGCCAAAGGAATATACATGTTTGGGAATAAGTATGTTGTAATTAAACTGAGAGTCTTAATATTCTATAATTAATGTTTTAATTAAGCGGTTTGTTTAAATTATTTTACTTTTAAGTGATTTTTAATATGACAAATTATTGACTAAGATCGTATCGTTTGCTATTCAAACAATGTACTTGATCGCCTTTTGTTTTTTCCTTGAAGAAAAAGGATAACATCCGCTTTACTGTTTAAGTTCTTCATGATTTTCTTTCAAATGCATGGGTTAGTATCCAATGTTATTTATAAGATGTATTCAATTTTTCGTTTTCTATGTCTATATATCAATAAAAAGGGTTTTAGGAAAAAGTTTAATGCATACAACACTATTTGAGGAAAGAATCAATGTATCGTGTATTATATTTATTTTAATGCTAGTGGTGATGCTGTGCCAACGTAGCATCAACTTTCAACAGATTTGATATAAAAATTGTATCTATCTGTAATGTCATTTCGTATAAATTCCGATGACAAATCAGAAAAAATCTTGTTGTTATCAGCAAGCTTTATTACAATTTTGCAATCAATTTGATATCATGCCCCCCCCCCCTTTGTGTGTCAGCTGTCACCCTCTGTCCCCTTCTCACACTCTCTCTTCCATATACGTTGATAGATGCCAGTGTGACATGTTAAAGCTTGTCATACCGAAATAGCAACAATTTGGTAATATATTAGTGAAAAGGTTTGTAACACACAGTTTAAAATCTCTCGCATTGACAGATGCGATTATTAGTAATATTTTAATCCTTCCAATTTGAATGGACGTAAATACGCTCTCCCTTTTCCATCACCAATGTTGATAATTCTATCTTATGCAGATAGGGTAGGCAAAATATTTTGATCAACGAAGTATATTATCCCATAGTAACTATGCATCTGATATAATAGTCGCAGGAACTGTCATGCAATTTGGTTTTTATTGTCACGAAGTAATACAGGAAGTTCAAAGTCAAACCGAAAGCTGATTTTCAATAAGCATAATGAAGCGTTTTACGTAAACAGAAGATAACAAAAACCCTAAACTATTATTTATCTATTTTAAAGCGAAAAAATGTTCTTGATATCAGAACGTCTATTAAAGTTCATTTTCCGTCCCGACTCAATACAACCAATTTACGGAGCACTATTGTGTTGTGAAGATAGTAACATTGGAATTACTCAATATACAAACTTATCTTTACTTCTAATAGATGGCGCTTACTGTTTAATCCGAAGTCAAGCGATTTAGTTATGAGAGGTATATAATTACTAGGCAATAAGTGGTGAAATGTTTTCCGTTGTAGGTTTTATCCTACTTCAGAGGAAAGGGGAGAAAGTAACTGAACTCTTACTCTGATTTCTGATCTCACTTTATTAGCATGCTAACTCCACGCAGGTATTCCTGAGACTGTTGATTCATGGTGGCTAGCGGAATCGCCGGAAGCCCTTAGGACTTTTCCCTAACCAACTCTAGCGTCCATGTTCCGTGGTTGACGATGCTGTCATCAACCTCGCCACCTGGTGGTACTATGCGGGAGTTACATTCTGCTCCCTACACCGTATATAGAGTGATGGAGTGAGTACGTAACTAAGTATTTAAATTCATGAACATTTTTTCATCGGCCGGACTCTATACATATATAAAAGTACTTATGTCTGCAGTATATCCGTAGCAGCTTGTAGTTTCTAATATTTTTAATTATCTTTTTTTTTTCGCGAACCCTACCGCATCATACTGTAAATGCACGTTGATGCACGTAATATGCGTAAACCAACGCAGACGCAAGTTATTTAGAGAGGGTGGTGGTATGTCATGTTATAGGACGTTCTATTATTGTTTTTTTGCATTAAGCAACATCAATTATTGATAATTAAAACTTGATAGTTTGTAGGTTTAAACAATTCTTAGTATTGTCAATATTACATATTGTATAGGAGTTTCTGTACAACTATTCATTTAGTTTGTTGTTTTTGTTAGGTTATGTGAGGTTGTACTGAATATATGTAAATAACTATTGATAAAATTGTGTAAGCTGTGTATAATGCATCAAATAAAAGAGGAAGATGAACTGAAAATGTTACAAAGAGTTGTAAGTAGTTGAATTTAATGATGGCTTAATGATTTATTTTACTGTATGTTTAACCAATGCTTGAGGTCAATATTTATAACATAAGGTATAAAAAGGAAATTGTTTTCAGTTAAAATGAAAATTTATTAATAAATTGCAGATACCTAATATCACACCAGAAACATACAAAGTATATCAAACATGTATGAAGACGGATGCTATGTATAAGTCTGCTTATCCGTATGGTATAACAAGTGCATTGCTAACATTTGTAATGGTACCTAAGAAGTTGGGAATTATTAGACCTATAGGATCAGTTATTATAGGTATAGTGATGTCTTCATTGGGAAAGTTATTATATGCTCCAGTATGTTATAAAAGAGCATTTCGTTCATCAAACAAGTTACTTGAATCTAATGAAGAAAGGTATTATCTGTGTTTTATAATTATTAATTATATAATTTCAATTTTCTTATTTTAATAAATAAGAAATGTGTTTAGGAAGCATATAAGTAGTTTTGATGAAGAGCAGCAAAGTAAATTTCTTGAACCTACTGACCATTTTATGGAGAAAGAAAAATTATGGAGTGATTCTGATACTCCATTTGAGAGCAGTTGTAAGTCTGTTAAGACAATAATAATTTATTAACAATTGTTATAATGATTATATGAGTTTTGTTTTAAGCAGATGAATTTAGCAATATTAATGATGATTTTCAAGAAGAGGTGATAAATGAAAAGCAGAAAAATGAGAAAAAACATGTGACATATGATGACTTATGGACGCAGCATAAAGAAGAAGAAAAACAGAGTCAACATAAAAGAATTAACAGGTAGAAATAAAATTTTCAAGCAATTGTTCAAAGACACGGATGTTTCTTCTCAAAATGCCATTTAAATTCTGGCTATTTAAATGTAAATATTCTTAAGATTTCATTCAGCGTTGGATGCAAGGCAGTATTGGAACCAACAGAAGATGGCTGCAGAAGAACCAGCAGTTTCTGAAGCAGGAATAGATGAAAAAGATATTTGGAGTTGAAATAAAAACTATGCTTTTAATAAAGTTTTTCTTAGAATTTTTATGTGACATGGTTTTATGTAATTGTTGCATAATAATAAAAAGTTTTTGATGATAGTAAAAGTAAGAATATTGGCATTTTTAGAATATCAATACATTTTTATATTATATCTTTTTGTGAATCTTTTCCCTTGACATTAAAACTTGTTTCTAAATACCATGTCTATAATATATGCATATAATAATGGGAATTGGGCAAGGAATTGTAAGTTTAAGATGTAGTGTCGAGAAATATTGTAAATATCGTAAATCCGTTACGAAAATGATGAATCTAAATTTCTTTTATGCGTGGTGTGTACGATACCGTGACGGTTGTTTTTTCGCTTGTTTAAATAGTTTATATAATATAATATAAAAAAATAAATATATAATGATATAAATATATAATAAATAAACTTAAAATGAATGTTCTTTCAGTGATAATAAAAGGATATTTAATCAAAGCGATTAAAATGTAAACATGTTAATACAAAGTATTCGTTTTGATGTTCTTTTTATGTTTAATAAATACGAACTGCTTTATTTGCCGAGATAATACAAGCTATAAAAGGATTACGAAAATTATCATAATGTGTAAAGATTATCAAATGATATCAGGTTTCCTGTAAGCTTTATAGCTATTTTCACACTATTCATTTTATAGATATTTTTACACACTTCACAGAGAGAGAGAGAGAGAGAGAGAGAGAGGGAGAGGGAAAGGGAGGGGGAGAGAGAGAGAGAGACACACACACACACACACACAGCAGAGAGCAAAGGTTTACAGGAAGGCAATGAATGATCATCGACCGGACAAAAAGATTGTTAATTTTGTTTCTATTCCTGTTGTATAATATAATATAATTCATAAATTATGATATATTATGGTAAGAAATTAAACGTTTGACGATTTGATGTAATGAATGATTATATACGGATATACCTGTGAGCTTAAAATATTTTATTTGTTTGAAAAACATGTTTCAGTTTGATTTTATCGTGTCATGGAAAGCACGACAATTTTAAAGAAACGAGTTTTTACGGTTTTAAGTAGTGTAAAATATAATAGATACACAGACAGATGTACAGTGAAACCTCGTTTATCCGAATCTTTATTATACTTAATATTATCAGCGATTTAAAGCACAGCGTCTGATATACGAATTTCTAAGTGAGCCTATATTATTCAAGTCGAGGTCGAGCGTGGCCTTAATTATACGAACGTGTATAACTTGGCTTGTCGAATATAGAAAAGAAGGAAGAAATAATTGAAACGCCAATCAAGATATATAATTGATCTCTGTTTACAAAACATCGATATCTCTATTATCCGACCTAATAAAAAAAAATAATGGGGATATGATACACCTCTATTAATCGAACTACTCGGTTATCCATTCGGTTAACAGTTCGGATAAACGAGATTCCGCTGTAGTTTCAACATTTATTTCTGTAATTTTTGTTGTATTTTTACGTTTAAGTTTATCGGTTTATTTCCACCTTCTTCGATCACGGAGGTGTTTCCTTCTCTCCCTTACACAACATAGATACAGGGGCGCGCGCGTGCCTGTGCGATTTCGATATAAAATTAAATTGTGTGAACGAGAGTCGGTGAATTGCAATGCTTATCAGTAGTCGATAATTAATAAATTGGTAGTTCAGTAGAAATTTGCATGCTGCTGAACTCGCGCTTAATCGCGTAAAAAGAGCTAGATGGAGTCACCCATTGGCTATCGAAAGCAACCAATGGGTGAGTATTCTCATTCATAAGTTGTGTTGCTTCCGTTCTCACAGTGAGAGTCTCATCTGTGATGCAATATCAATTCAAGATAAGTACCTACTGACACGTATAAACTTTAGTCACTTTCATGTGCTTCTAGATCAACCTTTGATGTGGGTACACACGTTCACCCCATAATCCTCTTTGCATTTTACCAATGTACATCTCATTTTTTTTCTGCTTCGTTACATCGTATTTCATCCGGCGCTCGTATCTTTTTTTAACATTACCAAACTTCTTTCTCTGCCTGTGTTCGTTTGTTTGTTTTATTCTTCCGTTTATATTTTTCCACGCACTTTTGTAGTTTTAGATGGTACACACACAAAGTTCTCGTTTATAAAAGATAGCTTGATTCATTTTAGCTCGACGCTCTATTTTGCCGAGAGTGATTGTAATTGGAAGTCGAGCAACCTTCTTTTGTTTTTCAATTAAATGATTACTATTGTCTTTCAATTTATTTCATGCATTTCATCAAAACTTTAGTTTATAAGATTAGGTTAAACGCGTAATCTAGACGGTTGTACATATCGAAAAAGTAAAGTATTTAAGTATTTAGGGGATGGGGGAGAGGTAGAAACGAGCGTAGAGATTTTTAACGGGATTTTACATTTGATAAAATTGTAATAGTATCATTTGAAAGAAGGTTCGATTTCGGTGAAGCGGTGGAAAAAACTATTCGCAAAGATCCGCCGTGTGAGATGGTTGCTGGTTTACAATTCATGTGTCCGCGCGGTTTAAATGATCGCGCATAGAAAGGGGAGTGATGCAGGTGCAGGTCATGTGAAATATTTGCACTTTGTCGTAATTTGCGTAACCCGTTGCATATATAATAAATCCGTAAAGCTAAAGCGCCACGATAGAAAATCGTTTCACAATCTAAAGAGAAAGGGAATCTCTTGTTCCATGGGAGAGGGAGAGATTCGAGATTCTTGTTGCAGTATATATCACATACAAATATATCGCGTTACGTCGTCCTTACCAAACTTGATGGGATTCGATAGATCCATCGGTACCGACAGTTTCGACTAATACGTTTTTTTTTTTCGATTTATCCGAGACTTTGATCGTTGAATTGATCTTTGTCAGTTGATGTGTTATTATCGAGAAACAACGTCAGGAGACATTGATGTTTTTCAAACTGAGAAACGAAACGAGTGATAAGAAAGAAATCGCAATTCTGTTGGGACTTTTGTCGGCCGCAAATGGGTGGAAGCATTTCTATATATATATTTTTTTTTATAGATTGAGCCAACGAAAATGTCTCTGTACGCGTATCGGATCACGAACGAAACAAGGAAGGAGACACGTTGGTAGCCGTAGTAAGATGACGTCAAGAGAAGCGTTGGCGGAATGGCTATGGCTGTTCCCGTTCTCCAACGAAGAAGATCGAGAGAACGAGACGGAGAGGATAAAGGATCGTGCGACTGTAAGCAACGGGATTCGAACGAATAAAACAGGAATTTCCCTATCGAGTGTCCCTGTTTACTTCTAATCCTTTAAAAGTTCATGGTAACGAAATTCGAAGCAGTTCTAGCAGGATATTGAGATCCTTACTCGTACTATACAAAACCTGAAATGGTTTCAATTTCATGAGACACAATATTGAAATCGCATTCACTCGTCTTTTTATATTACACGGACATTGCACTTATTTAAGCAAGGATATCAGACGCGAAGCATTGTTGTGAAATGATAAGGAAGAGAGTAAAGGAAGACCGTAATAATACGACTGGGGACAAGTGGGTTGAAGTTGTTGATGGTAGTAGGTCTCCGATGCTTTTTGATAATGACCATACTCTGGAACATTGTATTGTTCTTTTTCGCTCCACCAGGGCGAGATGGAGAACCAGAGCATATGTGCGGTCTTCGACGAGAAATAAGAAACGAGGAACAAACGAAAATGCGGAAAAGGAACGGGGGCGATACAGAAAGAGAGGTAACCATGATTCGATGAAGATGAACGAACAAATAGAGTGTGTGCGTTCGAAGAGTAACGGAGTGTAGCTAACAACGAGTGAGAGAGAACTATAGTGGGGGAGTGAAAAAAGGAGGGAGGGAGGGATGAGAGAGAGAGAGAGAGAGAGGAGAGGAGAGGAGAGGAGAGAAGAGAAGAGAAGAGAAGAGAAGAGAGGAAAGGAGAGACAGGCGTCGGGTCGGGGGCGTGTTTGATGGCTGCCTAGACTACTCTCGGGTCGGTTGCGCCTGGGGCGTGATCCAGCCAGAAGCGAAAGACAGAAGTAGATGGTAGATGCAAGGGTAAAGAAATGGAGAAAAGAAGCGATCGAAACAACGAGAAAAAGAGAGATCGAGCGATGTGACGGCGGGAGGAGGGAAGAGGTAGAAGGGCGAGAGAAGGAGAAAGAGTTGAGAGCATGGCCCGTGGGGGATTGCGTTCATCGGGCAGTTACTCCGGAACCGTTGCCTTGACGACACGCATTCGCGCATGCGCGTATGAGACTCCACGGTGCACCAGAACCGCGCCACGAGCACCAGTTGCGTTCGCCACCCTCACCTCTACCATTAATACCACCAGCTTTTCTCCACCTCTACCGCTGTCCACCGAAGCCATCGCTATCATCGCTACCACCACCCCGCTAGTGTTTCACCACCATCGTTTGCCATCGTGTTGCTCGCTACCATCGTCTTCGTCGTCGCTCCCATCATTGTTACCTACCACCACTATCACCACCACCACCACTGCAACCATCATCGTCACTGCTATCGCTTCTATCACCGCCATGTCACCGCATCGCTATCATTATTACTACCACCAGCGACGCGTTGCTACTTTTGACATATTAACGTTTCAGCCACAGTTGTTATCAGTACTTTCACGTTGATCATTTTCTACTTATTATACACATCCTTTATGACCGTTTTTTTTACCGATCTTTTGCCATTTTTTATATTCATCGTTATTCTTTTGTTCGTCTCTATAAAATTTCGTAGCTATGTTGATAAAATAATAGATTGCACAGAAAAACAAGACGCAGCGAATTATAACGGCCTACGCATTGTTTGTCGAACGAAAAACATCGTTTGTACGCGTAATTTTATGTATGCGTAATTTTTTTCTAATCGCCAGGAGCCAATGTATTTTCTTCGAAAACCGTTTCGAGACGAATGTATATTTTGAAGTCACTCTTAGATTTCCGGTAATCACCGCATATCTCGACCTTTTATTCATTTACTTCAACGTGTTCTCCTACTTTAACTCCACCTCCACGACCACCGCCACCACCGCCACCACCGCCACCACCTCCACCATCTCCTCCACCACCACCACCACCGCCACCGCCACTTCCATCTCCACTCCCACCTCCACTCCCACCTCCAGCTTCATCTCCACCTCCATTTCCACCTCCAGCTGCTCATTTTCCCTCTCTTACATCGTCCCGTTCTTCGCTTCTTCCTCTTCCTTCTACGCGGCTTCGCGTATCGTTACTACGAGCGTCCGGTTGTCATGCGTCGACGGTGTCCGTGATAAGGCGCGATCGTATCGAACCGTTCCCGTCGATAACTCGCGATCGATTTGTTTTAACTTTTCGCTTTCCACGGCTATGCTCTCGTCCTCGAATTCGTTTGATGATCAGTGAAAAATCTGTGACTAGTTTCGAGTCGTCGACTAGTTCGTGAGCAAACGCGACGATACGCTATTATCAAGTTCAAGTGTACTTTAGTTCTCATTCGGGACCGACGATTTATTTATTTTTCTGTGTGGAGTTGTTCGATCATTCTCATGCTTCTGGCACTTCGATGAACGTCCGAGAGTCACGTTGTCAGAACGACATTAACAATTGGATGTACAAAAAACATGAAACGAATTTGATAATGGAAAATGCGAGAAGATCGAAAAGAGGGAAATTATCGCAAATAAGTTTTTTATACAGCATAACCGGTCGATTCGATCATTGATGCACCGAAACAGTGTGATTTATATATTTCTGTGTATCGCGATCGAAGAAAGAAAGACAAGCCGTTAGTGTATATCGATGTATCGTACGGGGAACTATCGTAACAACATTAGCACAGGTTAAGAAAGAGTTGACGGATTCCGATTACATTCAATGTTTCGTTGCTGTCGCGAAACCTGCCGCTGTAGCTTAGCTTTGGAAAGAACAGCGGCAGGTCGACGTCGTCTTTGTTCGAGGCTTTCTCGAAAAGTATGACGTAAGGTTACGCGCAAATAATTTGAAACTTGAACGAAACGTTAAACCATATAGCGAATAATCGAAAAATTTGTTCGTATACTGCAAAACAGGAAGAAACAAAGAAGAAGAAGAAGAAAAAGAAGAAGGAGAAGAAGGAGAAGAAGAAGAAGAAGAAGAAGGAGGAGGAGGAGGAGGAGGAGGAGGAGGAGGAGGAGGGGAGGAGAAGGAGGAGGAGAAGAAGAAGAAGAAGAAGAAGAAGAAGTAGAAAAATACGATAGAAGAGAAGAGAGTCGAGAAGCGTTGGAGTAAATGGTACGATGTAAAAATTCTGATCTTGGTGAATTTCTCATTGCTTTATCGTATCAAGAAAGGGTTTACTGAAAACATGAAAGTTCTTAATGCCATAAGATACGATGACCTATTGTCTTCGGAAGGCACAACTTATCCTCTCTACTTTCAGATTAAATAAAATTATCCTTCGTTGATCTTCTCTTTTCGCGAGCTAAATCGAAGGTAACAGAGAAGTCGCAGTAATGCTTTGGGGATGTTGAAACTGATCACGGCACTTATTCTTTTTTACGAGTTATGTCGGGCATGCGGTAGACGGGACACGATTAAAAGGCATCGCGAAAAATGGTGTCGCGTGTAATTTATCGGACAGATAGTTTAATTGGTCGGATCTCGGTGGAGAACGAACACGGATTGCACTCGAAGTAAGGACCAACGCGACGGAAGAGCGGTGTAGTAGGATTACGTTTTGCTGAAACAAACGTGAATCTTGAACTGATTCCTGAATCGATTCGGAATTAGCCGCGAAGGTATGATCGTCCAAAGAGAAGGCGCAGATGAAACTACGTTAACGAGGCTTAGGATTTTCGAGTCGTGGTCGTCGAAGAGAGTTCACAGCTTGTCAAATAATCGAAACGGACACGAGCGGACACGGGAATCGGTGACAATCGCAACGTTTCTTCGACCACTGTTTATTACAAAACACGGGCAACCATCGGCTGCTGCTGATAGGAGAGACCGTTAACAAGATTCGATCGTTGTTGGTGCATCTTGGATCGAGTTGATGTGTAAAATTGTCCGATTATCGTGTCATCGTCGTGATCATAAAAAAGAGATCGATGATAACGAGAAGCGAGCCGTGAGGTAAGAAAAGCAACAGAGAACGAGGCGGGATCGAAGGATATATACCAGAGCGAATCGAGGGAATTGGTAACGCTTGTTACGCGTTGGAAACGACGACGAAAGAACGAATAGGAAGTAGAAAAAAGAGGTCGATCGCGGGTTGGATGGTTCCGCGGGAGCTAACCCTTGGGCGGTCGATTTGGGAGCAGCTAGAGCTAGAATCGGAGTCGGAACCGGAGCCGGAGCCGGAGCCGGAGCCGGAGCAGCAACGTTTCTACGACTCTCCGCCACCACGGATGGACGTAAGCGTGTGCTGCTTGCCCGCTAGTGCCGGCTCGGGGGCCCAGCACCCTCATCCAGCGAGTTTGCCTTCCGGCGGACAGCCACCCTATCAGTATGCCGATCAGATAGTGCCGGATCGGGGTCAGCCCGACGGATTGCCGGTACTTGGTTGTACCGGTCAAGACAACTGGCAGCAGATCTCCTCCGCTTCGAACGTTGTTGGCGCTGTCACCGCTACCGCCGCTGCCAACACAACAACCACCACAACCTATATCGACTATTCCTGGTTGCAGATGCAGGTGAGACACCATCCTTTCCTTCTTCTCTCTTTTTTTTATATCCCCTTCCGTTTGTATTTTCGCCGATCTTCACCCGCTTTTAGGCTCGCGCGCCTCCTATATCCGATTCGGTCATTTTTCACGGCAAGATCGTAATACCGGTGAAGTAATGAAAGAAAGGGATTAACGGCCAAATCGACCGTAATCGTTTGAACGGAAAGTGATCGTAGAAACAGTGATTTCCTAGAAACAGAGCGCGAGGACGAGCTCTGGAATCGAGAGCCGACTCGTTATTCGATTTTCTATCGATCGTCGCGCGATTTCACGATCCAGTTTAAGAAAATATATAAGAGGGGACCATTCATGTTTGTTGATCGATCATGTTGGAGAAGTAGTTGCGTTAGTAGAGATAGCGTATCGATTCCGAGTAAGCGTTAGATCGTAAAATAATAGAGCGAAGTAATAACGGCCATTACTATTATCTTGGCCCTAGTAATCGTTTTTCCCGTTTTAGACGCAGCGGCGTTTCCACATAAAGCCGCGTGTTGTTGACAGGGTAAATATCCTTTGATACGCCGTCCGTCTGAGACACGCGTCGCACGCCTTTCCACCATCATACCGACCAACTCTGCGACTGTTAGAGTGCCTGGTTGCTTTCCCGTTCTCTTGTTCTCTTGCTTTTCGCTGTGACCTTCGGTTTTCTACTTAGCTTTTATCATGTATTTACACGTTTGTGTTTCGAATCGTCGAATCATCCCGTTTCCCGGTTTTCTTTTCTTTTTCTTTTCTCTTCCTTTTTTCATCGAAAACGGCTCCGTTTCCTTAACGTCTTCGCTCTGTTCTCTTTCGTTTGATCGAACAAACTTTTTCGTTCGTTTAGATCGATCGCACAAATTATCTATCGAGACGCGCATCGTTTCTACGCACACGTTCAACGCGCATTTCTAGTTAATGCAATATTGATCTTTAGAGCAGGAAGAATTCGAACGATCGAGGAATAATAATGAACTGCGAATCTTGAATAACGTTCAGAATTTTTGCCGGATCGCGTCACGTAACTCTCGTTTGGGCAACATTGAGACGCGCGGTGAATATTTACCATCAACGATTCCGTGGTTAAATATAATAAGCTCGTAATCGTAAAGCGACGCGCCGCACGTACAATTTCGTCTCGAATCGTTAAATCGTTTTTCTTTGCGGAACACAAATACGTACGTATGTAGTTAGCGGTCGATTAGAGATCGACGGTGAAACTAATTGAAATCCGAAGGCTTCTTTCTCTCGATCTTGTCTACGGATACTGGATCCGGAATCAAGTCGGTTTCTATGGGGTATTTTTCCGAGAACGAATCATTCGTGGCATTCGTATACGGTGACGAGCTCGAATATATGTTGGAGCTAGGATAGAAAACCGGTTTTTCGATACCGTTAACGATATCTCAAGTTTTGGCAATTCAGAATTCGCGCCTGGCTAACGTTCAAAGATTCGATAAGCGCCGATATGCCGATCAATTTTGATAGCGATGCGTTGCGCTTTTGAACGACGCGTTTGCCGATCGCGTGTAATACGGTTCGCAATATTTCGATTTACGCAACGCGTCTATATACCGTACTCGATCATCTTACGCGCGTTCCGTTACAATTTTCTCTGTTCGTTTCATCCGATTCGAAAGCGGAGAACGGATAAATTTAGAGAGAGAGAGAGAGAGAGAGAGAGAGAAGAGCGAGGAGAGCGGGTGGAGGGCTGCGAAAGAGTAGAGCGTAGGAACCGCGGGTGTAGAAAATGGCTGGCTGGCTATACGTTTCTAATTAGCCGTCACCGGAACGCAATCTAAACGTATTGTGACGCGCGTAAGATAATAAGCGGACGGAAATCCACGATTATCGTGGTCAGGCAGAAAGAGTATCCCGACGACGAGCACCGGACGAACCATTTCCATGGTTCACCGCCCTTCGTTTCAGTACTGCGTATGATTATCGTTCCACCGATTATTTCGCTGAACGTTCGAGCGAAGAACAAACGCAATTAACATTAGACCGAAAGATCACCAAGCTAAAATACGAGGACGATAGACTTGTTTGTTCGAAGGGAAATTCTCTCACGCGTTTAATATTACCGGATCGATTATTCGATCGTACCTTCGTAGCCGTGTGGCCAACAATAGCAGTTTCGATCGCCCGCTCGCCGTTATCTATTACCATTCTTTTTTTCTTTGGATACCAATTATTTGTTGATTAACGTTCAAACATCGACGCGAATATTCGCGGACACATTTTTTAACGTTCCAACTACGTGCTCTGAACACAGAGAAGCAAAAAAAGGGATGGGAAGGGAAGAGAAGAGAAGAGAAGAGAAGAGAAGAGAAGAAGAAACGGGAAACCGATGCGATGTTCTCGCTAAATCTTTGACACGGCGGCGTCTCGAACAGCCGCTTGTGCGACGCGTATTACTCGAGTATCGAAGCCGTTGTTGGTTGCAATGAGTCACGACGAATCGTGGATGAGTAGGTGGGCGTGCAGTTACTCGCGCTGCACGCGTTCAACGCGTATAGAGCCGTGGTTTACTTTCAGATAAAACTGATAAATCAGTTGGTTAGAGGTATACGTAAGTATATGCGTTGTATTTCGTTAGATTTTTCTTACTCTCTTTTCTTCGTTCGTTTCTTGTCGCGCAATTTCATTTAGGTTCGAACGCGAACAGAGATCAATTTAGCGAAATTGAGATCAACCGATCGAATTGCCGGGGAAGCGATCGACGGTCTTGTTAATCGGCATCGTATAATCGACTAGAAATACGGATGAAACGATCAATTTAATCGGGTGTGATCGATCGTGACTCGTATTGAGAATTCGGATCGCAGAGTTTCGCGTGTTGTCGCCCCTTTCGGCTTCTGTTTACCGCTTCGGTTTCAGCTACTCCGATTCGTTGTCGTTACGTTTAGTTACGTTTGAACTGAACCAAACCAATGTTACGGGCAATTTAATCGCGAAATTAGTTACAAAACGCTCGACCTATCTATCCATCAGCCACTTCCTCTTCCTTCGCGTTAAATAGATGGCCGGCTATTGAACACCGAGAGCGGAGGAAGAGTTATTGTTCACCGGTTACCAACAGCCACACCATAATACATTCGAATGCATTCGAACTTAAATATCGCGTCCGATTGCCTTGCTTTTCCTTGCTTCCCGATTTTCTTCGCCAGAACGATCTCGCTCAAGCGGACAAACCAGAGTAGATGCTAATACGTTTGATTCGCGTTTGACGGAGAAAGACGACCACTTCTCTCTGTCGCGTTCGTTTTCAGCGTTTCGGTGGTTAAGAGAGTCACGGGTCACAATCCCCAGGAAACAGATATGACGCGCGTCGCGAAGCGTGAAAAGCCTGTGAGAACGCACCCAACGATTACGTTCGAATACACATGGATGTACAATGCGTCTGTGTGTAAACGAACGCGTGTTCAACGATGGGAATACAATCGGGGGACAAGTTGTGTGCCATTTGGTTGTTTGCAATCGGATACGATTTTTGCGGAAGATTGGTCGTTGGCTTCTACCGGAAGTCACAACGGAGTGTACGTTTTGCTGGTAAGCCGATAAATTCGTTGCCTGAAACGAAGAATAACAGAAACAGATTGTGATGGTAGAGGTAAAGCTCGAATTCTTTCATTATTTCCTTTCCATGCGATGTATTCGGCAACGAGAACGTCGAGATACGGTACCGTGTCGTTTCGATGTTGTGATTCGCGATAACATGAAACAAAGGTAACAAAATTTGACAAGCGTTCGTCGATTTGTTCGTTGGGGATGAATCTGCGGTGGAACGATGCCGCGACGCGTCGTCGTGTAGCGTGGCACGGCGTTTCCGCGTAGAACCGCGTTCCACCCGAGAGGATCGAGAGGGCAACAGCTCGATCGAGAAGAGGCGCTACTCTGCTAACTCGCGGTTTGTTACGAGTCAGAAATCTTGATATCGCGAGTCGCTCGGTTTTTTCGAACCGGGCACGCGTTACTAGGGAACTATGCCGTTTCGCGTTTTCCGGCTGTATGTCGTCGAACACGACGTGAAAAAGGAATATTAACTGCTTCATGCGCCTTTACTCGTCCTAGCTGCGCGAAACGAACGATAGAATATGTGATTCCAGTTTCGTTGTCGATGAGTAACGTTATCGTTTGGCTCTCGGCAGCGAATTTATGCCGATTCGTGCAACTTCAAAACCGTTTGCATGCATCGATGGACCGCGCAGCGTTTCAAATGAAAAGAAAGGGTTCGAATAGCGAATTTCCGATTAACGACGAGGCTCTATTGTTCAGGCAGGAAATTACTCGACCGCGTATATCGTTCATCTCCAATGAATGCGTTCCGATAGAAGGTAGAGATCGATCGTAAGCTTCGCTAATCGGAATACCGATATTCCTGCTGACAATCGTGTATTTGGCACGATTCTTCGGATTGTTAGCATCTTTTCGGCAAAACGTCTCGTTGTTTAGTACCGGAGGAACGAGATCGGCTAGCACACCGTGTAACCCGGTCTCGGATACTAATCGATGAAAACGAGCAACCGAAGACAAGATGGTTATCGGGAAAATGATCGATCGGAAAGGAAGGGTGCAGGGAAGCGTTAGAAGGGAGGGAGGGTATGTGTGTGTGTGTGTGTGTGTGTGTGTGTGTGTGTGTGCGTGTGTGTGTCGCGCGCGCGTACGGGGAGAGAAGGGAAACGGAGGAGGCGAGGCTCGCGGATCGAGTGCGGCACGAGGACGCGACGAGAGCACAATAAGGGTGTTGTAAGTAAGCGACGAAGACCTCGTACGAGGTAACCTCGTGGCATCGCATACTTAATGTCCGCGAACCACCGCTTTGTAACCAGCACGGAAGTTTTCACTGTATATTACACATTAGCATTACGAACTAACACCGGGGACGGATTGTAAAGCATCGGTGTATCTGCTGTAATAACTGTGAAACGACTTTGCGCTCCCCATACCGATGAGATGAATTTTAATGGCTCGATTCACGAACAACGTTTCTTGCTGCTTCGATATTGGAGAAAAAAAGGAAAAAACGACTTTTCTCGAAGTTTTACGTGTCTCTGCCGATAGGATGGTTTTTCGTATTCATTTTTCGTACTTGTTTTACGCGATCTCGATCTATACTGTAACGATATCGTTGATTCAACGGTAATGTGTCTAAGAATTCGATGCAAACGCGTAATTATAATACGCGATTAACAAGCATTAACGAGAAGAGGGGTGAGGAGGAGGAGGTGAGAGAAGATGCTAACGCATAGAATGAAATGGTCGACGGAGATGCGAATCATTTTCGGTTGGGCGGAGGCTAGTTGATTATCCGCTTCTCTTGCGCTCTCTCGTCCGAGTACCGTTATGCTCTCGGCGCCCGGGGCCTCGGAGATCCCTTCTTTCTTGCTTTTCTCCTTTTCTCCTTTTCTTCATTCCACCTTTCATCCTTTACGTCTCTCCTTCTCGAGCCCGTATTGCTTTACTCCTCTTTGCCTTGCCTTGCCTTACCTTACCTTACCTTACCTTATCTTTTCCCTTCTCTCTCTCTCTCTCTCTCTCTCTCTCTATCGCTGGCTTGACCAAGCCTGCTCTGCCATGTCCTACCCAACTATCCAATTAATCGCGGAACAAGGAAACGGACCTCCAGCAGCGGGTTCGGTTGTGTTGCAGTCAAATTTGAAATTCATTTTTATGTCTACTATCATAACAATGTCTTATGACACCGTTGCTCGTCGATTCATCGTGCGCGTCTACGAATGTGCACACGATTCTAGTAAATCCCAGTTTGACCCAGATGCCGGATAGCGAAGAATTTGCTTGAAATTGCAAGTACACGAGTAGTAGATATAAATGATACCGATTTCTTGAAATTTAAAAAGAAGCATTCTCATGGATTAAAGTTCAAAGACTGGATTCAAGCGCGTCGGTAGTGTGTCGTTGAACAAGTGATTTATAGGGAGCAGCCCTTAGGCTACTTTCTCGAGTCGATCATTATGTAAAGATCTACGGTCCTCCGGATATATCGCGTGGCTCCATTTTTACGATCGTATCGCCTTTGGTATAATCGCGAAACGCGACGCGTTAAGTTGTTTGAAACGTAGATATAGCGTCGATCGCGAATGACGTGCATGCGCACGTTAGAGAAAATGTGAACGTAATAATGCTCTGTGAAACAATTTAGATATTTTCGATTTTGGTATTTAAAGCTTACAATTAGTTAGAACAGGTATTTGAATCGTATCGGTGACACGACCGCATGTACGGTCGTCGACAATAGAGATGGAAATCGAGAAAGGAGAAAGAGAGAGAGAGAGAGAGAGAGAGAGAGAGAGGGAGCGTGCGGGGCGGGGTGGAAAGCAGCAGGATGATAAGTCCGGCTGGAATCCTCTCTGAACGTTGACCTACGTTACCGAGGATCGGATAAATTTATACCTGCTACGCGTTGCGGCATCTCCACGCATCGTGGCTCGTGTCCGATCGGGTATTACCGATCGCATCAAGACCGTTACGAAATATGACGTATCAATGATGTTTATCGGTAGAAGCTTATAATTGTACGTCATTGTCGATACGAGTATATATACGGTACCTTTCGCAGACCTCGTGCGAAACTTTGCACCGTCCTTCGTGTAGCTGTCCAAGAAAATTCGGCTGCAGCACCGAGCTGTTTCCGACAATTGGACGCAACATCACGATTATATTTCTAGCATCGACGATCTGTCGCGTACTTGTACACCGTGCGGACAGAATGTACGCCATCGAGTCGCAAAGAGAAGCGAAAATTGAGATTCCAAGTAAGGGTGTTTATCGTGGAAATCTATTTGTTCGTGACGCTGTCGATTCAACGTGATTACCACACTGTTGCTAACCAGTACCGAAAGAGCGTTCGCGCGAAATTGGTTATCGGAAAATGATTGAAAATTCGCAAACGATAGAGCGAGACGAAACGATTTGCGATTCGCATAAATCGGAGAGCGAAATACACTCGCGTTACGAATCTGTGCAGGAGATAGATACGGAGATAGTAGAGAAGAATGGCGCGCTAAGCGTTCCCCTCGACCGAAGAAAGGTTCCGAAGAAGGTCTTTAGCCTTCGACGCGTACCGTGCGGCCTGCAGGAAGACCGGTGGTGAGCAGCGCTGACTTTTAAGATGCGTACCGACACGCATTCTACGTGTCTCTCGGCTGCGTAGCAATCGTGTCAGCAATGCCGGGAACCGTGAAACGCATGTAAATCCTTTCTTCGCAAAGTCAGACTGAACAACTCTGTGTGCAACGTCTATGCAGCTTCGCGAGATCGTGCACCAACCGTATTGGCTGCCGGAGACGACATTCGACGATTCTGTTTTCCTTCTCGAATCGACAATCTATTTGCAGTTTCCTCTTTTATTTTCATCGAGTAAGCGTGTCACCTGATTTTCGATATTCATCACTACAGGAATTCCTTTTAGCAACGGAGTTCAAGCAACGTGAATTCGATCGACTTCATCGTTATCGCGAACCATACAATTGTTCGATTAATCTAATTTATGCATCCAGTTGATTTCAAAGCGAAAAAGAAACGTTTTGCGGAAACTGCGATCGCGTGTTTTTACAATCTTTTCGATGGAAAACGGAAAGAAGAGAGGAATGAATCGGTGGCGTCGAACAACTGGAAACTCGACAAAAGTTAGCTGTCTCGTGTTCTCGGTGAGATTTTCGAAGACGCCTTTCGAGCGTATTGCGCAACGGTGGTGCAAAGGCGCAAACGCGGATATAGGTCAAGAAACAAGATTGGTATCTACGAAGCCACGACGTGCAAGTATGAACCGTGGTCGCTGTTCGGTTTGCAACGCTGCTCGGAGAGAGAGAGAGAGAGAGACATAGAGAGAAAGAGAGACAGAGAGAGAGAGAGAGAGAAAGAGAGAAAGATAGAGAGAGAGAGAGAGAGAGAGCACCGGGGCTTTTGCGATACCGCTCCGCTAGACCGATCCGTTCTTTCCATTATTGCATCTTTTGCGTTCTAAGTATACGTATACCACGCTTTTGCCACTTTTACTCCAAACGGAGTAACAGTTACTTCGACAATGTATGGCGAGTACTGCGACGGATCTTATTTTTCTCCGTTGTTCTTCTGGATAAGGTTGATCGCCGACTACTTTCGTCGAGTGTTAGGGGTCGAGAGAAGGATTCGTAAAGCGATACTCGATACATATCGGTGGTTCGCTTACCTTCGCTCACAGATCGATGCCGTTTTTGTTGCAACCATGATTAGACACGAAGATCGTTCGTTAGTTTCCGCTGCAATAGCCGATGGTACATTATGCAAGCCGCAACTAATCGACAAAGTCCTCGCTCGACACTTTACTTGGAAAGGTCACGATCTATCTAGTAACTTTTTCCTCTCTTTCATTTTCTCCCTTTCTCTTCTGTAAGTAGTAAAAAAATGTTCGAGCTGTTGTCGCGTAAACGGTAAAAATATGCGAAAAAAGATTTTGAAGAAGCTCGCGTTACGTTTCTCCGTCGGAATTCGAAGGTAAATTTGCGCGATATCTGGAGGGCGTGGTGAGAGAGGGAAGGATCTGCAAATATACCGTCGTCGACCGTAGCATTTTTGATAAGACGTTTTTCAGGGATCCTTGAACGAACGAATACACAAACCGTATCTTTAGACAGAGAAGCAAAGCGTGAATATCGATTCGCAGTCGAGGGATCGCACGCGTCGATTAGAGCACCGCGGGGGATGTGAGAACGGCACCTGAACAGCAAACCTAAGGCGATGTTTGCCCGATTTTCTTCCTTTTTTTTTTTCCCTTCTTCTTTTCATGTTTTTTTCTTTTCCAAAGCGCGATCAGTGTTTGACTTCCGATGACGTTTGCGAACCTTCGACACCGATACGAGGTTTGAACGCGGCCGTTATCTTCTTCGGCGAATATTCTTTTTCTCACGCTACGAGTTACGGTACTTCCTCTCGCAAACGAGTACAGATATAGCGAGGCGAACACGATCTTTGTTTTCGGAGAGGTAAAGAATCGCGCGTCGCAAAGAAAAAGGATAAAATGAGAAACGAGAAGATGCTTGAGACGAATCCGTCGAATTTATCAGGAACCTGGTAAAGAAGTTCGAAGCGATACTACAAGTTATAGTCGTTGATTCATAGCGAACGCGGCGATAGGTTACTCTTTTAAAAGTGCGAATTATGAAACGCACACTCGACGCTGAGTTTGTTTTTTCGGTCTCCCTCGTCGAATGGCTTATCACCGGTAAACACGTAATACACGTATTCTCGCGAAAGATAGACGTCGGTCGGTACAGGTTAGATCGTGACTACGGCCAATGTCACATTGAGATTAGATTGTTTGCAATTACTTGCTTTTCGTATTTACACGGATTATCCTTTCTGTCGTTATCGAGAGTCACCTCGAAAATCGGACGGGATCGAGGATTGAACGAATCGCGCTCCTTCTTACGTAACGCGAGGGAACATGTTTCTGGAAATAAATTGAAACCGGAAGAAATGACGAAAAATCGAAGTACAGAGATACACGAACGAACGTTCGAAGAGTTTGATAGGTTCCGAAAGATCTGCCGTGTCCAGAAGAAGGAGAAAAGAAAAAAGAAGGTAAACAGGACGAAGAACGCGAAGCTGCCTCCGAAGGGAAAAAATTCGACCACTCTCCTGACCGACCGAGACTTCTTTTACCCAACAAGTATGGTAAATCGTGGACAGCGGTATGCCTAGCTATGCTTCCTAGCTGTGATTCGAGCAAAAAAGCATAGCTGCAACGAGTCGAGACGAGCGAAGAGAAACACGAGCTAGACTGGAGAAGCGCGATACTTTGGTGTCGAACGATCAAAGAGGCAGCTGAGGCCAACGAAGGCCAGCGGATGAGAGTACAAGCATTCGGTCGTGCTTATTATCGTCTATCGATTCTTTCGAAAGTAACGGTACAAAGGTTGCTAGATGCGTGCCGATCGTCGTATATGGCCGCCGAGTAATCTAGCAGCTACTACGTATGTCCTCTGCTAACGTCTCTGAAAAGAGACAAGCTGTTAGCTCGGCCGCGCGTTGCGTCGGCTCGGATCTCGAACGAGAACGGTAATTACGATAAACAGAGCAGGAACGTGTCCGGACGGCATTGAAATCGAGAATGTCGTCTGGATACGAACGGCAGTTTTCACTGTCGGTATTCGTGCGTGTGGCGTGTGGCGCGTGGCGCGTGGCTCGGGAGCGTGGCGCGCGGCGCGTGCCATTCGGCACGACCCCTCACCTCTTGTAAACGCCATCGGGTAACAGAACCAAAGAAACGCGACCCTACAGATCTCGGGTTGAGCGTTTCCAACGCGTATTTCGCATTGTTCGTCGCGTTCAAGTTGTTGACGATCCTATGCGCGCGCTTAATAACCATATTACCGCTTCCTACACGACCTACCACCGATTTCTCTTTTCGTTCCAATAAAACCATCCGTCTTTTTCTCTCGACGCGATCTCTCTTTATTAGCTTTATCGTTGATTCGTCCTTGATATACGTGTAAGAGAACTCGCACGATTCGAGCGATGGTGTGCCATTCGATTACCACCGAAAGTAAAACGATCTTTCATTCGAGGCGACGAAGGATCTTCGCGTTAAAGCTGATCGTTCGTCGTTTCATTTGAAACATCGCGTCGTCGATGAAGCCACGGAACCAACTGCAACGAAGCGGAGAAACGGTTTGTAGCTCGTAATCGTGGTTCGCGTTGTTGCCCGAACGAGGCGTAGCGAAAGTCATAGATTCATCTATACGCGTATCTGCTTACGTGGCCGGTTTCAAGGTCGTGATTTATAAGAAGAACATGGGCGTGTAACGAAAACGCCTACGACATCGGGACGTCGTAATTCGGCCGAGATCGATCGATCGATCGCTCGATCGCGCCAATGAAAATGTCGGGGTGCGCGCGTTACCGGTTCTCCACATCAGCGCTCGGACAATTTACGCGATATTAAATAGGTATATCAACGTTTAGCAATTTTTCTGAACCTCTGTAACACGTGCATCAACAATGCGAACGTATAAAAACTGAATTACTCGTCTACAGACTAATACGGATACTTGATGCACGACCACCTATATCATTTTTCCATCGACGATTTTACAATTCCAACTTCACACCTTTCTATGATAATTTGCACGAACGGGCATGGAATTGGAAACGTTCCATCGAACGGTGAAGAGGTATCAACCATTACATCAAAATATCGAATCGGTTGACAAAATTATCTCGCTGCAAAATTTATGATTTTAATTTTAGCTATATCGAACGTACCGAGATAAAAAGAGACGTTAATCCTTCTGTTTGTTGAAATTTATCACGGTCGTTGCACGAGATATTACCTTCTTATTCGTTGACTGGTTCTGGGTCAATCCGAACAGCGTTTAGATGTCCGCTAACGACTTACGCTAACTCGGCTGTTGTCTAATCATACATTTTGCCTAACATTATCTTCATAACCGACACGCATAGCTGTCGCCGGATATTTTCGACGAATCTACGATGCGATTTTGATACGTTAAGTAGATACTTATAATAGTCGCGTGTCTCGGTATCCGCGCGCTGTCACATTCATTGCCATCCACATCTCTTTACATGATAATTGCGATCTAGTCGGTGAGTCTCGAGAGGAAATCGGTCATAACGCGGTTACTTATCGGCGGCAAAGCCAACTACTTAAAGAGGCATCTGTTGTTTTTCCGATCCGTGAGAAAACGGATGAATGTTTTCCGATAATCTTGGCACAGATACGTCCATGTTTACGTACAATTAGTTTCCTTTGTAACACGCTTTGATGGCTGAAACGCGTGGCTTTACCGTTGATTCGTTTAATCGATGAACGCGCGAGTAGAAAAGATATATGATACGCACCAAACGTTAATTTTTCCTCTTTCTGCAAATATTCGAGAGGAGGTAAGCGAGTAAGCAAGTAAGTAGCTATACCTTGTTTCATACGTTATGCGCCTCTTGTTTAACGAAGTAGGTGTTATTGTACGAAAATCGAGCATATCTCTGGTTATGTTGCTCTAAAACGCGTGAAAATTATGCGGATAAGCTATCGATAAAGAAATGGTAGCGTATGGGAAGGTGGAATAAATTACCACCTGTACAGATATACGGTCTAAGAGAACTCGAACGCTGGCAATTTATTCGAACCAGCACCTGTTTCTTTCTGTTTGCTTCTTCGTTCGTGATAACGCGCGTTAGTTGAGTTTCGATTGTACTTGAAATTTCAACGCATATATACCTGGTCGAGCTGAATCGGGGCAAGAAATAGGTCGAAAAGAAATGCTGGAGGGATGCAATAGAATTTTTGTAAGCGGGAAACCCGGGAAAAGGTTTATCTTTGCGCAACGATACGCGATAATGTATAGGCGTGTGTGCGCTTGGAAGGAAAATCGGAAAAAGGAATTGGCAACAGCGCGAGGTAAGTAGGAAGTTTGAACGCGTGTCTCTGTTGGCGGCGTGCGCGTGTTCCTCGTTGTTCGTCCAGTAGTGGCTACACTGCTGGCGGATTTACAGCAGCACACAGGGACACGGGCGAACGCGCTCGCGCAGGTGAGTCCTCGTGTCATAGGTAGCAGTGTTCGTACAGGAGTCCGTGGCATACCTATACATTCAGACGCGAAACACTCTGATGAGACGAACATGTACGTGTCAGGTACACGCGTACGTGTTCGTTATACAACTTTTCCAGCAGTCACGGAGGCGTAGAGGTGAGCCGGTGGCTTGTGGACGATGGCAAGTGGGGGAATAGAATGCGGAATAGCCTAGAATGTGATGTGAGCGCTCTCCATACCACTCCTGTCCCTCTCCCTCGCCCCTCCTCACCCTCTCTCTCTCTCTCTCTCTCTCTTCATCCATCTTACTCTCCTCTATCATCATCTCCTTCTCATCCCTGTTTCTATCTCTTTTTCACTCATACACCTTACTTACCCTCCTCAAACCACTGCTCACTCGCTCAGTTTGCTCCACGTTGCTTAACGACTTCCACGCCAGGACAATTCTTTTTTCGGTATTACAACCTATCGGTTACATCGTGTATTATTCGCCAACCTTTGGAACCTTGGAAACAACAACAAAGGAATGCCTCGATAATTTAAGGGAGGATCGTTATAGGTATCGACCTTTTTCTTTTTGAATTCTGAGAAACAAACACCGTTAAGAAAAAAGTGATTGCCAGAATTTGTCTAAAAGGGACTGTCAGAGTTACTGTACCGGCGAGGAAACGAAAATTGGTCGATCTCTCGGGTCAAGCTCGATAAGATGGACTGGAAAAGAAGGGATTCTCTTCTAGGAAGTACGAACATCGGAGATCCTAGGAGGTCCGATGGAAAAGCATGGATCGGTCACCAGGTGGGGGCCACCTGCCAAGAGTTCGGTGGACGAAGGGAAGCTTCGAAAGATCTGAATGTTAGGATAACGCGATTAGCGAAGCCGATGCAGCACGGAACGCGACGGTAACACCAGAGGGACGCTATCAATTTCCTATCGTTACGAAAAACTTATTTGAACCGAAGCGAATTTAACGCGAGCAAGATCCTGCAGAAGTATCGTCTCTAAACGCGATCACCGATCACAGGATTACTGTTAAATATCTATTACGAGTCGATCGAAAGTTAACGGTTGATACGTTATTATTAGAAATCAACGTGGTTCACGCACGTATGTATACGCACACAAATGATATATCACGATACACCGAGCAACCTTACCTTGGCGTTACTTTTATCTGTTTTTAAGTAATATATGTACCGTCTCCTTTCTCGTAATTTTACGATGTCCGTTCAGGGTAAAAGCGTATTTAAAATAACAAAAAAAATTTATTTACAGCAATCAATTGTATTTTATGATTCAATGGGTACAAATGAATAGTTGTTTTCAATTCTAGAGATAACAAAATGAACAGAGTTCGCCAAATTTTGTTACGCGTACGCGTTAACCAGTTATCGTGTTTGTACGCACTATTTTGATACGACGAGAATAAGCGATAGATATGTACACGTCGTGTATGTATACGCATAGGTAAATCAGAGCAGATAAAGGGGGTGTACGCGCGCGTTTTCTTCCTCGCGTTGCTATAGCGATTACACGACAATGACGACGATGCGGTAACAGCGGTGACGTTACCGATAATGCCTGTAATTATTTATAGAGCGTTAAACGTATTTCAGTGAAACTAGGCATCGAGACCTTCCCTTCGCGAGGCAACCATGATCCCTTCCCCCCATTTAAACGTTACCAATTCGTTGAACAGCACGAGTCGATATAATGGTGGAAAGGCTTGAAAGTAATCGCGTTAACAGAATCCGCGGGGTAGGTCGGAAGGTGAACACGGGATATTATATGGATCGGTGGTTTCCCGAACGGGTGGCTAATGGTACGGTGGGCCGAGGTTGCGTTCGTCTTCGAACAGAAAATTAGTGGTCGCAAATCAACGACGATACACGACCACCGTTGTGTCTGGAGTTGCGCGCCCAGTCGATCTGCACCATCCAAAACTCCGATCCTCCCTCCTTTTCGAACGTTGTTCCCTCTAAATCTATTCTTAGCACTTCGATTGATACGAACGTCGAGATTTTTTTAGTCCGCGCTTTGCACTCTCTCGGAAACTCGGAGGAACTTGGAGGCGTGGAGCAAGGACCTCGATTTTGTCAAACGTTTCGATTGGTTGATGACGAAATCGAGCATTGGTAAAATTCCTGACAAACTATTATAACGGTGGTAGGTATATAAGTTGCGCAACGAGGTTGCCATGCGACTCGAAGCACATCCAATCGTATGATTTCAACGATATGTAAGATGACAGCGTTCGCTAGGTAGACAACGACGACGCGACGGCTTGCGTATACTTGTAAGGAAAGGTTACCTCCTATATGGCGCATTCTTTGAAATTCTGACATTTCACGATCGTTTCACGTGTAAAAACCGATCGATTCAATCGAACCATCGTCGTTGCTTTGCCACGCGTCACGGTGGATCGATTCGCAATGTCTTTGCGCATAACGCGGTTCAATTTCGATTTTCCCAACTTTGAAGCGGCTTCTTTTATCGTCACAGAACCCGAAAAGGCAAAGTTGAGCGTTAACCGGAGAATCAAGATTTTCAAGGACCTCGTTTAGGAACTGCTAAAAATTCCAGTCGAAAACAGTTGCGCGCTGCGAAATATCGTGTTATCGATTTCAAAATCGAAGCTGCTGCCAAAGAATATGTTTGAGTTCGTAAAAATAGCCGGTTCAGCGGCACCTTGGCGACAGAAAGACAAAAGAAGGCGAAAGGAAGTGGTGCGCGGCTGTCCAAAGATTCGTCCTTGCAAGGAATTCGCGAAACCGACCCCGATCGTGAGTAACGAGCACCGAACACGCATCACTGTGCTCGACTCTAATTTCGTTAATGCGAGTATTCATAAATTAATCGCAAACACGTTCTTCCCAGCGATGACGCTCGTCACTGGCTCGCAACCATGGCACAGAGATAATCGTTATTGCTATCTCGCGCGTTCAGCTTGATAATATCGATTACACTCGATTCGGGCAGTCGGACTTGGACAGAGAACCTTGTTCGAGAGAACATCGTGGCGAAGGATACAGAACAAGCGTTCCACGAAAAGCGAAGTCGATCGGAGAAAGGAAATAAGAGGAGGAAAACGAGGAAAGAGAGAGGAAGAGAGGGAGAGAGAGATGGTTAAAGAAACGTATGTGTTAAGGTAGAGAGGTCCGCACGAAATCAAATAAAGCGCACGCTATTGACTCTCGTAGATCAAACAGATTATCCGGTTCTTTCCAGCGTTATTGGAAATGGCAATGACACATGGCCTAAGTCACGAGGTGTTCCGGTTTAGGTGGCTCGTTTCGTCTACCTGCCGCCTCTTATCGATGGCTAATCTACACCGTAAGATTCGGCAGAAGCGCGCGTAGAATCGGCCGTTCCGTCGGGAGGACACCAGTTTCGGATATTAATGTCCCGCTGAGATTCCATCCTTCCTGCTTTTGCCCCTCGCTTCGCTATGCGTCGTGTCAAGTTCGTCACTGTCGGATCGGATGAATCGACAAAACTTCTCGTTCATCGATGTCGCGCTTCTCCACCACCTTTCTGTTTCCATCTGCTTCTTTACTCTGGCATCCGCGTTACACGAGCGACAACGTCGAATCTCTGATATTGGATAAAACGTGTACGTATCGGTGTTTTATAAATTACGAAGGATGACAAATCTGAGGAAAGTGTTTGGCGTTTATCGTTGCCATTTGTTAGATCCTTCTACGGTTTCGAATAAGAAAATGTAGCGGAAGATCGAGAAGAAACATTTGTTGCGACTCGAAGGAGACAGTCCGTGATAAATATACCTTGGATATTCGTTCGCGAGTAAAAGCTGATTGGGGCTTACGGGTCTACCGGTTGACTACCGCCTAATCCGTCTATCTTTTCCTTTATCCTTTACCCATGATCCTCTTATTGTGTTCGTCTAAACCTGAGAAGGATCGATCCTCGACGGGAATTCGTAGAAGCCGATCGATTTTCGTTCCTCGCCACAAAAGCGAACGCTGTACAGTCGATTGCGTTTTTGTCGTGGAAAATCTACTCGATCGCTTTCCAATAAACGATCTGCTGCGCCGATCTTTGTTTTCGCTGCGATTCCAACGGAACGCAGAACTCTAAACTCGATCGAGGTTTGGCGCGTTTCCTTCTGGTATCGTAACGAGTCGAGTAGCCCCGGCGGTTCTACGGTTCCTCCAATCATTGATCACTGGCAATCGTAGATTCGCCGTATTTTCCAATAGAAACGACCAATATCATACGTCCCGCGTATCGTTCCCCTTCCTTTATTCTTTACGGTGTACCTCGTGGATCGTTAATAAACTTTTCTCGTTCCACGACAGTATGTTTCCTTACACTTCGAACGTTCTGTTACGCTTTTTTGAATTGTTCATTTATATTGCCTCCTTTGTTGTGCGTGCATCGAAAAATCGGAAGGGTAAAAGATGAAATGAACGGCAATACAGAACGATTTTGCAGGGAAGCAGAGATAGAAAATGAAAGGAGATGAGACGAGACGAGGCCATAAGGAACGAAGCAAAAGGAAAAGAACAAAGAAGAAAGAATACGAAATGAAACGAAACGAAAAGGAAAGAGGAAGAGGATAAGAAGGAAAAGAGAAAGGCTGACTGAGTCAGATGGAAACGTTGGTAGAGAAGCGCACGTGTGCGTGTCATACGAGTCCACCCAGTATGTTAATTCGCGCTGATGACCCCATCAGGAAACATGCTCACCGCTGAGTGGCGGAGCCGAGTTTTCGTCTCGTCCGGTGTTGCTGTGTATATGCGTTTAGAGACGCGCGTGTCCGTGCATAAGCACGTAAATATACCTGGCTGCCTCCGAACAATCGTCATCCCCGGCCATGGTTCACGCCCACGCACTTGCTCAAACATTCCTCCCGTACAAAGCGCGTCAGGCTAATCGTAATGGAATTGCTATCTGCTCATTAGGAACCATTAATAGCGACGATTCATACGCGGTAAACCTCGTTCGGACAAATGTAATAGTCTCTGCGTGTCCGTATCGCTATTCGATCGATCGAATCGTTCGACTCGACCTCGCTCGCGGAACTAACGGATTCTTCGCGCGTTCCCTGTTCATCGTTCGCTATCGCGTTTCACGATTTCGGATGTTTCCTAACGATTTCATCGATGCATCGGGTCCAGGCGCGGGTTCCTTTAAACCGTTTCGAGACGCGTCAGTATCTCCGCGGCGACTCGATCGGTGTCGCCGTCAGAGGGATGAAGCTGACAATTTATACCGATGAATCCACTCCCTGACGTAAGTCACCTGACGGTATCCTGGGATGACGTTCCGCGTATTGTCATCCGACACCGTCTTCTCCTTACCGAGATATCATCGAATTCTTCGTGGCGTTAAAACTTTCCGGTCGCTACCGTCTCGACGATGGTGATCCCCAGGAGTTGTTACAGGCTCCCTGGGTCGCGAGCAATACCTACCGACGAGACGGTATTGAAAACGAACCGTCTTGTTGGATTATCCATCGCTGGACCACGTCGCGTTAGCAATCGTTCGATTGGTCATCAGCGTGAATTACATTTCCAGAAAGATGCTGATGTTGTCTAGGCGGCTGTCACTCTGGCGTTCCTCGTCGCAACCGGTTCCTATGTCTCCTGCCGAATCCAGATTCTTCGCGGCGAGTAATCGACTTTGCGAATCACCACGTTTGCACGGCTATCTCGTAAACCTGATCGTGTCTCGTTCTTTGGCCACGTCTCGCGATCGATCACGTCCGTTCGGCTGTCGACCGATTGATAGACTTTACTCGAATCGATGGATAGAAATTCGGGTCGGTTTGCGCGGGTGAAAGTATTTCGATGCAAAGTGGCGCGCGGTTTTTTCGAAGGGAGATTCGAACGAGCCCAACGAGGCCTAATCGGACGGCCGCGGTAGTCCTGTCGCGAAGCGATAAATTTTTAAGCGAATCGATAAAAGCCGCGGTGATAATTAGATTCTGCTGAAAACGATCGTAGAAACCGAGGGGGGGTGATAGAACGAGGGATCGAAATGTTACGAAAAAAAGAGAGGAGGAGAGAGAGTGTGCGCGGACGAAAAGGAGGCTCGTTCGAACGGCGTGTCAGCTTGTGGATCGTTTATTTTCGGTGGACACGAGCAGAGGCGCACGGCACGGGCACGGGAACACGAACCGAACGAGGCAGAGTCGGTGGATCAGGATTATTCGGATAGGCCGATGTCCCGACCGTGAGGAGTAGGTTTTAGATTAGCTACGGTGGAGGAGAAAACGGGGCAAACGAGGACCGAGTTCGCGAGCAAGGGAGGTGTTCAACGGTGAAACGAAGCGCTGGATTCAGGCCCTGGATCGGTGGCCAGGTAGCGGCAAGACGAGCCAACCCGCGTCCACGCGTCCTCTTCTCCTATTCCGCGCCTCCTCGCGCCTCCTCCTCGTCTCTCCTCACGCAGCGTCGACTCCAACGAGCCGGCTGATTTATGGTGGTCATTCATTCTAATCGTCTTGCATCTCGTAGCCCGAAGCAACCCTATCTACCGTGTATAGTCGCGTTTTTCGAGACACCGCCCTCGGCGATCCGTAGCTAATTGAATACAAAAATTCGAATATTTAGTCAAGCCTATAAACCATTTAATTAACGAGACTCTAACGGCCGCTTGCTCTCCGAGTCGCTTTCGAACCTCATAAATATCGCTACGACTAGCGACTGCGCGACCCGACCACGCCGAGACCTCTACCTACCGTATATCCATCGAACGTCCTTACCAACGCAGGTATCCGTTCCTTGCCATCCCTCTATACTTTCTTCGATTTGTATTTCTATCTCGATATCCCGACCATGTTCGGCTGTGCTATCGACGAATTCGTTCCGAGCCGTGTTCGTCGAAGTCCCACAGTATCGTAAGAACGTTTCGATGTAACGGGGTTGTCTGTTTCCAACGATCGTCAGTTTTGTAGAAATTCTTGAAAACCTATCCGTCACGGCTCTCGTAATTCTAACCATGCAATGCGAAAATCGTTAACGAAGAAAGCACGGTTGAAGAACGACCGGGGAGAATCAAGGAATCCGGGGGAATTAAAAGTGGTAAATTTTAGCTGTAATATATCGTGTAATATATCGATTCGTGAGAAAACAATGCATATCTAACGAAACGAACGCGATGGAGCGCATCGTTCACATAAATTAGGTTGACGCGTGTGATGTGGACAAGGTCGGTTTGTAATTGGTAATTCTTATGCGTTTAAGCGTGTTTTGACGAAAAACCGGCCTACGAAACGGATATGATATCATACCGGTTAATTAGCTACAAATATGTATGATTAGGTTTAACAACCGGTTTATAAATTTATACCCGGTATAATTATAACAGTTAGGTATTGTGACGTCTCGTACGCTAGATGGAGCGAAAAGAATCGGGAAATACTCGAGACGTAAAATGGGCGTCGATAGATTCTCGGTTTCACACGAGTTTCTCTTGTGATTACGTCGTACCGTATCTTTTTTCCGTTTATCCAAAAGTTATGCGAATTCAAGCCGAAACAACTGTTCGGGTTAGCCGATGAAAACATGTAATAAGAGAGAATAGTGGACGTGATTGGGAGGCGGATCACGCGGCTCGTTTGTCAGGTAAAAGCTTTTAAGCGAGGGTAACGGGGAGTAACGGAAGCGGCAGGACAGTTCGAAATGGGGTGAAAAAGGAGGGATCGATGAGAGGAAAGAAAGATGGTGGAAGGGGATGGGGGGGGGGTTGCGGTGCGGTGCGGTGCGGTGCGGGGCGGGGCGGGGGGGAGGAGGGAGGTCTCTCCGGAGGGATGAGTTTGCACCTAGAGCGGACACAGCCGACACGCGAGATCGACACGGGACTGCGGGCGAATAGGGTCCGTCCCATTGGCTCGTTTAATTAATTAAAAGTGCATTAGCGGCAGGGGTTAGCCGAGTTTACGGGGGTTCCTAGATACGTGTGTAACGATCTTTCGACCGGAACAGCCACGCTATTGCTTTCGTCAACACGAGAACGCCTTCGGTAATAGGTACACAGACGCGTTCCCCGTAATGTTCTGAAACCGACTAAACGGTCTCTTCCCCGACTGTTGTCCGTTTGCAACGATACCCGGTACCTATACCCCATGCATACCTACGTGTATGCAGCATACTATGCGATCGCCGAACGCTTTACAATTAAATCGATCGCGGATCCGTCGATGTTCAGTTGGATCGGCGAACGAGAAAGATGCGAGCTGAGAATCGTTAATCTTATAGGTATCGGCCGATACTCGAAATACAGGGGAACAGCTACTACGTCTCGGCACGTTGGCGATGGCGAGAAGGGGAGCGGGTGTATTTATCGGGATTACGGCGTAAAGAGTAGATAGAATCAAAGCACCAGGTGCAAATTACAAGGGGGATGACCAGGTAGCACGGAAGTTGGACGCGCTACCAGCTGACTGGGCTGCGAGCGAAGCGTGTAATCACGTTAATGCGGCACGTCGTTGGCAAGAGTGATCCCGGTTTCGCTACAGGGATATCACCCTGGATCGACTTTTCAGTGACTCATGCGCGTCGTTGCGTAACCGCTCCGACTCGATAACGATAATCTTCGTTCTGCGAGCGAGCGTGATCGTCGATCATCGTGCACGCGGACCAGCGGTGATCCTGATCACAAGGGACGAGCCGGACGACGAATCATCCGACCGTTTCACCTGGAAATTTAATAAGGTACGATAATGAAACGGTCAGCGCGAGCAAAAAGCGCGCTTACTCTCGAATCTTATTACTCGCCGTTTAATCGTCGCGGGATTGCCGGACTAAACGCTGTTCGATCCTCGTCGAGAAGTTAAACGACCTTTCCGTTCCCTCTATCAAGGGTACGCGCGTAGTGTTTCGGGTGGACGATCTGAAATCGGCGCCGATGAGAAAACGCGAGGAAGAGATGTAACGGTCGCGTTTATTCGCGTTTTCCTTTTGTTTCTAATTACCAGTTACCTGGAATCGGTGGAACAAGAAAAGACTGCCGAGGGAAACGTGGAACGGAAACATGGACGATCGAAGGACGGAGCGGAGGCGAGAAACCACGGAGAACGGTTCGATTTAATGGCAATTTGTCGTTGCACGTAGATTTATGCGTTCTCGAAGATGTAGTGTGTTCGTGTAATATACGACACGTGGTTCCTAACGAGGGGAGTGGATTCACGGGATGCGCGGATCGCGTGAGACCACCGTCTAACTATGAGATCGATGATGAAGCAGCAGGCGAGCCGAGCCGCCGAGTCGCGTCGCACCGATATTTAACGATCGGTCGGAGGTCAGCCACGCGACTTTGCCGTGTCCTCGCTCTTGTTCGGGTTTTACCGATACCTTCGAAATCGAACGATCCGCACAAGTAGTATTTCAACGGGAACAGAACAATCCTGTTCGCAGCTCGCATCCTGTCGAGGAACGATCGGATGAAACAGAATTGGGAAATCAAACGGTTGAACGGCGTTAACGAGATTCAACATAGAGGATGAATAATAGTCGATCGTGTAGAGGGCAGCAACCAGGGTTGAAAACAATTCGATTAGACCGGATTGCGGAAACGGATGATCGAGTCAAAACAGGAGGCCCCCTGTGTGCGTAGGTAAATAGCCCCGAAAAACGCTCGACCCTTCCTCCCCGTATCGGAAAGGTTATGGGAGAACCGAAGGGTGAGCAGTTTGTCGCGCGTTGACTAACGCAACGCAAACTGTTGGCTGTCAAGGTACGCGGTGGGAGGGCACGAAACAACGAAGATGTGCCCACGCTCGCACGTGCCTTTTAATATGCCATAATGCGTTGCATGTCCATATTCATTAAGTAATTTTCTGCCCTGAAAGTCACTGGCCAGGCAACTATTGTCGTCGCTCCTAACCGACGTCGGGGATATACCGCGCGTGTGCGCTTCGACACGCTCGTTCAACGCTACGACTTTGTTTTTCCCATTAATTTGTACAATTTTGTATCCCGAGTACGCGCCGCGCGCATCGATCGGCGCTCGAGTTCGTAACGGCGTTGGGGGGACGTTGCTCGACGCGAGGCATTATTTTTCTCAACGCGTTGTCGCTTCGATGCTCTTTGGTTACCTCTGTTTCATATTTATGATTCGTTTAGCGGCAGGAGAGCGCGGTGGGTCTGCGCGCGCATAAATTTCCGTGCCCTGTGGTTACGGTGAAATCGCGGGCGCGCGCGATTTTCTTGGTCTCGCGGCACAACCGATTGTTTCGCGGCGTCCATAAGGGAAGACGCAAGAATAATTTGGAGGACGGCAATTTGTCGACGGCGTAACGGTAAACACGACGTACGCGAGGTCAGCGTCGCAGGGCGCGGTAACGCGCCGAGTCCGCGTAAGTTTGCCGATGCCGATTCGTCGAGAAACAGAATCGCGGTGCGGCGAGGCTCGGTTGTTCGAAGAGGGTCGAGGAAAGAAAGAATAAGCGGACTTCGAAGGCGATTCGTCGATCGGCAGGTATCGGAAATCGCAGCGGCTGAGCTCCTGCCTGCCGCAACGCTCCTACACTTTGAAGGTAGAGCGTGTAGACGCGCGCGTACAACACCGCGCGTAC
This sequence comes from Tetrapedia diversipes, assembly GCA_033822845.1. Taxonomy (NCBI): domain Eukaryota; kingdom Metazoa; phylum Arthropoda; class Insecta; order Hymenoptera; family Apidae; genus Tetrapedia; species Tetrapedia diversipes. The sequence continues at coordinate 301,740 of JAOPTO010002329.1, forward strand.
CACGTAGCACGTAGTATGAACTAGGTGAACGAGGCAACCGAGGAGCCGAGTTCTGAGATCAAGTCACGCGTAGCCTAAAGAAAGTTGTTTAAAGGTCAGTGTAGCTCGGCTTGCATCACAAATGCCAATCTAGTTACGAAATGTGTACGGAGAACAATGATACTCTCGTGAAAAGTACTCGGTTCCCTGGCGCACAACCTCCTCCGGATCCTTGTCGGAACGTCCTCTCATCGTTTCGGGCGAACTGCGACAAAATGTTATCGTTCTCATTTTATCGGCAGCACGCGATAGAGTTTCGCGATTTCTTCGATCGACAACTCTGGATCCCGTCCGAAACATCTCCACCGGTCGATGAAACGGAATTCCTTCGTTCTTCCTTCAACTTTTCGAAAGTTTCGCGAATTATACGGTCTATCGGTGGGCCGTATCTTTCGGGTTATTCATATCTGCGAAATAATACTGAATAATTTCACCATAAATACGTGGCGCGTCCACGTGGGCGTAAAGTAACGATAATGCAAGTAAATAATGGACGCGAGAGTTTTATTACCTAGGCGGTTGAATGGCAAGATAGAATCTACGTGTCCGCGGCAGTACAGCCCCCTCGAACACCGAACGCGAAAAGGGAAGGGAAGAGAAGAGAAGAGAAGAGAAGAGAAGAGAAGAGAAGAGAAGAGAAGAGAACAGAAGAGAGTGGAAGAGAAGAGAATAAAAGAGACGAGGCTGGACGAAGAGATCACTCGCTCTAACGAGTCTGTTCTCTTTCCGCTTAAGTCTCTCAACCTCTAACCTTCAACCTCCGACGAACAATCTATGTTTTCGACGTTCTTCAATGATAACCTGTTCTCTTGATTTTTCTTCTTCATTTCTCAAATATCATTTGCTTTATTCGCATTCAAATCGCATCCCTAAAGAACCTTAAATGTCTTTTTTTCGTTCCTACTACTTCGTGCTTCGTCGACGAGAATACCGTTCTTCGTCGACCGATAGGTATTATTTTTCTTCCGTCACCGGTTAAATAAATCCTTGTCTCGCTATTCTTCGCGTTGTCGCGAACAACATACACGCATACTTCTCTTCCTTTATTACTTTATAGATCCTCCGCACCTTTGTCTTCTAGCTCGAAGCGAATTCTCGTTTCGTTCGTTTGAACGATTCGATGTTGCGAAATAAATAGTTATTCGATATATAGGTCATCGATCGGAGTTTCAGCTCGTTACTCGCGCGATTCTTGCGATCACGACCTCCGTGCTTCGGTTACCTTCCCAAGTGGCTTCTTACGTTCGCCTTTCCTCGCTAGGATACCGGTGCGGTATCCTACGCTCAATATTTTCCAGGCAAATAATTTTTCCGCGGCTTCATCAATTTTCCGCTGCCTATAGAATTTCGTTCTACGTCTATCGATATACATCTAGGGTAAGTAGGTAGATAGAGAATCGGTGGTTGCGCCAGAGCTCCTCGAATACCGCGCATCGATCGAAACGTTTGCAAAGTTCGCAAACGAGGGTCGAGAAATTGATCAATTTTCGAAGGAGGAGTTGCTGGAAGTGGCATTCTCGGGAAGTGTAAATTTGCATCTGAACTTAATCCTTGATTGTGCCACGCCTCCTTCGTTTCTTTCTTTGCGCTTTGGTCCCGAAACTTTCTTTCTCCTCCCACTCCTCCTTTTCTTCTTCTTCTTCTTCTTCTTTTTCTTCTTTCTCAGGTGGTGGTAGGTTGTTTGGGCCACAGGCGTCGTCCATCTCGCGCCATCATTTAAGTAAATTACCGGCTTGCCGCGCAAGAAAGGACACTGTTGTATGGTCACCATTATTTTCGTATAACTTTGAACTCCTCTGTTTCGAGTTCCGTTCCTGATCCCGATGTTTCTTCTTTAAACGGTTCCCGTCGTTGCTCACCGCGATTCGTTCCGCGCCAACGAAACATATCGTATAGTTTTTAAGGGTGTTTCGCTGAATCGTAAACGATTTCCCTGATATCGTGTTACACGGCCCTGAACCTTCCGAGCTCGTAAACGTGTTCGATCTTTTCGATCGCGCCTAATTCGCGAAGGAGCTTCGTTTTTTTTATTTTCGTTGTTTCGAATTCGAATTGTTGCTAGAAATCGCGGTAAAGTAGTGTATCGGTATTAACGACGCGCGAGTCTAAACGTACGATGCGCGTACTTCATTTTATACCTATCGATACGAAGATTCATATAACGTGGGGCATTATGATTTATCGGAGTGCACGATAACGCGAATCGGTTGAAACGATTTCGGAAGCTCATGCGTCCACGGATCGAAAGTTGCGGAGAAAAATGGCTGACAGTGCGCGCGGCTGACATTTGCCCGCACGTTTATCGCGATAATACGGCTTTAGGTCAGAGGGTGTGGCCTCGCCAGATTGATTCGGTGAGCTCGCTTCTGCGCGCTATGCTTCGTTACTACGGACAGTATGGCCGCTTACCTCGTTACAGCTTTTCGTCCATCTTTCTTGTTCCATTTGTCTCAGGACCCCGATAAATAGATCGAACGAAGAGTAAACACGATGCAACCGTGCCTCTTAAATTTGTCCGATGATTCGCTGTCTATAATTAGAATATACGATACGTACATAAGGTGAACCAAAAACAGCGTATTTTTGGTTAATCGAAACTCATTGGAGATCGATCGTTGCCTACGATCGATTCGTCGTTTCGTTTCGAAATAATCTTATGTTCGATGAATTTGATCGAATCAGCGTTCGTTCGGACGAGTAATTGCGACGTACTCTGGTGAACGAGAGGGAAATCGCAGCTGCGAGGTCGCGATTGATTGAAATAAAAAATGACAGACAGCGGGAGCGATCGCGATCACGATCGTGGACGCGGACGGAAAGGTTTTTCATCTTGCAGGCCAGCCACGATGACGTCGCGGTATCTATCGACGGCGTGGGTGTTCGTTCTCGCTCTGACAGATTCGAAAACGCATTATTAACACCGACGGCCCTGGCTCTATGATTACGCGCATTAATAGCCGGATGGACGAACTTTGTTCGCGCTCCGCGCTATCATTATCGAGGGAACGCGAGAAAGAGATCGACGACGAAACCGAGGAACACGTTCGCATCGAGTCGAACCGCGAAAAATAAGAAGAGAAACCTGAAAGCGCGAGAAGGGCGGTAACCGAAAGAGAAAAATATACATCGAAATATTATCAAAATTCTCCTAACAACCGTCTCGATTTACTCGATCTGCTTGCCGCGAAAATCTCGCGATCACAGCTAATACAATTATACGCACGGATACAGGTTTTACTCGATTAACTTTACTAGACCATTTTTGAAATTTCAACAAACTCGATCTTTCCCGCCGATCACCGTTGATCGGCCATCTTTTTTTCTTTCTTGTCTTTGCACAACAATATAACAATACAACTCGAAGGCAGCAGTTTGCGATCATCGTTGGTTATTTTATCGATGAACGCGTACCGAAGCCTGTATCCATCCTGGCCGAGACGATATGGCATTTAAATATAATGTTTCGCGCGCAAGCGCGCGTATCATACCACGCTACAAACTCCTTTTCAAATTGCATATCAGGTACGATCGAGTGTTGCGAGTATACCAATCTTCCGACGATGAATAATTCATTGTGTAAATAATTCATAAATCACTATATGTATAAGCTTGCCGGACGGTGAGCCTGATTCGTTTAAAAATTTCCGATGATATTCTTTTTAATCGATCCGTCAATTTTAATCGACAACCTTACGTTCTCGTCTATTTATCGATGGAAGGTTTAGGCAAATTTTTAGCAAATACTTTTGTCATTCGCAACGAGTGTACATACATAAATGCGGTATACGAATGATCGTAATTAAATACACGCGTTTCTTAATGGTACCTCGCCTTAAGATCGAAACGTTCTAGGGTTAGTTGAACCTGTTTTATTGGCGATCTTGCTCCGTCGTACCGCAAACGCACCAGCTCGCGATGCAGTAAGAATTCTGTACGCCGTGCTAACAACTTCGATCCACAACGACAGCGTTTAAAAATTCATGTTACGTATTCCATACCGTTTCTTTCGATACGCGTTGTAACGGACCTCTCGACGAGCTACCTTCAAATTCTTTGAACCAAACACTGAAAGTGCACGCTACTCTGAACTCGTTCCGATGCTCGGGGAAACAAGGAAACGATCGGGGAAACGAGATCACGTTTTTCCGTTGTACGGTATGACGGAAAGCAATAAGTTTTAAGCGATTTCAAACACGAAAGATTATAGAGTCTCGTTTTAGGAAACGTCGCGTTTGATAGCTACAGGGGTTTCATTCGAAGGAACGAACGCGAAAACAATAAAGCCATCGTTTACGGATGGATCGGGGCGAGAAAAGAATCGAAAAAGAGAAAGGGAGAATGAGAGAAGGAGAGAAATAGAGAGCGCGAAGGGGGCGTTATGTTGGTTGTATGCCGGCACATTAAAATATTCGGAATGGTATGCGGAGTGAGCGCGGAGAAGTACGAGCGTCCGTCGAATGCGTCGAGGAGCCGTGATCACAGGACGAGCCGGGACGGCACGGCACACGAGGGCGGCGTTGCGCGTGTACAAATCATGCAAAGAATGACGCGGCATCGGTCCGCTCCCTCCCATCTTCCGGACGAAACCGTGCTGTCTCCTCTCTCCTTTCTTTCTTTCGGTTCCCTCTGGTTCTGCCGTACAATTCTTATACGCACCATAGGACCGGTGCACGAGACTTACGGTGTAGGAGACCTCATGCTGCACAGCCCTCGATGCGTTCGTTGCATATTAACGGAGAACAACGTGTCGTATGGGTTTTCGTGAATCAACATACCGCAAGTCACTCGCTCGTTTATCTGTCCGCTGCTTGCTTAACCTACTCCGAGAATCTCTCTCTCTCTCTCTCTCTTTCTTTTTCTCCGTGCAACATCGGCATCCTCGAACGAAAGCCTATCGTCTTTTCATTCTTTCTTTCCTTCCAATTTTTTTTCTTCTATCATACGTACAGATGCATTCGAGTTTCGATGAATAACGAACGAAACAAATCGTCTAACTCGACCGTCGCGTGGCGTTAAAGAAACACCGACTAGCTTTCTGTAAAGTCGCGTTGTATCTAATCGGATTTTCAGATGTTTTTCAGGCTATACAAAAAAGATTCGCATTCCCGACCTATTCGCATTTTTATTTCCAGCAGACCTCGGACCTGGACTCGTTGCTATGTAGACAGGACCTTGATCGGCTTCACAAGCTAGACGAAGATGACCCGGAGAAAGAACCGAGAGAGCCCTCGGTGCAGATGGAGGACTTTTTCGAGGTTGGAGGACCGGTGTGTCGACCGCAGGCGAGCTTCGTTTCGTCGAGGAGTCAACCCGCGGGAAACGACGACGACGTGTTCCTCAGGCCACCGCTTTGGGAGGATATCACCTCGAGCATACAGAAGCTTGATCCGGAAAACGCGGACATGTTGGGCTCGCAATCCCATATCAAAATGGAAACCGACGACGTGGCGTCCCCGGTATTGTCGCCGGTCGAAATTAAAACCGAGCCGCTGCAACCACCGCCGACCTTGCACCTTCTCGAAGGGCGGACTTCTAATACGGTGCCGACTTATGCGAACGGTCAAGTCGTTCACCATCGGACCGCACCCAACGCGTTCAAGACCTTTCCATCTAATAACAATAACAACAACAACAACAACAATAATAATAATAACAACAACAACACCACCACCACCAACAACAATAACAACAATACCAATATCGGTAGCAACAATAACAATAGCAACAGCGGCGGCGGCGGCGGCGGTAACAGCAGCAGCAGCAACAACAACAACAACAACAATACAAATAATAACGCTAACAATAGTACGTGCAACGGTAACAACAATAGCTGCAACGCGAACAGCGATAGCAACAGCAACGGTAATAGCGGGAACAACAATAATAACAATAATGATTCAACGACGGGTCATCACGGAGCTGGGAATCAGATCGGTGGCAGCGCGACGTCATCGCTTTACGGCTCGATGACTAGGTTAATGTATATTTCTCCGCTAACGCCACCGATTTCCGATCCTGGCTCTCCGATAGGGGCTCCGCCGAGACGGACACCGCCTCCACCCTATCCTCAACCGTCCATTATGAATCCTCCTCATCGGATTCAACCTCCGCCTATCACTACCAAATTCAACAGGCGGAACAATCCCGAGCTCGAAAAGCGACGCGTCCACCACTGTGATTTCATAGGTAAGTGTCGCTGTCGTCGTCGTCGTCGTCGTCGTCGTCGTCGTCGTCGGCAAAATATGATACACGTATATGTATAAGTAGATAGCATTAGACGCGGGTTCGATCAGATGACACGATGCTTTCAGAGAAGTAGGAGCAGCGATTACGGTACTCTGGTAACTATTTTGTTTTGCAGGTTGTACAAAGGTTTACACGAAGAGTTCGCATTTAAAGGCGCATCAGCGGATACACACGGGTGAGTCTTCTTCCTTTCGTTGAACGTTCGAGATCGTTGGATAGGTGTTCGAAAGCGTTTAAGGGTAAACGGTATTCGTTCGATGGAAAAAAGGAACGTCCGTGAAAATTAGATATGTAGCTCATCTAAGAAGCGAAACGAAGCGAAGCGTTTGAAAGCGCGAGGTCGAGCGGTTGGCGTGGGCAGGGCGCGGTTCTCGTAGCCTCTCCTTCTTTTCAGCCTCTTTCTCCGTTTAACCTTCCTCGCTGTTCGTTTTCCCGACCTCTCTGTTTTACCTCCTCTCTTTCTTTGCTTCGATGCCTGTCTCGCGCGCGACCGAGCTCTCCCTCTCTCGAAGCCTCCAATCTTTCCGTCTGCGAGCGCGGTGTCGCGCAAAGGAGCCTCTATCATATGTAAACGTATAAGGAACGCACGAAGCGTGGTATGCGCGACTCTCCGCTTCGTAGACTCGAGCTAGCGACCCACATCCTGTCCGTATCCAAACACACTGCTCGGTAACGCGCTCGTACCTACACCTACGTGTATTTGTACACGGTTGAGCACGAAAGGAGTTTCAGGCTGTCGGCTAAAGCCACGCGGAATCTTCGCCGAAGCGGGCGTACCGCTGCGCCGCGCTACGTTGCTCGATCGGGCATCGATGTCACTGCGCGACACCGTTTCAACTAGAACGATACGAATGGATATCGAAACGAACTACCGTCTCGTTCGAAGCGATACGGATAATGTTTTGGTAGAAAACGAAATTCGATCCTAATTTACGAAAGATGCTTTCCTTTTTGCAACGTTTCGAACGATCGTGGCTCTGTTACACGATTACACTGTTCGCCGTGAAAACGGTATCTCCGGCTTCTCACCACGACATCCACCTTGGCTGTGTTTCTTCTCGAACGAGGTGCGAGTAATCGTGTGAAAACAGTAAATTCTGTGATCGTTAACTATCGAGGGAACGGCACTCTGCACGTTGCGTATCGTTAAGAAATTTCGATCGAAACGAGTCAGAGTTTTGTTTTGACGAGCGAGTGAAACGGTGGGTATCGGCATGGAATAAGTAGAAAAATGCGTTCAATCCATCCATTATTCGGGCAACGTCTTGGCATCGATCCATTTGCGTAGGCGTGTGCTTCATAGGTTTGCTGCGGTTGCGTTAAATTTGTTTGTCGAATAAATCGAGGTGAACCGCGGAGAAGAGGGAAAATATTAAGAGTAGACTATGGGAGGACGGAGATTCGTCCCCGAACGCGAGCATGAACGGGAAAGCGGACGTATACGGGCGCAGAAACGCGTACACTCGTGTCACCGTGGGAAGAAGAAGAGAGACGAGAGATGTACGCGTGCCCACTCGACAGCCTCTCGCGGAATGCCAGCCAGAGGCATCTGAACCGCGATGTACCACTTTCCAATTGATACCTCGAGGTTTTGCGGTAGCCCGTGATCACGCGCGCGCCGAACTCGCTGCGTTGCACGAATATCTACGTGATCGTATACGAAATACGTACCGAATTGATCCGAGAAACCTTGAAAATTAGTCTACGCTATGAGAAATATCGATGAATCCTCGGCTACGATCGGATGTCTCTCCTACTACTCGTAATCACTGGACGCGTCTATATCAGCTGATAGATTTTTATTCGAATCGGAGTTTCCAGGTATGCGTAGCAGGTAGACGCGTGTTAATCTTTCGTCGGTCTTTCGTAAAATCGGTGGACGAAGGGAACGTTAGGCGGGGGAACGCGGTCGAGGTTCGAATCGAAGAGGCGAATCGCGAGGCAATGGCGTAGTTAGCGGGTCCGAGAGCCTCGGGCACGTGGCGCTCGTCTTGAATGAACCGACGGACGTAGATCCGCACCGTAACATAGGTCTCTCCGCGAGTCCGCATTCACCGCCACTGGTTGGTTGTCCTCTCTCGGCTGATGCAGCTACGGACCGTGCACACGCACACGCACACGCGCGCGTTACCCCGGTCGGCTCCAACCTCGTCTCTCGTGCCGTGCCGTCTGGTTCTGTCCGGGTCCGGTCCCAAACCAACTCGTTTTGTCCCGTCTCGAGCGTCGAGAAAAGAATATCGACCGATCGCTCGTGAATTATTATTCACCGTCCAAGGGAGAACGTCTATATTCTTGAAGATTGTTCGAGCGGTCGAGAGCGAACACGTCGATCGATCCACGATCAACGCGCAGGTATTACCACGCGTTTAGTATTCCATTAATGTATTCGAATGCGTTATACCGCGTGTAAGCTGTACACGTTACATGCCTGTTAATAGGAGAATTTCGTGCGCGTCCACCGGTTTCAGCGTTTGCCACGAGACAACCTTGGAGAAGAATCATCGTTTTTCTTATCGTTCGTCCGAGACGGCGTTCTCGAAATTATACAGGAACAACACTATGATGATCGTCGGGATCGTCGCGCGAGACGAACGTTCTCGCGTTTGAAGTTGAAATGCTTTGAAAATTTTCATCGCGCTCAATTAGTCGCAATTCTCGAAACGAGTCGAGGTGCGTTTCGAGAACGAAAGCGTTCCCGTTGCCACGACCAAAGTAGCAGCGGTTATTCGAGCGGCCATCGATACGCGTATCTTTCGGACGTACACGCACGTATGCGCGTACGTGTTCGCAGGGGGCAAAGAATCAGAACTGCGGCTCGTGGAAGGAAGAACACGCAACGAGACGAAGAGATCTATAGTACGTATAGAGGCAACAACCGATTGGCATGTAAAACCGGAGAGAAGTCTCACGGTGTGGAGTGCGCGGACACACGAGGCGAGCAACATTCCTGCTTCATCCATGCTTTCGACTTCGGCAACCTTCTAGCATGCGTCTTTTGCCTGCTGTCGTTTCGCTCGCTTTAAAACGCAACGATCCAAGTCTGCCTTTCGCGGCAGGAAGTTGCCGAGGTCTCCGGAGATTCTAACGGTGTTTCTCGATCGTTAACGTAAAGTAACCAGCGAAATTAAAGATCCGAGGAAACGACGAGACGAATTGTCGCAAACGAATTACGAACGGAACGCGAAGCGCAGTCGAATATACGAGGTTCCTCGGCGAGTGGTTGTCGGTTCGTACGACGCGACGCGCTGCGAATGGCAGACACCGTACCGCGGTGAAAGTGATCCGAAATTAACGGGGACGCCTCGAGCGAGGCTCGTAGGCGTCGTCGAGTCCCAGCGGGCGCACGCGATTCAACGATACGCACCATCTGGAACTGTATCGAGCTGGTCAAAGTTTCTCTACCAACCAGGTAGAGACGCGGTTATGGTGGTCGAATCGAGCATCAAACGTAATTTCGACGAGCACGATTTTTCAAACAACGTTTCAACCGATCGCTGATCGTCGATCATGATTTTCGTTCAAATTTCTAATCGTTACGACGATTTCTTTCGATCGATCGCGATAACGGAGAGAAAAAGTAGCGCGGCGAATCTCTGATCTCCAGAACGTGTACGAGTCCTCGAGGTAGGAATTAGAACTACTCGTCGAACATCGCCGGGAAAAACGTGAACACCGGAGTAAAGCAGAATCGATGTTAAGTTCGAGCGATTTCCTGAGAGGCGGGAAAAAAACTGGATCCAACCGTAACCGCGATCCAAGAGTAACCAATCGAATGACTTAATACATACTTGCCAATTAGATGACGACACGCGCGAAACGAGTCTGTTTTTCTATTTTTGTCACGATCGATTTACGCGCGGTAGAGAGAGAGAGAGAGAGAGGGGAGGGGGGGGAGAGATCGTCATCGTCGTTCTTCGATCGTTCTCCGTCTTTTTTTCTGTCTACCGCGGCGAGGAACGCTGTTGGTCGCGGAGCTACGATTAATGCCCGACCCGAAGGAGAAACGCGCGCGAACGAAGCGCGTCGTGATCGATCGTTTCCCACGAATCTCGCGAGGCTCGCGTCAGCGATGAAACTGCGGACGAAGGAGAGGCACGCGACAGAGATGGTTGGCGGCTACAGAAAAAACCATCTATTACCGGAAAGCTGGTTCGAGCTAGCCCTTTTCTCTGTGGCGCGGCGCGCGCCTCCCGGTGCCTCGAAGAAATCTCCGCGGAATTCTCATGAACGAGCAATACCGTGAATGGATGCCGCTCGTGGTGGTAATATACCGATTGTATGGGAGCCGTGCGTGTGGCTAAGACCGGTTGGGATCGTCTCCATAGCGAGACCGAGCCGTTGCATGCAGGAGAACGAGTCACCGACACGCGTGGGCGTATTTCTCAGCTATCGCGTCTTCTCGCTCGCTATTTCCCGATGCATATACATACCTCTAGTAGTACAGTACCTTCCGTTGCCTCTCCGAACGAACTCTCTCGATTTATCCGAGTTTTGCCGTGCCTCGGACCGCTCTCGGTGCAACTTTCTTCGAATACCTTCTCCGCTGTTTATTCACACGTTTGAGAAATTTCGCGTTTCGAATTGATCGGCGCTCATCGGTTCCCTGAAAAATAATAAACAGAGACCGTGGGATCCTCGTCGCGTTCCATAGGAAACGTACGCGTACTTATCTACCGTGAATAGCGTTGACAACGAACGCGCGTCGGAGAAACTCGTCTAAATAGCATTTCTCGCGTCAGCTGTGGCGAGACACGCTCGGTGAAGATAATTAGTAAACGTGTAATTGGAATGCGAATGGGTGTATCGGTACAACAAGCTACCATCGTTACGCTTGTCAACCAATCGTGTTCACCCGTGAATGCGAGTCTATTATTTTTTTACCGCTTCAAGGATTATTCGCGAAAAGATGATCGCCACTGTTGGTTAACGTTAAAGATAGTTAAAGATAGTCGGTGCGAAGCAGAGTTTTCCGCGGATAAAAGGTATCGAGGGACTCGATGAGCGTCGGTAGTTGGGCCAAGGAAAGGGATCTATTAAAGAACAAAGCGGTACTGTGTTTGCGACAGCGATAGGGGTATACCTACGAAGAACCTTAGGCTACGAGAGATGCCGCGGTGACCTTTAACTGTACCCGCGTGCCGCAATACGCTCACCTGTATTCTAGCGCAATCCGTTCGCGTTCTCGCAGCGCCGATCCTGCTTCGCTCTTACTTCTGCTTCTGCTTTTGCTCCTGCACCGCTGAAAGCCCCGCCCTGTTCTGCCCTGCCCTGCCTCAACTCGCGCCTCGACCCGCTTCAACTCGCGCTTCGACCCGCTTCAACTCGTCTCGTCTCTCGCTTCGTCGTGATCGAGGCAACGGTTCCGCGATGCATACGCCTCGAGTCCAGTTAACTTTTCCCCATCGCGAAAACTATGCCTTCTTCCGAGCGAAATCACGCTGAAACCCGTTAAACGACGAACAGACGCTCTGATGCGCTCCTTTGAATTGCCGCTTTCCGCGTGTTCACCTATCGTAAACGTTGATGGTCACGCCGCGCGTTCCGAATGCGATTGCAAACGGTTGCTAAAACAAAACATGTATCTTTCTGTCTGGTGAAAGTTACGAAGCAACGATACGTACTGGACCTAATCTGTTTTTGTTCCAGGTGAAAAACCGTACCAATGTCAGTGGCCAGAATGCGAGTGGCGGTTCGCCAGGAGCGACGAATTAACTCGTCACTATCGAAAGCACACTGGCGCGAAGCCCTTCAAGTGTGCCGTATGCGAGCGATCGTTCGCCAGGAGCGACCACCTCGCCCTCCACATGAAACGGCATCTTCCGAAGCAGCACGCCAAGTGACCACACCGCGCTTCCGAGACTCCGTCTCCGTCTCCGTCTTCGTCTTCGTCTTCGTCTTCGTCTTCGTCGAGCGATTTCCCGAGCACGCGCGCTCCCGAGTGCACCGATCTCTTCGAGCCTCTTCCGATCTATCTCGATCCGGAGGAAAGCTGGAAACTTAGCTCGAGTTTGAACGGAGAACCGCTGGCAAATTTTTATACCCGCATTCTTTAATCCGAATCGTTCTTCTCGAATTAGTATCTCGGCGGTATATACATATTTTGAAACTTCGTTATTCTCCGATACACTTTCCGCGGAGCAAGGTTTGCCGTGTGCTTGAAAGCGCTGCGCAGCCGATCATTACTTCGTTCGTTGTTCACTTCTGAACGCTTGATATTACGCGATCGAACTGCTAGTTTACTTGCAATTCGTGGCTACGAATACGTCATCCGACGACGATGACTTGTCCGACGAGATAAAACGCGTACGCAAAGCGGCTGGCCGAACCACTGTTGTTTTAACGGATTCTCGTTGGTTCCGTGTTTCGTACAGATTTACGCTAACTTTCGAAATCACCCCTGTTCTCTAAATTACGCGACGGGCAGCAGCCACAGGAGGAGAAGGAAAAAAAGTGTGAAAACAGGAAAAACGAAATTGCACGAAGTAGTAACTTCTTATAAACGTGTTTTGTCTGTGAAAATGTCTACGAAAACATCTCTACCGCAATCTTTTGCGGCACGATAAAACGAAACATAAAAAATATCGAGTTTTCCCCTTTTGTGGTTGGCAATTTTCGTGATCGCAAACAGCTTGAGAGCAAAGGCATCGAATTTTCATTCGACCTGCGTTCACCGCACGAACGGTTTTCGATAATCCGATACGAGTAATTTGAAGAAAACGTAGAATGTATACGACCCATGCGCGAAGTAAACGAGCAGATCGAACGAGTAGTATTTACGAATAATCAGGAGGTAGACTCGAAATATTTTACGGTTACATCTACGAAAACGTTAACGAATCTGTTTTGGTGCAACGCGAGCAGAGCAGCGGGAGGACTGTTCGCGAAAGAGTGCGAGCGTTCATGAGAATTTGCGTTGAACCGTTCCGAAGAAAACGTTAATTTATTTACCCGTGTACATAACGATGCATGCGTCCAGTGATGAGTCGAGTTAGGAAGCCGTTTGTTCGCCGGTGATTATTTCATGTCACGATTTTCTGTCGCTCGTATTCCTTCGCACCGAACTCTATCCTCCATTCACCAACGAACAGTCTATCTACAGGTTCTTTCGGCCGATCGCTAACTCTGTAACCGTGTTCTGCGACGCGATCTACGCGAGATCTTATAACGATGCCTTATGTACAAATTCGCGTGTAGCTACGTTCCGTGTACGTATATGTATATACGTATGTATACATGTAAGTATATACACGTGCAAATGTATATACATATAAATATACTTACGTATAACGACTAAAAGGTCTGTGCACTTTTCTGTGTATGTATACGTGTAAAAAAAGGTCGACGTACATTCAATACCTATGTAGTTAGTGTAATATTATCTGTATAATATGCGATTTAAGTGTCCAAAACGATAACCGCTAGCATTCGCCTGTTCCACGATTTTATCGAGTATCTTATTTACATTTGCGAAATGTAGACGCGTAATACGTAGATACGATAGATGAAAAAACGACCATTTTTCTTAGTCACCAGTTAAACACGAAAAAAAAGACTTTCGCGAAGCGATTTAATATCCTCTCTCTTGTTTCTCGTCACGCTGCCGTTTTCTCTTTCCTCTTCTTGTCTTCCTTCCTTCCTTTCTTTCGCGTTTAAGCATTATAGAACGCCAAGGTTGCGTCAGTTCTCCGTTTGAAAACGAATATAGCTTACGATTTTAAACTGTGCTCATCGATAAGTCGATTCGATGAATAATTTCGTTTTCGTTCGATATTCGAAAACACTGGCTAAGCGTTGAACGAGAAATGCAATTCGCTCGTATCGTTTCTTTTAGTTACACAATTTAATTGTATCTCTACGGTGTTCAACAAATCGTTCAGCATCTCTTTACATCCGCGGACATACTTATTCGCGGAATGTCCGTTTTGCCTTCCCTTCTCGAGATAAAGGGTTAAACCTGCTTCGCGATTTTTAAATCCGCATTACCTCATTTCCTTCGGCACTTTTCTTCCGCGCTCGATCAACTTGTTTGCTGGCGCGACATTAATCTTAACACAGATATACCTCATTTAATGAAATAAAAAATTATATGCAGTTGCGACCAAATTTCACGCGTTCTCCTACACGATTTCCTACAATTTTGTTCATAATGTTTATAAATCGCTGTAATTTGTGTGTTGTGTAATTTAAATATATAACGATATGTACGTATTATATATTCGTTGAAAATATGTTTCAGTTTCCTTTTACAGATAATTCACGCATCCGATCTTATATGAAAACCTCTTATCTAACACGTTACAATTGAAAAATGAATCGCCATCGTTTCACGAAGCAACAATATTGTCATAAAAACTTGTTTTCCAACACGTTTGCGCATGATTTTATGAACGATAAACATCAACTTTTTGCCTATACACAACGTATACATAAATCCTCTTTTTCATTTTAATATCCATGGAATTTATAATCACCACTATGACGTTTGTTTCTTTTTTTTTTTTTTTCGCAAACAACATTTAAAGCCGTGTAAGAATCTTGTCAGGATTAACGTCTACCAATAGGAAAATATCTGATATCATATTTCGATGTATCGTTAAAACTGGATGTTGAAAGTAAATGATGTTATATCACTGATATGTAACTGGCGAACAATTTAACTTTTCGATTCGATTCAATCGTCATAACCTGTGCGCAGTCTACCCTAAACTTCGCTCAAAGCGACAAGTCTTAATACGATGTAGCCACACGTATAAACGGAAAAAATATTACTAGCGCGGAAAGTGTAATGTTTTCCCTATTTAACATGGGGAATATTTTAAAACGTAGAGCATAATTTCCCTAGGTTTCTAGGTAACCATCTTGCACGCGTAACGAGTCTAATCGATGCGTGAACCGAGGTAGTAAGGTGGTGCCCTCTGAACAGCAACACGATTACCGGAAAATAGAAAAAACAGTGAAACATGGATGTGGATACGGCGAGCGATAATACGTCTATCGATGACAAAATAGACGATTTTTGTGAAAATCCAACGAGAGATGCGCTGACAGAAGGTCTTATGAGCCTTCTGAAGCCTACGGTGGACCAGTTGGACGAGAGAATCCGTGCTACAAGGTATGTGACGTTCCATGTGTATCCTGTACGTGTATCGCGATGTATAAGTAAATGGTACCGCGTATAGTTAGATATTCGGTATGTTGTAATAATGTTCTAAACAGTTTAACGAACATCCAAGCATTTGTTGTGTTGAGGAAGTTTGGAATATCATGAAGTATATATTATATCCATTATAATTTTTGTGTTTATCTAATAATTTCTTATTTCCATAGAATATGTCAAATAGAATTGAAGCAGCGAATTGAATCTTTGGCGGAAGAATTGCAGAGGATCAACGAAGCGTTGCAGTGTCCATTGGAAACGGATTCTTACGTTAAAAAGTTGATTAATGCCAAACATAAGATCACCATCGTTAGTAATATTTTGCAAAGTACGCAAGAACGATTGAATAAGATTCATCAAGCGGTGGAGAAAAGTACGGCCAAGAGAAAAGCTTTGTTGGATCATAGTTCCTTATATGGTAATACATCTAATATTTCGAGTAAAGAAGAGCAACAAGTAGAAGCGGAAGAAGAATCCACTGCGTCTAGAGAAGACGAATGAGCCAAGCAGGTGCTCTACTTGTACGATAATTGTGATTCATATGAATCTGGCTTTGTTAATCCTGAAATATTTAAGGAGGAAATTTTGTACAAAAGTTCTTTTATATTTTCCATTGATACATTATGGACACGCCGATTGTTAAATTATCGGAAAAAGATTTGAAATTGGTGTACGAACCTTCTGAGGATTCCTTCCTCTTGATAGATGCCTTAGAAACTGATTTAGAAGTGCTAAAAGCTATAAAACCTGTGATGTGTTTAGAAATAGGCAGCGGATCGGGTGTTGTGATTACAGCGTTGGCAATGGCATTGAATACGTATTGCCGACCGTATCATCTTGCGATCGACATCAATATGGATGCGTGTAGGATCTCAAAGAAAACTGCCGTGCAAAATTCGGTAGAAATAGATACGGTGCAAATGGATTTATTAAGCTGTATACGTAGCGATCGTGTTTTCGATATTATAGTGTTTAATCCACCGTACGTTGTAACTAGCGATGACGAGATTTTGACCGGGGACGTTTTATGCAAAACTTGGGCTGGTGGTAGAAATGGAAGGAACATTATGGAGCGAGTGTTTCCTAGAATTCCAGACGTTTTATCGGATACGGGAACGTTTTACCTATTGGTTATTAAAGAAAACGATCCGGAACACATATTGCGTGTCTTTATGGATTTGAATATGGTAGGCGTGATAATAGCAGAAAGAAAAATCAGAGGAGAGCATTTGTATATATTACGTTTTAGAAAGAGAAAGTAACGGTATATGTCTATCTTTGTCCGATAAATGTTTCCTCGTGTGGTCAATGAAATTTCAATAAAAAAATACCGTTTTTCCTTCCAGTTTTTTTCGTTTCAATTCTGTGAAATACATTCCACACGCGCACACGCGATCCATGAAACGTTATATTAATTGACGGACGCGTCGATCGTGCTCCCCAATCAAGAGAAGAAGGGGATTAGTTGTTATTCCATGTATTTGTATATATACATATGTTACTTCGCTAGAGTCAACGCTGTAATTCTATCTTGTATATTCTTATCCTTAATAATTCTAATGTTTGTTTCAATTGTCAACAATCGAATGTGTGTACGATGCGATGCAAAACTTTGATCCGGTGACATGTGTAATGGAACAAGAAATACGGTATAAAATATTG
The DNA here is from genome assembly GCA_033822845.1 of Tetrapedia diversipes. Lineage (NCBI taxonomy): Eukaryota > Metazoa > Arthropoda > Insecta > Hymenoptera > Apidae > Tetrapedia > Tetrapedia diversipes. Next base: position 318,844 of record JAOPTO010002329.1, read on the forward strand.
TTTTCTCTTATTTATTTATTCTTTCTTTTTCTTCTTTGTTCTATCTCTTTTCTGGTTGCACAGTTACTCGTATTTACAGTTTTATAATTTAGCGTGAATCGCTTTGTTCGCTGTGCAAACCACCGGTGAGTCGTACGGTTCTTTTCGAAAATAAACCACTACTGATAGACGCTAGAGCTGTCGAGCGCTTCGAGTATATTTTATTTACCTAAAACAGGTCTGAGATGAATTTACCGTCGTCGCTTTATATTCAACAAAGAGAACGTGAATTCGGTTTCGTTGAAAAGTGACATTCGTTTGACATTTTGTACATCGGTACAGGAAGTATGGCTGTGCAACTGACGACATAATCGTCGGTGTTCGTATAGTAGAGTAACGCGAACGCGCGAACGGCACGTTAAGCGCGTTGAAAGTTTAAAGTATTTTGCTTTCCTGCAACTTGTTACCCTCGATTATATTTGATCGAGGCTGTGGCGAGTTAAAAAAGATAAAGACACGCGTTAAGATTAGTTGAAAGTGTACGTGTAAAAAAAGTGAACGCGTGTCAATGCGTAGTTCGAGTTGTTTTCTTTTTCTTGTATTAATAAATAGCTTTCGATCTGTATACCCGTTGCAGTTTCACGTAAAGCGCGACCGCGCTGATGGTAGCGACGAGGACGGTGGTCAACAGGAACGAGATCGAGGTATAAAAGCCGGTGTACGTCATGCAAACGTTCATCGTATTTCTGGTCACCTCCTCGACGGCAGTTTCTTCGAACTGTTCCAAAACTTGATTACCAGCTTTACTTAAATCGTCCACCATGATCACTCTGAAGCCACGAGCGACGCGTACCGGATCAGAGAGTAGGACGGTCGTACCGTTCGACGACGCGTTCGATGATGCGTACGTTATCGATCGTCGCCGTCTGCCTGGCTCGATTTGCTGAAAACAAGAAGAATATTTGAGAACACACCGCATTTCAAAGCGAATAAACGAGTCGAGTAAACAGGCGGTATGCACGCGAAATTACCTGATTCGTTACCGGGCATGGTTCGCAATCGGTTTTGCACAGTTCTACGTTGCATTCGATGAACAGATCCATTACATCGGGGAACTTGAAGGCTTGGAAGTAGGCATAAGCGATGATCGATGCCCCTGTGTTTCCGGTGTCCTTTGTCTTTTGGAACGCTCCGAATAACTTCGGTTTCAATATACATCCCCTCTCGTCCGTCAGTCGTACCGTGTTGGCCGACGATTCGTCGCGAGCGAGGCAGTCGCGCACCTTAAAGTTCGTCAATCGATCGCGAGGTTAACAACGTCTGTCTATATTAATTTGTATCGGAGAAGAAGAATCGGGCGTTTCGGGTATTCGCGATGCAAAGTAACAACGGATACCTGAAGATCAAAGGCAGGATCTCCTTCGACGGAGACGACCAGCGTCATAGTCTCTCCGATTTTAACGAGCCCGTCGGCAGCAGGCGCGAAAGGCCCCCTACCCGCTTGTATGTCCAGTTTAGCCACTGCCGTGTCACCGCTGAACGTAACTATTTCTTGATTCAACATGTCCACGGAGAAGTTTACCGTCAGTGCTTTGTTGATGTTTCCTTCCCACAGGCAACGGACTCTTCTCACCGTGTCCCATACTTCTTGTATACCCGGTTCGTTCTGAAGGAAAAACATGCTTTCTTCGTGACGAAGAAAGTACACAGTTTCTCGTACGAAATGTGAATTACCTGCAGCACCAACACGTTCTCCAAATACGCTTGGCCAGCTTCGCCGGCGAAGTCGTTGATGAATTGAGTACCACAGGAATTTAAGCTTACCGTAAACGAATACTTGGTTCGTCCGGAATTTTGTTCCACGTACCTGCATTCTTGGTTTGTAAAAAATCCCTGAAAACGTACGCGTCGATATATAGTCGCGGTACTTGAAATTACGCGGTGTTAATCGTTTACCTTCGAATATATAACTCCGTCGAAGACGCGATTGAACTCGATGTCGATGGTCATCGCGGTCTTGCTGCACCGAACATCGAGAGCGTGAATGTGCGGAGGGTGTTTAAAGTCGTCGTCTGCCGAGGCTCCGGCAACCGTCGCAGTTCCAGAACCGCTGGAACCTGCAAGACCGGCGGACAATGTTGGACAAATTTCGTACGATTTCCATCGAGGACGGGAAGAAAAGCAACGAGGGACGCGACTCACTTTCTCCGGTAGGTCCGGAGGGCTGAACGACTCCGGATCCGCTGACTCCGCTACTGGAATCCAGAGGAGGAAACGGTTCTCCAGGGGTGGAGGAGGGATAGCCCGATGATGATGGGTATTCGACCGGTCGACCAGGTTGGTCGTACGAATCGGCCTCGGCTCCGGCAGCCGACGGGAACGGAGTGCTTGGCCTCTCGGTCGGGTAACCGTAGGTACTGCTGGTAAATCCGCTAGCCGAAGGATATCCGGCGATGGACGAGCCGCCGCTAGAAGCGGATCCCTCCGCCGATGGAACGTAAGTAGGAGTTGGCTTTTGAGTGGAATAATCGCGAGCGGCGGAGAATCCGGTTGGAGTGGAGAATTTGCCGACAGCAGCGGCGCTACCGAAGCTGGACGACGAGGAGTAACCGTAGCTGGTCGAGACTCCACCGGAAGCAGAATACCCGGATTGGGGAGCTTGCGGCGGGGCGGAGGGTGGTCGGGGAGTCGAGCTGTACGGTGGGAAGGAGGAAGTGCCGGAATTTGAATAGGACGGTGTCGCGGTAGGAAGGGGATTGTAAGAAGATGGCACGTAAGGCGATCGATTGTTCGGTGGCAGATAAGTCGGTTTTTGAGTGGAGAGAGGCAGCGATTGCACGGTAGAAGACTGACCGGACGACGAGCCGACGTTTGCTGGCGAGTATCCCGACGACGATGGTCTCTGGTAAGGGTAATTTGTCACCTGGTTCTGAGCAAGAGACGAGTAGGTTGGCTGTTGACCAGTCGAGGCCGCTTGAAACGGTCGAGGCTTTTCGGGTGGTCTCTGCGTGCTATACGGTGGTAGATACCCCGGTGGATCCGACTGCTGGCGAGCTGTAATAAAACTCTTGATATTGCTAATTATTAGTTACACGCCGCGGAACTAGATGTATCTGCGCTTAATCGATCGTAATACGCATTTTTTTCGCTCATGCATATTCGAACGCGTAGTCACGCATTTTTATAAGCGCAGTTACCCCCCGCCGTTATATTAGACGTGCGTTTCATTATTGCGAGGCTTCGTCGATAATAATATGCGACTGAATCGATAATAATAAGCGTGCACTGGTGCGGATCCCCGTATTAAAGTATGGTTAATTGCATTCCAAAAAGAACGGTTATTGTTTGGAAAACGGAATCGCGTCAGGGCCAACGAGGTCGTCGTCCCTGGAAGTATTCCTTGTGCACGGACCGCTGACTCGTCTAATCGTCAGGGTGTCAGGTGGTATTCGTTTGACTCTTTAAGCGAAACTTTAACCTGTTCGGCGTATCGGTGCGTCGTTGCGTATCCACGTATTACACATGCGTGTGTGTATTTAAAATTACGAGTGGGCCAGTAGTATATTAAATGTTTTATTCGATAGTAAGAAATTGAAGTTGAAAATAAGCAGAAAGCGCAACCTTCGCTCTTTTCTTGTTGCAGCAAATTAATGATAATCGATAGGTTATTAAGCGTTGAACCAGTTCATCGTGGAAACAAAGAAAAGATGAGTTGCACGCTAGATTGTCGAGGAAGTCGAAAGAGCGTTGGTAAGAGTCGGAAAGAATATATCGCGTCGGAGGTTGATCGATTTAGGGGTGACGTAGTTGAAGAGAAGAAGAAGGTTCTTCTGGAGAACGTACGTTTACGTGCACCCTGTCGGTAGATCCCCTGAATCCACTCTAGAATATTTTGCGCCAGCACGTCTGTAGCGGACACCGGAGCAGCTCGCTGGACTCTCGAGTGCGCTAATGGATTTTAAACGATTTCTTTCATCAAATTCTCTCTCCTCGTTATCGCACTTTATCGGTTACTTTTCTCCCGATCGATCACCACTCGGGTTAAACTCGATACGAATCGTCTCGATCTTCCTTACCAGCTGCGGATGACGGCGTTCTGACGAACAAGGCATGCCTTCCTTCGTACTCCTGGCTTACGGCTACGCCCACACCGACTATCACGAGGAACGTTGCTATTTCCTTCATTCCGTCTACCTGTAACGACATTTTTGTTTTATCATCCTTTAAGTTCTCCTTGAAAACCGTCGTTCGAAAAGGAGAAAACGACGCGATCGAATTTAATCAAAATATTCGAGGTCGTCGATGCGACGACGACGACGACGACGACGACGACAGACGGATAAGAACCTTGAATTTTTCGCGTGCAAGGCTACGAACTCGCTATACGCCGCACCGTGCGAGTTAAAACAATGGAAAGCGTCGTACACCTTCGACACGAAAGGCCAATTAAGAGCGTGCGTTACGCGAATTTAGGATCGCTAATTCTACGCATGGTCTCGGGCTTATCGGGGTCGACGAAGCGAGCGTGTTCAGACGAAAACTCTCTCCCTCTTTCTCTCCAGGAGATTCCAGTGTCTTCGTTTGGTCTGGTTCGGTCGCGTCCCGTATCTCGTTTCGTCAGAATTTCGACAGAAAGCTTAATAACGAGTCGGGGGGAGTACAATCGCAAAACAGTTTTCTGGTCCTGAGAAAGGCCGTTACCACGATTGTGTTTGGTCTTTCTTCTCACGTAAGCACGCCACCGTTAGAATATTTCGTCAGATCGGATTAAGAGCGGGCGGGGAGCCGGAACGATTATTCGTCTCGTAATTCGGGGTGCGTTGGTCGAAACACGATGTACGGCTCGATTCGCGGCTAATTAACATCGCGTCTTTTCGGCGGTTACGCGATCGCTTTCTGCTTCTCGGAGAGAAGGAAAATGATGCAACCCGTTCAGGCGACTCTTCAACTTTTGACGTTACTCCTACGCGAGTCGCCGCGGCGCGCCGTTTCGCTTCTACGCTTTCACGAGTCTACGATTCTACGCACGCTTACGTTGTGTCTCCGTTACCGCGTGAAAAAAACCAGACTCCTTCTTCCTTTTACCTCCGATCGAATTAATCGTCGCGTCAGGGAAAGCAAGCGTATTCGTTTGGCTGCGAATCGGTCGCGTATAACCAGCGCGAGTCTACTCGATTTCACGGTATCCCCTGTTCAGCTTCGCTCAAAACGCTTTAACGTCTCGCTCGTAAATTTGATGCCGCGATTGTTCGCGGCGAGAAACAAAGCGCGTTAATACCTTCCGTCTACTGGTAAAGCTTGCGTCTGGTAAATGCTGCTGGGAACCGGAATCGATGCAAAGGTTTATCGAGACGATTAACGCAGACAATTTCTGTTGAACCGCCAGGTTAGATGCTAAGTACCGCGGGAGGGATTGAAGAAGAAGAAACGCGGCGATCGAGGTCCGTCTGTAAGAGGGAAACTCGGGGCATCGTCGCTTTCGAGGAAGGTGAAGTTACTAGCGTAATATACCTGGCTAGATCCGGATGCTTTCCATCGATATCTCGGATTCGGTATACCCGGTGGGTCGCCGACGGTGAAACCGAATCGTGACGCGGCTATGCTCGGCGTGCTCGTGTTCCGGCCTCGTCGTTCTCTTCCTTCGGAAACGGCCGCGCGGCGTTCCCCGTTCGGGCAAAGGTTCGAGAAGTCAACCGTAGAATCGTGCTCGACCGAGGTGAAAGGTGAAAGTCGCGAGTCGCGTCGCACCGCACCGCGCGTACGCCTGCAACGTCGAGCGCGCCGTTAACGTCTTCGAGCTATCCGCGGTCTACGAGAATATCAACGATACACGGTCACGGGTATCGATGAAATCAGCGTGTTTCACGTTTCGTCTGCTCGCGCCTATTCGAAGCGAGTTCGGAACCGTTTCCCGCGCCGTTCGCCACGGATTCGTTGGAAACCAGGCACGCGTATGCGGGCCTCGTGGGAAAAGCACGGAGGGGAGCGAGCGACTCGTGCGAATAACGTTTCCGTGTAAGTAGAACCGCGCGCACGGTTCGTTAAACGATGCACCGATATCGGAAGATCGTTACGAGCAAGGACGTAATCGCGCGGGATAGATAGAAGACGATCGCGACGCGTTCCAACGAGGAATCGAAGGGGGAATTTGAGTCGCGCGTATCGTATGTCGTGGCCCGATTTCGCGCGTAATCCTGGCATTGTGCTATGAACGAGAAGAACGGCTTTATCGCGGCCAAACAGACAGAAGCGATAAACGCGTATGCTAATCGAACGCGTGGGACCGTTCCAGTTTGCAAATACGCACTTATTTCGAGGCACGCGTAATCGAAGCAACTACCGCGTAATCAACAGAGGGTGTAGAGAAGCGGAGGTCTTCGAACGAAGATTGCAAACATCGAGATTAAAAGACTAGCGCGTTGCAGAGACAAGATCGCGATTAAATTTGGATGAAACAAAGGGGATTTCGTGGCTGACTCATCGGTGCGATAGCGTATTCAGGTACTTCCCGATACCATAAAAAATTGAAAGTATAACCGGTGATTCGTCTCCTCCGCCCCTTGTTCGATATTTTTGGTTTGATTTTCGTTTCATCGACGCCGGGAAAGAGAAGAAAATAACGAAGAAGAAAGAAGACCGGGAAAAATGGAGCTCGTCGTTGGAGCGTCGTTATGATCGTTGTTTTATGACAAAACAGTTTCACAGATAACGATCGTCATCATGAAATTCGTGACGTTTCTTTTACGTCATACTCGTTGCAAACGTAACGGGAAATTTTGGAGACCTACCTTTTTTAATGCGCGACTTTAATATCGTCCGACCAACGACAGCAGTCGAATGATTTTCAAATATTCGGGTTAGCAGAAAATGCGTGGGAGCGTTAAAAGAGCAACGAGGTGCGATTTAAGAGTTTTGTGACAGAAAGCAAAGTTAATTGAAGGCAACGGTACCGTCTCACTCTCGATTCGTCCAATTTGGGAAGCTGGTGGCGCGTCTAACGGCGATGAAAGAGCGGGATGATGCGAAGGAACGTCGCGTTGGTCGCTATAATTATCGTAGGAAATCGGTGAAGTTTGCAAATGGTGGGGTTGGCTGGCAAGGCAAAGCGTGTGGGTTGTTCGCGGCAGAAGGTTTGGGTAAGCGCGACGCGCACTTCAGACGCCGCGGTCTCCTTTTCTACGTTTTCCAGCCTCGACCGTTTCGAATAGATACGCGGCAGCTTAATAGGGAGAGTCGTTCGTTATCCGAATTTCGTAATAAGCAACGCGCCCGGAGGCTGCGTCGACCGAGCTCGGTCTAACACTTTATTCTTTCTCTTCTATTTTCTGCGCCTTAACGATCAACGGTCGGTCGGCAGAAACGAGATTCCGTTGCAGTTGACCTCGAGAACGACAAAAATTTCTTCGTTACGTTGGAAACGTTAAAAAACGTTCCCGTGTTTTCCTTCATTCGTCCACGAGACAATTTGATTCGCAAGACGAGCGACGAAAGCAACGTTGCACGTTTTAATAAACGGTTATTTATTTCTGGAGGTGAAGAAAAACGGGTGGTCTAAGATGCTATTTTAGCAGGAGATCGAACGTTAATCGCGTTAACGAGAGCAAATAAGAGCAAAGAAGAGAAGAGAAGAGAAGAGAAGAGAAGAGAAGAGAAGAGAAGAGAAGAGAAGAGATAATAAGAGCGCGAGCGTTCGGAGGCGGTTGCGCGAGATTCGTCGGTTTTCACCGGTGGTTACGTTCGATAGGTCTGGGTTACGAGGACATCGATCGCCTTACGCGGCGCGAAACCATGCGCCTCGCGATTTCTAGGTACTTCGCAATGTCAGCCGGAGGCGGATCGACGGCGAGGTCGAATCGTTCAGGCGTTCCGACTGTTGATAAACCTGTGTTTATCAAAGTTAAACCCCGCGTGTTCCGAGCAATTCGCGCACCCTACCGAAGTCCCATCGATTCTCGGGTCCCAAGTCGCGTCGGAGTTGCCGAAAGTTACGGGGACGTCGAAGTTTCTCTCGATTACGTTGCTCGATGCGGATGCGGGATCGAATTGTTGCGACAGGATTCGTTGATAAAAGCTCGTTCAAAAGTTTATTCGGAAATCGTTTCAGGGTAGGCGTTTCTCCAGGGGCGAGCGAAGCCGTGGCATCCTCGAGGAATTGCAACAGCCGTTTAAATCGCGTGTCGCAACTCGAAGATGTTGTCTACGATTTTCAGAGGGAACTTCGCTGTCCCACGTTCGCGACCGTCTTAGCGGTCGTCCTAGCCGTTGAATCGTTGAAACCAGCTGTATTACCGTTTTCGCGTAATTACGTTTTCTTCATAAAATAGAATGTATCGTTGACGGGAAGCGCGAAGCGCGAAGCGAGGTAATCAACGGTTGTGCAACGTTCGAGAAGGTGATATCGCGACCGCAAAGAATGAACGAAGAATCGATGAACAGCTCGTTCGTTCTGGATCGAACGATGAACATGGATTAGCGCGTAGAAAAGGCAACGAGAAATCAGACGCGTTGCGACCTTCGCCACGGAGAAAGCCAGGGGATATTCGATTCGGCAAAAGCATCGGTAACATCGGAGAATGACCATTCTCGTACGGACATCGGACGATCCTATACGATTACGGTGTTACTCACACGATTTCTTTCTTTCTTTCTGTTTTTCCTCGGTCTCGTCCGCTAAGCAATCTCATCGTTCGTTTCATTTTTCGAAAACTTTCCCTTTCAACCGATCCCGCTTTCTCCGTAGAACCGCGCGTTCGAGTAGGTTCGAGTAGGCAAGATCGACAACGACGAGCAAAGATTGCAGCATTCGCCGTTTCAAAATGCTTTCTATCGTAAGAATTACGCCACTTGATATTGTGCGCGGAACGCGCAAACAAATATTACCTCGCGTCTGCTTAGCAACATCCAAGTTGGATGTCAGAGGTCGGGACGAGCGAAAAGCCGGCGAGGAGAAGTCGAATCGCGCGTATGCGACGCGCGTTCAGAAATGGCTACGGTCCAATCGTGATTTTCACAGAAACTCCGATCGCTCCGTTGCGAATTTCATAGCGAGCAGCCTGAGTACCACTGACCTAACGATTAGCATCGAAGCGCGCTTTCTTCGGGATGCGGTCACCAAAACGAGCTACCTCTGTTTCCTCTCATACCGGACCGTTCTCGCGCTTTCGCTCTCGCTTCGTTCTCCTCGTATTTCAACGGTTGTTTATCGTTGTCGTTATCGTTATCGAATCGCGCCAACTTCGCTTAATCGGTTTCTACGATTCCCGTGTCCTTTTTCTCCCGTGAACGGTGTATCTAATCGTCGATTGGAACGTCAGAGCTCCGTTAGGTCCCGGTGATCGATGCGGCGTCATCGAGAGACGAGGATGAGCGCGAAGACAATTAACGCTTTCTCCGCTCGCGCATCACAATGTACTAGCCGCGCGATTATTCAATGTGGTTAAATCGTAATTTCTTCGACTTCCTTCTATCGCGACACGCCAATAGCGTTTTCCTTCTCTCACCGATGGTGGTGTTGTTGCATCGACTTTGGATTTATCGATCATAGAAACACCTGTGTTCGAGTCGCGGTTAAGAAATAGAGTTCGTTCGTAGCCGAAGAGGAGGTAACGTTCGAGGAGACGCGAAGAGGTGGCTCTTTGTCCGGAGACGGTATCGGTCATTCTCTGTACACCGTAGGTCGCTTTCTTCGTCGCGGCGCGGCCTAATAAATTGGTATTTCCGCGGATCGCGGAATCGGATTCTCGGTCGCGCGAAAATTTCTCCCACCGAAGAACGGAATTCGCAAACACCGCGCGGACAATGCACGATGCATTTGTCAACGTCGCTTTCTCCTGGAAATTTTGTTGCTGACACGGGAGGCACCGCGGAATCTAAGACAGTTTTCGGGAATAGAATTTGTCGAGAAACGGAAGGGACGCGAAAGAAGTTGAGACACTCACCTCGGAGCGAAATCCTTCTGACGGGAGACGAACGCGCAGCCGATCTTCCCTCGCGATTCGTCCGGAAGATTTGCGTCGTGCGCGGTCTTGTGAGAAAGGTGAGAGTGAATAGCTGGGAGCATCTTCATTCAAGCTTTATATAGCCATTGTACCCCCTTTCCTGACCGGCTCGAGAAAGAGCGTGCCATCGCTGTAGCCCACCGTAATTGTAACATCAACGGAACCAATTACGTCGGCCGAGAAAAATGGTTTCGCGGCGATCGAGTCGCTTCGCGCGAAAATTCGCTCGTTTTCCCGAGGACTCGCTACGATCGTTAAATATATCATAGTCGGAACAGCGCGTTCGGTTCCTTAGGACGCGACGAAGAAACGTTTCAAAAAGAAGGAATGCTTGAAAGCGGAGCGAGCAACGCCGCGGGGTGTAATTGCGCGATCTCTCGTTAGGTTCTGTACACCAGATTCGGGCTGTTACGGTTGTATCGCGTAACCAACGATTACTCCGGTCATCGCTTGGGACAATATACCGCGCGCTCGTATTTCGTTGTCTAGTTTCGTATTGGTTTCCCAATGAAAATTACCGAATCGAAGGGTCGCGCGACGCACTTCTTTCGGTAAACGCGGTTCTCCTTCGCGTTCGTTTTCTCCGACACGGACCGAAATCTTTTCCCTGTACCAATCGTATCGGGTTAGGTTCGTCGACTGGTAAGCGACCAACGCCAACGCGAATCGACCAGCAATTTTGTAACAGATATCTTTATTTCAATTAATAAACTCGAATACGCGTCACATCGTAAATCGTACAAATCGTAAAATCGTCCTCGGTGGGCACGCGTTTCTCTTTTATACGCATTAGGGTAACCAGTGGGGGGTCACCGGTATCGAACATTCGAGAGGGCCCTTTATGCGCATTACGATTAACTGCCATCGAACATTCGAGAAGGCTAATCGAGAAAGAACAAACGTTAAACACGCATACTAACACACTCGCACGCATCTCACTCACGCATTCGACAGATCTACATAAGTAATATTTGTTGCAATTCAAACGAAATCCGTGTACGCATCTCTGAAAGAAGAAACCATTCTTCGAGATCACGTTCGGTCGTAACGAAGATAATATACTCGGGTCGTCGAAATGCTAGCAACGAGCAGAGAAGCCGGGTTTCCGGGTAAATCGGAAATCGTTACTCAAAAAGACAGTTGATTTTGATTGCACGAGGAATCGTAGGAAAGTGACAACCTCTCAACCTGATCGATGATTCGATTAAAAATTTCGAATGCCGCGGAATCGCGTTGCTTTCGTAACGGCGAAAGGTTAACGGTTACGAAATTTGTCAAACTCTCGTCAAAATTATTCGTCTTCACTGTTTTTAAGAAATCGCTAAACTCGCGTTACTTTTATCGGTCCTTTCAACCGATGTGCTCGTAACATCTTAACGTGTCAAAAGTTCGAAAATTTGTTAAAGCGGTTACGTCTCACGACCGCGATGCTTTCAGTTTTTAACGACGTTTCGTTCCGTCCGATCGACGAAACTGTTCGAAGCGTGCCGAGCTAGGCCGATAGCGACGGCATCGAGTTTGGATGAAATTGAAAACGATCAACGCGTCGAACGTGTCACGTAGGTATTCGAAGAACTTTTAGCAAGTTCCAGCTTTTCCTGTTTTCGTTTTAAAGCAAGCTCGAAAGGAAAAGATATGGGAATTTGGATAAAACCGCGCTCGAGTCGTCGATCGTAAAACGCGCCAGCTATTTCGTCGAATTCTCGGTCTCAAGCGTGAACCGGCGACCACTCTCGCTATGATTCCGCTTTTACCAAATTGCTACCAACGCGTACGTATAATCATCGGTTGCGAAGCAAACGAACTTACAAAAGGCCGGTTAAACTTGATCGTCTATGGGCACGAGAAATCGGAACGAATATATCGTCTGTAAAAAGTTTGGATCACGGTGTACGTTTTAAAACGCAACGATGCTCGATGGTAACGCTACTAGGTAGCCGTATTAGTCGAATCAATGAGAAAATAGTAGGGTATTAAACGCGTTAGGTCGCGGGGCTCGAGGATGCGATTGCACGTGGCGCCGTATTTCACGAAACAACCGGCAAAAGCGACGCGATTTACCGCTCCTCAGCTTCTACGTTTTACTTCTCTACGGTTACGATTTTCCTTCCTCTTACGATTTACGGCTTGGCTAATTATTCTTATTACTATTACCGTTGTACTTTTTGAACAGCCTCGGTTTACAGACGCAACAGCAGGAAATTGCCGAGTGGGTTTCGCGTTTATCGCTTTTCACGTAGCTTCGCTATTCGTGAAAGCGAGCGCGGGGATCAACGAAAACGTGCAACATTTTTCTAATTCGTAAGTCGACGTTGGTTAGAGCTCGCGATTCGTATAAAGCGTTCGATATAAAGGGGCGCGACGAGATTTGCAAGCTCGAGATTGACAACTGACTGTACGCGTTGAAAAGAATGACGTGGTTCCAGGACGAAACGACCTTCGCGTACACGAGACCGAAAGATTCGCGGAGGAGAAAGTTTCGCGGCGGAGCAGCATCTTGCATCGAAGTGTTCTTCGGTAAAATTTAACATCGCTTATTCTTACAGCGTTGCGCAAAGCTTCGAAGAGTCGTTCCTTTATGGATAGAGCGTATAACGCGGTTGCCGAATTCGACTTTTTTGGTTATGCCAAATGTTTATTATACGCTTCCTGTATTTCCGCGAATTTCTTACCGGTTGAACAATTACGGAAGCCGTCGAATAAAAATGTCACTGCGCAACGAGAATGTAAGAGAAGATTTTTAAATCAATCTTAACGTTTACAGGTTTTACTTTAAATGCAATGGTTTGCGGAAGGTTGGTAAAGGGGATGCCCTACCTTATTGACGTTCTTGGAATTATCCTCGGTTTCTCTACCGGAACACCGGTGCCACCTTCGTACAACGGATTAAACCAACTCCTTCGGTTAAGTTGGACGCGATCCAATTTTGATAGCGACTCCGATCGCAACGACCGGAATCGCATTCACCCCATCGTTCGTTTTTAAAACGCGCCTGCCATTTAATCGCATAAAGACGATTCATCGGTCGAGTCTCCGTTAATACGTTGCGAACGGAAATCGAACGTTCGACGAGATTAGAAAAAGTGGTAGAGCAGACGAGAAGATACCGACGACCGTTGATCGTAGTCGGTTCTGAAATTGCTCGGCTAACGGTCGAGTTGCAAGGATCCGGTCCAAAGTTAATAATGCCATGCTCTAGCTAAAACCACGGCGATTACGATCCCTCGCAGACGTTGATCGTAAAAATATTCACGAACGGCAATAACCTTTCACCCTTCCGGAAGTCTTACCTCCTGTAATTTTCAGCAGCTTCCGTGTAACGGTTGTTTCAGGTATTCGGTGATCGGCGAACTGGCAGTTTTCTACGTTTCTACCGTTTCGCGCATCCAGGACTTCGAACGCGAGAACAAGCCGGTCATTTCCGATAAGTTCAGTTTCTCGCATCCGTGTCGAGCTTAGCGTAACTTCGGTTAATTTTGGTTAACAGAAGAAACGAGCCGTAGATTACGAACGCTATCGCGAAGAAGTTGGATCCAATTCGAGTTGCTGCCGATCGAGTATCACCGATGTTCCGATCGAAAATACGCCGTGCGTTCGGCCGATCAGAGACGCTGTTCGCTTCGTCGCGGCTACCAGCCTACGTGGGGCACCATCGTGCAAATTGCGTTAACACCGTTCCGCGGTCAGCCGCCGCAACTTCGCGCAATTTTTCATTCGGCCCTCGTGTACCGTGTACGATAGGTAGCGTCGGCGTATTTAATATTGTAAAGTAAAGAAAAGAAAAAAAGTGAACTCGTTCCGATGATTCAACGTTAGATAACGCGGTAACTAGCGTGAAGTAGCGCGTCCGAGTAGGTGTAATGGAAGGTAAATCGATATAAATCGGTGATCCTCCTCCTCCTACCGATTAGACGTTTCTTTTGCGTTCGCACCCTTTTCTCGCGAGCATCAAGAACAACCGTTCGTAATATCTGTAACACGAGGTTAGCCGTAGGGCATAGGCGGTGGTGTACAGGCGTATTTGTATTTTATTAGGAAAAGCACCGCGAGAAAGCGACGACGCTGTTTGCGCGACAGCCAAAGTCGTAAAGCCTTTGCGTCGGTGACTGCGAGGGACGCGCTCGTTGATTAATATACGTATTTTCAGTTCGCGGTACTCGACTACAACAGTTTGCATAATCGTGTGGCCAGCGACGACCGGCGGCAGCCTCGCGAAACAGTTTCGGTCGCGACGACGAACGCTTCGGAGCTGCGAAAGACTAACTTTCGAGGCGGCTGCTGCTTAGGCGCTCGTTTCCGACGCGAAACGACGTTGCGTTAGGTTACGTACAGCATCTCGTTTGTAGTCGTGGGTAAATATTTGAAAAAGAGCTGCCGCACACCTCCGGGCAGTTGCCCGGGGCATTTGTACACCGAAGTAAAAGTGAAATGCTTTCGCGCGAAGGCCTCTAGGTTTCGAAAAGTTTAAACGGTTCTTCGCGAGAGAAATCGATCCGCTACGCGTAGGTTTCGAATTTGCTCGTCGTTACGAGGAGCCGTCCGTTTTGAAGTTTCTCGTTTCTCTCGTGTCGACGATCGAATTTAATTTTTGATCGACGAACAGTCGGAAGAAGCGGTCGTTACGCAACGCGATGATTTATCGTGTTCACCGTGAATGAGCACAGTGAGCAAGAATTAGCTAGCATTATTTTGATCGAGTAAACGAAGTTGAGATCGACTTTTCTTTCGATCCTTCTTCTCCGTGCTTCTAACTTGCACGCTGTTGCCGTGGCCGCCGCCGTCGCCGCACTGTCGCTCGTAAATATTGTGCAAGTAATTGCTGTGCGTACTTACATCGAGGTGTTTAATCGCGAAACAGAGGCGAGAAAATTTCAACGATAGAAAGTCGAACGAATATTTTATACGTATGAAGATATGTATTGCGGCGCACGAGGTCGAGCAATGTGCGCGCATACATTGTATACGCACGAAGTAGCGAGGTAACGTTTTCCGCTCCTTCCCCTGACCAGCTGTTGTACATTCTCAACGCGCCGTCTTTTTTTTTCTTTTTCTCTCGGTCCGCTCTACAATCTATACAGTTATTTGGCATACCGGCATCGTTTTATCGTGGTGAAATTCCGTGGCATTGCCGTGCTACGATCGATTCGATTAACGAGATTAAGGGTGGTGCGTTTGCATAAACGATGCGATACGTGTGCACGGGTAACGCGAACGCCGGTATTAAAGCTGTATTATACAATGTTGTCGCGTGCATGCGTGTAATAAATACGCACTAGTACGGTAGACGGCGGTCAACGGAAATCGAGCGTTGTTATGTTTTGGAAGGCGAGCAAGCGGAAAAAAGACGTTGCAAAACTACTAAGGACTGTGCGCGACGCGAAAACAACGACGAGTCGCGTCGATCTGTTTTGTCGAAACAAAACCGATCGCACTTCTGCCAAGATAGTCTCTTCGTCCCTTAAACGGTCTTACGCTCTTAAGTAATTGTTTTCGACCGAAGCAAGCGCGACACGGGACGTCGGACCTGTGCCATCTCAACTATTGATACGTAATACATCATCGATCGAGGCAGTATCGGGAACCGATACGACGATCGCCGCCGAGAATGCCTCGCAATTTGCCGGAGGCCGACAGAAAGAAGAATCAATTCGATAAGGAGGAACGAGTTCATTTATTGGCTATAATGAAACGGTACGCGCCACTGTTGGACAACAGCCCTTCCACGCTGGCTCGCAAGAAGATTTGGACGACCATCGAGGATGAATTCAAGAAGGCGGGATTTACTCGAAAAACTTCCGCCCAACTGAAGAAATATTGGCAAAACTACAAGTATCATTGTAAAAAGGCGACCGCGTTCGGCAAGGTATCCACGTTTTTTACTTTTCCCGTTCGAATCGCGTCACTCTTTTTTTCACGCCGAATCGCTTCCCTTTCTACTCTTTCGTTTCCGCTTCGATGAAATACGTACGCGGATCTCTGATCGACGACGATGACGTCGCGTTCCAGGAGAACAAGAAATACGTAGAGACGAGGGCGAACGAGTCCGTTGAATGGAATCGATACCAAGTTTTCGTGGAAAATCGATGCGCGACCAAGTTTTCGGAAATTCCTGGAGCTGTTCGGTCGTTGCCCGACCATCCGCAGAGGTCGCCAATGGAATCGGACTGCAAGACTGACGAAACGTTCCGGAATAACAACGAAGGGTCACCTTGGAAATCGAATATCTCGGACGTTTTCATCGGTATTCCGATTACCTTATCCTTCGACTAATCCGTGTTTTATCGTTTAAAACGCTTCTTTATCTCTCTCTCTCTCTCTCTCTCCCTCTTTCGCTCGTACTCTTTAACCGGATTCAAAGATAATTTGCTCGTTTTAAGATTTGTCGCGAGTCAAGGAGGAACGAAACGACGACGGAACGATGTCCGACGATTGTCAAGCGTTGGGCACGAACCCGTTGGAAGATATAAATCACAAGGAGGAGGAGGAGGAGGAGGAGGAGGAGGAGGAGGACAGGTTGGAGGAGAAGAAGGAGATATTTTCGAACGAGCAGCATTCGATGCCGTTCTCGGCTAATTCCACGGAAATGAAATCCAAGAACTGTATCGTAGTTTCTAACGCAAAGATTTCGAACAACAGCGTGACCGTATCGGTGATATATCCGGAAAACGATAGCTCGCGCGTACCAAGGAGCGCGATCGAATCGTTGTTGGCCACGAAGGGAACAGGCAAGTATTATGCATTTTGTGTCTATCGATTGCTGCCCCGCGCTAATCGAACGGGGACGCGTTTTACGTTTCAGCGGAGGTAGTTTGGAGCGATCGATTACAGAAATTCAGCTGCTTAAACTCGATGAAAACACAACCGGTGAACACCGTGAACGCGATGCCCTTCGATTACTACGATCGAATGGAATGCGGCATCGATCGGACGAGCGTAAACGAAGGAAATACGAGTAAGCTGCGGCAAAATAAATCGATAGATCGTTTAGCGGAGGTAAGCAGAGAATGATCGTTGCGAACGATGTTTGTTTGTAGATAGCGGGGAGTACAAATCGTTCGAACGCAACGCGAGCGGCGATGTATCGCGGGAGAAAGAGATCGGAGAATTTTCGAGGGAAGATCATCGAGAGTTCGCCGCGACGGAGAGCGACGAGAACGACGGCAGCGAGCTCAGATCGAGGAACTCGGGAACGCGAAACGATCGTTTCGAGTCGAGGGGCTACGTTTTCTTGACGGACTATCATAATCGATTGAAACACAGATTGCTACTGCAGCAGCTCGAAGTAAGTCGAGCGAAACGTAAGGTAAACGTTGAATTTGCCGATAGGTTAAGAGAGTAAGGGAACGCGTGTTTCCGTTGCAGACCGAAGAGAAGCGATTGAAAGTGAAGATCGCGGAGATGGCGATACAGGAGGTGCAGCTGAGAATAAAAGCTTTGAGCGAGGACATGCGTCGCACGGAAGAGTTGCATCGTTTACGTTTGGCGAAGGTAGCTGCTGCTGGAAACGTGGACGTTTAACCGAGCCGAACATCCGGAGAGTTGCTGAAAAGATGAGAAGGGTAGAAAGAAAGGAAGACTGCGTTCACGTGTGCTTCAAATTATTTTTATTAATCACCATCGTTATCGCGTGTCGCGCGATATCGTCTCGTTATTTAGAAAAAACGCATGGGACCATACAAAATAACAATGCGCTTAGATTTTCGGTGGTAGCCGAGCAACGTACATATATATCGAGGTCGCGATATTCCTCTCGCTCGTATCCGTCGGCGATAGGTGGTCGAACAACCGTATCGCCGACGGATCCCGTGAATCGTTAACGGACTACGGAACGGTAACGTTATCTCGTAACAACGTTTTTTCTTACACCGATCCAATCCTAGCTGTTTCTTCGTCCATCCGTTTCAGACGGTCCGTTCCTTCTCCGTCATCTCTTCTAACTAGCGATTTTCCTCGTATTTAGTGATTGTTAATAATTATCACAGAAAGTTCGTAAAACAATGACCTTGACGTATGTTGGCGTGTAGATTCGTCTGCTATGTGTACGCGGGGATGCGTGTGCGTGTGCGTGTGCGTGTGCGTGTGCGTGTGCCTGTGCGTGTGCGTTTCGGTGTGTGTTTAGTTATACGTGTACATGTATTACGTGTAGGCTGTATCGAGAATTCCTCGGTTTTCTCAATCTTTCTTCCGCGCGATCTCTTTGGTTTTATTCTCGTGTTTAGTTTGTTCCTTTTTGTTTCGACTCTTCGTCGAATGAGAGAGCACCGCTCGCTTTCTAGATGGAAACGTTTGTCAGCTGGTTGTAAGTAGAGTAACAGTGGATTAGCGTTTAGTATATAACTAGCAGTAATAGTAGCGACACGAGTAGCGATACGAGTACAACGGCACGCATTAGAATAGCCCCTTTAACTTTGCAACGTTTAAAAATAGTAAGTTATATGCTATAGCGTAGAAGAGTAGTTTATTTTAATTGTACGCGCGAAGAAGTTTCTTTTCTTTGAAATCGTCGCTGTGTTGAACGAGTGAGAGGAAGAGTGAGAGGAAGAGAGAGAGAGAGAGAGAGAGAGAGAGAGAGAAAGACAGATAGAGAAGGAGAAGTGCCGATCGGTAGGCGGAAGATCGATTCGGTCTTTCGATTATTATTCGCCATGGATCGTCGAAAACGGATTTCCTCCCGGTTTTTCAATGGAATTGCAAAAAACTTTGCACCGTATTCCAAGCCAAAACACAGCACGTTGTGAAGCTTATAAAGCCGTTTTGATTGTCGCGATAAAGTTGCCCCTTCGAATCGAATTCGATCTTGACATCGTAACAAACGAATTGCATCGAGTGACGCGATTATTCAAATCCGAATGATCAAATGTTTCCGTTCGAGAGGCGGAAGAACGTGTTTCACCGACGAAATCGCCGTTTTCACTTTCAACTCTTTTCTCTTTTTCTCTTTCTCTCTCCTCCCGATTTATTAGTTCGTAAAGTATCTATTAGCGCGTGGTAGGAAACGTGCGAAAAGTGTAAGAACGCCTCTAAAGTAATGCGAAAACAACTCTGAAAATGTTATTTCAACACGGCTTCGCGCCTTTCTTCCTCTACCCTCTTCCGCAACTTTTCTTCTTCTATTTTTCTCTCTTTCTCTTCTATTAAATTCTTAACGTTTCTCTAGCGCTCTCTCTCTCTCTCTCTCTCTCTCTCTCTCTCTTTTTCTCTTACTCTCTCCGGAGCCCTTTTTCCTTATCCTCTGGCATCTCAATGACAGGTCGAAGGGAGGTGATCGTGGCTCGATAAAACTCCGGTATGAGAATTATACACGAAAAGCAGCTAGAAATCTCACTAAGCGAATACCCCTTTTTCCTTATCATAATAATGTCCTTTGAAAATGTATAAATTATGTATGTCAACTGTTAGTTCATGATTCACTGGTAATACGAGTAAATAAAATTTAATTCAATTTCCCTTACCAATAATCGTTTCGAGTCGCTTTTCTAACGCTCGCGTTGGTAACCGCGAATACGATCGATAACGAGTTATTGTTCGATGTTCGGGTAAATCGGTGATCCTTAACCTTAAAACGGAATTCTCTGTTTCGCAAAATATCTATTTCAGCTTTTTCAAAGTAACTTAATTCCAATGTCTAATCGAAAGAACAAAACGCGAGGTTGAACTATTTTTGAAAGTTGTTCGATTACGCGGAATGGAAATGTAAAACGTGGATTAAACACAGACACGCAAAAAGTTAAAAATTACCGATTTGACGTTTGATCGGCACGAGCAACGACGATACTTTTTATATCAACATACCAGTCATATCGTTGTTCAACGATACAAATAACAGAGCATACGTAAATGTGTACCACATATATATCCGTTAGACGTTGCAACAAAAATATTGCCGTGGTTAGGTTTGGGTTAGTCGGGGTTCAGGGTTAGCGTTCGTTCTCTTTTACTCGCTTCGCGACAAATGAAATGGGAAAAGGGTGTCGTTCGAACGAACGAATTTCAAAGCATCGTCGTGTTCGACCTGCAGCCCTTCTACGTCCACCTCCGGGACCCCTCGAACTCGTCGCTTCGGAGAGAAGCAATCGAATAATCAATTTTAAGAATCACCGTTCGTCCGTTTAAAACTTCTTATCAACAGCGTTAACAAAGTTGTTCGATTATTGCTGCCGCTCGAGCGTCGCGATAGACCACGGTCTCGAGGGACGTTCGTTGAATCCTTCTGACCGTCCGTCCAGCGAGGACGCGCCGCGATTCGCTGGCAATTCGGTTTCCGCATCGACTACAGCTGGAAACGCTGGATCGCGTTTCTCAGTTCGAAAAATGAGCACGACGGGCCTGCCGAACGTACCACGCGTACGGGTACGTGTTTCTATTATTATTTATATCGTATCGTTTATATCGCCTGGATCGCACCCACGCGGATCCGCGTACCAAGCGCGTCCGCACGTTTTTCGTTCAAAATGTAACCCGTTATTTTATCGATACACACTGGTGGAGCTGTTACGAGTTTCGAGGAACAAGAGTAACGCTAGTTCTATCTAACAAAGATGGTGTCAAGTTTTTTCTCGCTACGGATCACAAGATAGATCAAAATTGACTAAAATCTAATAAAAACAGTTTTGCCGCGCGAACGACATAAGAGACGTAAGCGTCGTTTCTCTTACAATATTGTTGCTCCTCCTCGATCTTTACGCGTCGGGATAACTTCGAATTTCCAATTACCGGAAGATATTCGGTTGGGTGTGTGGCGGTCGGGATGAAAGAACGCGAGAACGTAGCCGCGTTCTGTTCGTCGAACAGGATTTCGTAAGATTCGCGAGAGCTAGGTGTAATATCTCGGCTTTCAGAGGAGATCACGGTGAATCGATGATTTTCTTCCGCAAACACACGTTTTCCCCTTGCAACTGTTTGTTTATCCTGAACTCGCTCGTTCGTTTCTCCGCCTCTTTGCATCGCTCTGTTGGAATTTACATAAGGCTACCGACACGAAAACGGCATTACAGGGCTGTGTCGGTGGCGCGGAAACGCTTTTTCTCCGATTTAGGTCGTGCGCGCGCGAATTGGAGCGATCTTTAATCTCCGATCGCTCGCTTTTGCCGGGCACCACCTCTATTCACGCGGTCACGATACAACCACAAAATTGTTCGCGCATTTCGTTTTTTTGCACCTTCGTTGCGCGATTTTACAAACTTCCCGCTTTTCCAACTAGGTTTCCGATTACACTCGTATCGAAATGTTTTGTTCAAAAGTTTGCGGCCAAACGGGGAATAGCAAAGGGGGATGCGTGTATCGCGCCGACTCGCGGATAAGTCGGTCGCGATCGTTTTCTCGAGTGGCGATCGAACAAAGGGGCAAACGATATCGGCGGGTATCCGGTTCCGAAATTTTCGTACAACTTTTACGCGAAGACGCAAACGTAGGGAAAACAACTGGAAGTTTGCCAATATCGGAGGATTTTTCGATCCATTCGTTGTATAGTACAATATCGATTGGATTCGTTTTCGGAAACTTGTGTCTTTTCGCGGAACGTAGAAAGTAGAGAGCGTATAAGGAGATAACGGGAAACGAGCCGACGAACGAGAAAAATAACCGAAGTAATTGAAAAGGTCGAAGGCGAAGGAAATCAGGTTCCATCCATTTTAGCGTCTATGTTTGTCGGCGAGCTTCCCGAACGGCCTTAATTTCGAGAGCAGGCGTAGACGCGCGACCGCTTAATAGGGCGCATAATTTTTCTGTCCGTTATACGATATATCTATATATGTATGCACATATGTATGTAGTTAAGTTGGAAGGGCACGGAATCGCAATCTACGTAAGAGCGTGAACGATCGAAGAAATGGATGTTCGTTCCCGAAGCAAGCATCATCCCGGTGGCCATCCTAAGTTAACGACGGTTCCGGAACCCGAACGAAAAGTTTTCGGCACGATTGCTCGTCAGAACTAACGCGAGAAGTCGTTTAGGTACGTATGTATGCAGGGATATTTGTTTCTTCGCTGAAGTATTCGGCGTGGGGGCATTCGCGTTTTCGTCCGCTACTGTTTAAGCGCGTAACCCGCGATCGCGATCGATCGTTAAACGTGCTGCAAGGAAAGCGCGGACTAGGCGAAATTTCGCGAAACAATTTTGAATAAAGAAAGGAACGAGGTTCGCTTCGTCTTGAATATGTATCTACCGCGTCGCTCGAAGAGACTCGTTGCTTTAACGAACGAGTAGGTCGGGGGGGCATGCGTTTATGTAAATCTGTGTTGAAAATAAATGCGATTCCTCGACAAAATTCACGCGCGTAAGGTTGTTGCGTGTACGGTCGGTTATTAATGGAAAAATACCGTGGGTAGCTACGAAGGAAGCGGTGACCTGCCCCGTCTATTTTAACACAAAACGGTGTATTTCGAACTTGGTAATGCTACCTTCAATGTCGCAAATGCAAAGTCTTGTAGGTCGAATTAACCGGATGAAAAGGGGCGATAAAAGTGAAATATGTTCGTCCAAACGATACGTATCGTGGGACTAACCGAAAGGGACTGGCGTTGACAAAGTAAACGTTGTATCAGCTCTGCAAACCGGAATTCGAAAGGATCGTAAACTGTGAACAAAAAATACCACTCTAATACATATCGGACTGTTTCCGTCGGTGTCACTAGGGAGCATTCCGCGGAGAATTACATCGGAGACGCGAGCGCGTAAGATTAATCGTTGTTTCCAATGGCTCGCTGCACAAGGAATAGCCGTAATGCGGTTTAATTAACCCTTCGCTGTTCGTAGAAATTGCGTTTCGCTGTTTCAACGAATAAAAAACCGAGCACAGTGTCGATCGATCAGAAGGACGCGATGCTTCTGGACGATTATATAATTTGGATAAGCAATCGAAAGAAACGCTAGGGAGAAGGCGTTTATGGATGAGCAGGATTTTTGCGAGGCTCGTTGGTAAAGGGGTACAGTAGGTGGCGTGTTTATGCACGCAACTGTAACGATTTTCGACGGGGGTCGCGCGTTAACGAGCCGCGTGGACAAACTCTGTTTCAACGCGTCACGCGTGCCACGCTTGCGAACGTTTTTAATTGTATTTCAAAGCTCTCGATCGATCGATCGATTCGAGACCATCGATTGTTTTCGTTTAATTAATCGTGAATTTTTTCTATCTCTGTTCGACGACTCGAACAGTTTGAAATTGTTGTACGCAAAGTTTGAGTCGGAACGCGCAAACTGTGCAGAGCGATATCTTTTTCCGTGATCGCATTCTACCCACTTAACGCGTAAGCTGTTGGAACGACGAACGACCTGAACGAAAAATAAAGAGCAAAAAAGAGCAAGGTGTGGGAGGCTCGAAGGCTTGGCAAAGTTTGGATTCGTAAAAGGTAGTCGTTCTCGTTTCGTACATACTTGCTCGTTTTTGCTGTCACCGATACCATCCTTCTCGTCGCTGTATTTTTACTTTACGAGCACTTCCTACGGCGACGGCGACGACTCGTAGCTCTGCGACCTTTAACTACCGAACTGCTACCTCCGATTCGCGGTCTCATCCTCAGAACGATACGTTTTTAGAGCGTATTCGATACCATCGACCGATTCATCTTCCAGCGTTGTCGCGTAAAATAAAACTTGTTTTCTCTCGCGATAGTACTTCGGATCGACGGCCAGTTATTTCGTACAAGGACGAGCGACAAAGCGAAATCGTAACAAAGAAGAGGGTGGATGATACCGTGAAAGACGAAGAGAGAAACCGGATTGAGAAATAAAAGCGAGATAAATGTTCTGCCTGTCGGTTCTTGCACCGCTTTTTCGTTCTCGCAACGCTAGACCATGACCCGTGTTTTCTTGAATCTTTCATGGACTTTCGTCTGCTAGCCGGAGCTCGTGTTCAAAGCGTAATTCTATCGAGTGATTTTTTAAACAGACATAGAGCCCCGAGGCCCCGTAAATACGTAACACCGGTGAGAAAAACGTAGCTCTATCGTCTTCGCGCCACGTTGAAGTTTTGTTTGCATGAAAAATATTAGACGATTTCAACGGATGACCAAATCGTCGTTCTCTCCTCGTTCGCGCTTTCGCTGACTCGTCGTTCCGATTTTGCAGCAAATTTCCATCGCGTGAATAGCGATGAAATTTGCATTTACCGCAAATTTGCATTTCGCATCCAGGGCGAAGATAATACGAAAACTGGAAGAAAAGGGAGACGACGGGAAAGAAAGAAAGAATCGTGTTTCTCGGGCTCGGGAAGTATTAGGTAGTAGAAGAAAGGAGATTTTCAAGGGATCCGCGAGAGAAAAGGATACCAGTACGGCGACCGCGACTTTTTCCTCCAACGTCTCTGCGTATTCTCGCCAATTCACCGTATTACGCGTATTCGTTCGACGACGCCTCGCAAAAAGTTAGGACGGATCGATGAAACGCTTGCCCTTTCCACTTCGCTCTTACTTTAATCACTTCCTGCCGCCCGGCCTCTTTCACCACCGTTCTCCGTTTCCTCTCTATTTGGCGCCAGTTTCTCGTAACAAACGATATCCAGTCGACGTTAAGTTTTCCAGAAATTTGCCACCCCTCGATATTTACGATCTCGTAAAATTTTCATCTCGGAAGCGAGCGAAATAGGAGGGAGAGACGGTCGTTAGAAAAATCGTCGATCGATCGGTGAAATTCGTAAAAAAGGGTCGCGTAACGGTACCTCGTGATTGGATCTCGTTTGTTTGTTCGTTCAGACGAAATAATCACGTCGAAAACAATTATTCGCGGCATCGAACCTTATCGTTGTAATCATCGCGAACGCACGCGACTACGAAACTTTTCGTTCCGCGTGACACAGCGACAACAAGCTTTTGTTAAACGATTTAAGCGATGCTTTAACAAAATATGTTCGCGGACTAAATTCTATTTGTCGCAAAAATATGTTGTTCCGGTTCGATGTGGTTGCTCGCATTTTATTCGCTTTACCCGATCGTTCGAGGTCTCTCGTTTGTTTTCAGCTTGCACGACTCGCCGAACGCACGCATTGGTGATTCTACATCGAGGATTTCTGCAATTTCCATCGACGCGATTATTATTCGTCTCTGTTGTCGTTCGTGACGACAAGGTTCAGAGTTTGATCAAGTACAAAGATCTATAGAATCTACGATCAAGCCGGCTACTACTCGACGTTTCTATGTTTCTATAGACGCTCTATCTCGCATAATTTTCTCAACGATTCGCGCAAAGAGAAAGAACGGTCTCCGTATCGAGTGGGAAAGAAAGAGAGACGAAGAGAGAGAGAGAGAGAGGGAGAGAGGGAGAGAGAGAGAGAGGGAGGAAAGAGCCAAAGAGAACGCATCGTGTCGATCGGTATCATGTACCTACGTCGTATGCGTGTACGCCGGGCTGCATGGTTTCTGGGAGCCGCCTCAAGATTGCCCGTTTCCGTAATCCGTTCGAGCAATCGATTTCTCTGTCTATCCGTTACGACGACCGAACCGAGGCGACGAGAGTATCGTCCGAGTTGAAACGATCGAGGAATCGTCCGGTCTCGAAGGGAATTGCCGTTACTCGCCGCCTAGCGACAACGCTTGTACGATTCTGGGGTCGGCTTTGCTACCCTCTCGAAACTCCTCCAGGGTCAGCTTGTCGTCGTGGTTTTTGTCCATTTGATCGAAGATCTTGTCCACCCTCTTCTGCGGCGTGTTCTCGTCCTCCGCCTGCGGCTGTTGTCCCTGTAACATCGTGCGACCGATTTGTTAGTCTTTTCGTTATCAACGACCGTTCGTCTCGAACGCAAAACCTCTGCCGATCTCCTCGTTTCCTCCTTTCTTCCATCTTCCCGGATTCGATTCAATTTCCGCGAGAAGTTGCAAAGCGTAAATTCCAATCGAGGGGTTCCGGGAAAAGCTTTATAATATTCAGCTGTACGGGTCTTGAAAGGAATCGTAATTTCTCGAGGTTGGAGATATATCCGAAAGGGGATTCATCTTTTCGAGTGCCGGTCCGAAAGACGTTGAAAAATCAAAGGTGCCGTCTCGAGTCGCGAAACCCTTAGGGAACGGAGCCATCTTATCGGTTAAATCGTCAAAGGGATTCCTATTGTCTGCAAAACTATCGATTTCAGCTTTGCCGAACAAATAACAAGTGCTCTGGCCAACGGTAAAGCTCCGGCAATGCGTTCATCGTTTACATCGCATCTTCTTTTCCGCGACTTTTCCTTTTGCCATTTTTTCGTTAAACGTTGAACGTTTCTTTTGTCGCGAGTTTCGTGCGCGTACTGAACATTTAGGAACACGCTCGTCTAAGATACAGGAAAATAAATGATCTATCGTCGCGTGGCAACGTTGCTCAACGTTTGTTACTTTGCATAAATAGAACGAGAAGGTCGCCGCCTATGCAAGAATAGAACTTTTATGCACATTTCGTATGCTTGCAGCAAGAAAAGAGGAAAAAAGAGAAATGGAAAGACGAGGGTAAGAAAGAGTAAAGTGGCGCGTAACGAGGTCTTTTAAAATGCAAACGCGCTGCTTTATTCGGGTCCTCGTAGAGGCTCGGAGAAGGGCATCGTTTGGATACGGGGGAAAGATGAAGTCACGAAGCCGGTTAATTTGAGTGTTCCGTGTCGGTAAGGCTTTTAGATAAAAAAAAAAATTCGGGAGGAAAGGCGAATCCGGAGCGGCTGAAATTAGCCAACAACTTTCCCTGTTGTTGTCGCGTTATCGTTCATCGGTCTCCCCGTTACACGGACCCCCCCCCCCCCCCCCGCGACTTTCGACCCGGTTTATCGTCGTAATACGCGATACGTCTGGTCGACGTAAAACCCTGATATTTTCGAAGGAGAACGCGAGCTCGATGCTATCCATGAACGCGAACCGTTAAGCATCTTTCTCCTTCCCTCTATATTACGGAAGCGGAACGCGGTGAACGAGAAACCGTTTTTACCTCGATATTTCACGATATATTAACGATTCGGCCGCGGTCAGAAAAGGTATCTCGGGTCACCGATCCGAATGTTGAAGAGGAAAAACGTTGCTGAGCTCGTCACAAGTATGTAACGCGGTCTTAAGGTTGATAATCGTCTATACGTTGCCGCTTAATTTTTCGGTACGTTAGTTTTGGTTGAACTAATGCTTTTACAATAATGTACGTAGGTATTATAGATGCCACGAGGAAACCTATTATCTTGGATCTTGCATCGCGTTCGGTTAAAAAGGAAAAGTAATTCGTTGCAGCGTTCCGTGTGACGTTTGCGTTACGGTAAACGTTGCTGGCATTTACGCGGTTCATAGGATTCGCTTTACATTTTTCAACGTTTCTTTTTATCTCTACCTACTTTACCGGACGTCAACGTACGAACTTTATACCCCAGCAAATTATCACTTTAACGTTAAGCGTTTAGTATTTATCGTTTATTAATATTAATATTTACGTTCCCTTGTGTTATAAATTGATAGAGATCCGTGACTATTAACAGGATCGGTATTTTAGTTCGCGAAACATAATATAAGGTCCCGCGTAATGATACGTAAGTATCGTAAGTATGTCTGTGGCTCCGTTCCGTTTACCGAAAATGAAAATGACACGAGGCACCGCGCTGGACATAGCTTTTCGTTAAAATGTGCAGTACCACCTGCGAACCCGACGGTTAATGTCGCGAACCTTGGATTCATTTCTTTTAATTTCGCGGCTTTCTAACGTTACGAGTCCAACTTCGTAATCCAGTTTTCATCGATGTAACCGTAGCGCAGCGCGCGTTCGAAAAACGACACCACGAATCGTTTCTACGCATCGACGTATCGGATACATTTTCGTGTGTTTGAAAACGTGTTCAAAACTCCCTACGCATACCGCATTAGTTTTTGGAACGAGAAATTACTGGAATCGTTCGCTAAACACCAGCAGCCGCGACACGATAAAAATTTCACGAGCCCCGTTAAACGGACGACAGGATGCGCGCTTTCATTTGGGGCACAGCTGCCGGTTTGGGTAGCTACGTTTTCCTCGACTAATCAGTTATTTATGGCGGTGAACTTTCGGCGGAGGTGTTCAGCGATAAAACTCGAGCAGTTCGTCATTAGTGCGCACCCTATTCGTGGCGAAAATGCTGGTGGACGTCACAAAAGCATCCCGTTAAGTCGCGGTGCGATGCGAGCAGATACCGTGCGCCACGATTTCGTTAAAAATTAACAGGGCACTGCACGCGTTCCGATTTCAGATGGGAAATAGCATGTAATTTGAAGATACGATCAAAGTAAAAAGGCAATAACGACCGTCTCTGTATACTGGATAACCGTTGATAAGAGGTAACGTCGGTGGATGGGGTAGCGGCGTGCCGCGTGCATACGATTCTTCTCTTTTTCAAATTAAACTTTTCTATTATCGGGTAACGATTAAGCGTATCGAATTCGCTTGGTAAATTTGAAACTTTTCTATTCCTTCTCGATTTAACAACACGCATTCTTACCGCAAGCTCATCGCGTTTGTGTTTCAGACTAAACGAACCTAGTCGGGACGTTCCTTCGCGACTGAATTATTACCGGTTTCGTTTCCCGGCTTCGATTTCGTGGCCAATTCAAGATATTCGAGGCGCGTTTGTCACGATTATTCGGCAAGATAATTATGCCCGAGTCGATAATCGATGAATCGTATCCGAGGACTTTCGCGATCGGCATAATCTCCGACGTGGCTGGAATTTTCCTGGTTTACCTGGTGCCGACGCGAACCCGACGTTATCGATAACGCCGAGTTCTCGGGGCGTTGGCGTTTCCGGAGAAAATTCGGGCATCGATCGACCAAGATTTTCCACTAGTTTCGAGGCCGATCGTACGAGTAATCGCGTTTCGTGCGCCACGCGAGGATAAAACTGCCTTCGAACTTCTTCGAGGATACTTAGGCTTCCAATATGGAATTTTCAGCGATCGGCTATCGTTCGTTCGAAACTTTTTCACGTTCGGCACAGATGGAAAAGCGATCGAAATGAAACGGTGCTGCATTATTATGATTAATTATTGTTATCATCGGTGAATATAACGTTGCGTGTAGGCGAAGACGACAGAGAAATTCTATCGGACACAATGATGCACGTATGTATATTTAAATAAACAAGGAATCGTGACATAATTACGAAATCCAATTAACTTCGATCACGTGACGTTATTCGCGTTGGAATCGGTCGTTATAATTATCCCAAGTAACAAGCAGCAAGCCTTTCAAGAACAGTACCTCCCGCGCAAAAAGTCCGACCGAATGATGACACTTGGCAAAATTAATTGCGACGGCGGAATAAATTTAGACAGTCGAATAACCGTCGGACGTGATTGGGAAATTATAATTTCTTCGTTTTCTCATCGAATATACTGATCAAACGTTTCAATCGAACAATGATAAATTCTCAGCGCGTCACGACTTCTTCCGCAATAAATATTCTTTCGCACTTTTATTTCCTTCCGGTAACTTTAAATATTTAATTTTTAAGCATCGAATTTAACGAAGTATCGAATTTGAATGTTCTTGAAATATTGAAAACGATGCACGTAATAGGTATTACTCACCACCATCTCGTACATCGCGTCAACGATGTTGTACATCTCCTCCCTCGTAATGAAACCATCGTTATCCACGTCGTAAAGTCGAAATGCCCCTGAGAACAAAAAAAACTCACCGTCGTACACATAAAATCTGCAGAATATTCGGTAATTCTGTAACGTTAAAACGTTCTTAATGTCACGGACTATGCGTATTGTTAAACATTTCCGTAAATATTCGTTTCCTCTACTTTCAAACTTTCTTCTTGTTTTTCTTCAACTTTTTAAAAGCAAAAATAGCAAGGTTTACTCACAGTGAAGTTTCTCGTCCAAGTTTCCGCGCGACGTCACCGAGAGCGCCCTTATGAACTCTTCGAATTCTATCGTGCCATCCTGAAAAACATTCGTGTGTGCAGCTCGTGCTCTCGCCGTAAACAACGCTTCAAAGGAACAAACAAATTCGGATTCGCGATAAGGAGAGATAAAAGTAAAAGTAAAGGAAATATCGCGCTCGAGAATTAGCGTAGGAGCGAAATTAAGGGAGAGACAGAGCGCAGCGAGGGGCGGTAGGATGTTTAAAATAGAACACGGTGGAATACGAGAGGATATTAAAGGGTGGAACGTTTGGAGAATAAAGTCGTTTTGTTCTGAAACACGGAACAAGGATATCGTGGAGGGTGGAATCGCTTCAGCAGGTACACAGAGACGAGCATCTTTATTTCCTATCGATGGATATTCCTTTTCCGCTATTTGCCGCTATTATTCTTTTAACACGTTACGCATACGTACGTACCATAGGAAAGCAACATTCGGTTTTTTTTTCCTCTACAGCCTGGACGCGTACGTACGAGAGAATGGCCGAGCGGTTTTACTTAATAATAGATTTCGATGCTCGCCCGATCAAACGAAAGACGGTACGTTTTTGCTCGGAACGTTTAACGTTTGCTACCTCGAAGAAATTGAAAATAAGCATCCAGAGACTTACGCTGTTTTCGTCGAATACCCTGAAAACGAGAGTGGCAAATTTCGATGGATCGCCTTGAGGAAAGAACTGTTTGTAGATCTTTATGAAACCCTGAAATCACGCAACAGGCACTCTTATCTTCAAACTTCCTCGGCGTATATCGATTTTCGTTTAATTAACGTGCCAGCTGAAACGAGGTCATACCTGTTCCGTCAGCAATCCATCGGGGCAGTCTTTCAGGAATCCTTTGTGCCTAAACAAACAGTCGGCAAAGTTATCGAATCTATTCGTACTTATGGTAACCTGTAACTTGTTTTCCTTCGAATCTCAACGTTTCAGCCTTTACAAACGAACGGGCAAACCGACGAAACGTTACTTCGTGAAAATCGGATGAACAAAGACACTGATCCGATAAAAGGTACGACGGCAACCGTTTCTACTAGTTTTCTAGTCGCGTGATCAAACTTTCTCGTCACGCGGGCACGTGAAAATTGTTTTCAAATACGATTAAAAGATAATCGAACGGAAATCGGGAGTTCGCGACGTTTAATTCCATCGATAAAGCACGGAATCATCGTCGTTTCCTTCCATTATCCGTTGGACGATCTCTCGTCGGTTCGACGTTTCACACGGTTTTTATCGATATCGATAGAGACGTTGATCTTCCTGAAGAATCTCGACGAAGCGAATCGGTTCGATTCGAGATAGCGGAGCTTCATTTCCAGCGACTCACCATTGTCGGATCTCCTTCTCGGTAACTGAAACAGAAACGAGCGAAGACGCTTTTAATCGAGTGCAGGGTGTGACGAGTGGAAAGCGTTCGGTAAACGCAGCGAAAAAACGACAGCGGAAGTTAAAGAATCTGGAAAGGGAAGAACGATATCGCAGCCTTCTTTTAAATGAAATGTAGATGTCATGGAAACCGGAGACCGATGTTTTCGAATAAATTTTGTAAAGCGCGTCTAATAATCGATTATTCTTATTTCTAAAATCGAATCGCTTTCCATAATACGTTATACGTTAAAAACGTTGACTCCTCGAACAGTGTCCATCGTTTTCTCCGTTTCGATGGATTCGAAAAATCGCCGCAATGCGGATCATCGGTTTCGTCGACGAATCCGGTCTATCCGAAATAGAGAAACGCGCGAAGGACGTTCGATGCGTGGTTAGAAAAGAAGAATAAACCGAATCGACGGCTTCGAGCAAGATAAACGTCCCGCAGAGGACGAGCTTGAACTAAATGCGTGGCCCGCTTCTTTCGTTTGTAGGCCATCGAAAAAATAACCGCGTTCCAGATTCACGGATAGCCGTTATCGCTTCACCGTTTGCAGCAGCAGCAGCAGCTCGTCCCCGGGAAATTTGTATCGCGTTAGAAGATGATCGATCGCTCGAAAAAGAACGATGCGTCGTCAATTTTTAGTCGGTTCTTACGAGGATATCGCGATAAAAACTTCAAACGTGTCAAGAGTCGTTTTAAAGAAAACGTAAGCGTGCAACGTCGAAGGAGAGTTGTTCGTTCGTTCGAATCAAGGGATTTGATTAGGAAGGGAGGCTTGTATTCGCCTTATCGTATCGTACGAAACTATTTAAATTTTCTTTTGACAAATCGCGCATACATAATGCGTCTTGCGCGTCGCTTCGAGCGTGCTTCGCTTTTATAACCTTCGATAAATTTGCGCATGGTTTTCGAGAGGTAGCACGCAGCTACGAGGACAAGGCCGCTACGTTTTCGGATACGACACCGGTGGTCCGTTCTTTCGTTTCCCGTTTCTTACATTTTTATCGAATTCGCGTTGCAATTACATCCTCCGTTCCTCGCGGATCGTAACATTTTTTTTCTCGTTATTCTATCTCCGTGTAGCGTTGCCTGAAATTTAACTTCAACAATATACTTTTGCCGTTTACGTTTATCGCGTCTAGATATCTTTTAGCGCGTCGTAACATTTCTGTTACGTGTATTACGTTTTACGTCCTACGATACAAGCTTGTGAATTATAATAACATTATATATAATAACATTCGTGAAACGCGATGCAAGATAAATGTTTAGAGAGCAGGTGATCGTGGGAAATGTATATTTAATAAAGAACGGTCGAAAAGTGATAGCAATGTTAAAGATTAAAAAGGGACGTTTAATATAATTTAATCGAGCCACCTAAACGTTTGTAACGAGAAATCCATAATGTTACATCGTAATAAGGTGCGTTCGAAACGAAATTGAATAAGACGGTATGAATGATCGTAGAATCCGGTTTAGCGGTTGATATAAGAACTGGCGCGAGGGGGGAATCGAGGCGTTACTCCGCGTCAGGTTCCCTCGGCAAAACGGGAAAAAATGATAAGCCGTAATTTAGCGAGAACGACTGGGAACGTGTGCCGGGCAACGTCGACGACGTTAAATAAAGAACAGATTATCCCTGTGAAAAAGACGAAACGACGAGCTGACGTCACCGAGAGAAACGTCAGACAGGGGAGAGCGAAGCGTAGGCGGTGGGTACGCGTGTACGTGTACGACCGATATTGCGAGCTAACGATCATTTCAGCCACGTGGCCGGTACTTTATTGCTCGATGTACGCCGCATCGCGTCGTCACGGCTATGCAACCGAACGAATAATTTATATCTCCACGTATACGTGACAGCTGATACTGCCGGCAAACTTCGAACTGCACACTCGCACACGCACGCAAACTATAACTTTCCGCCGAGCGTCGCGCTCTTCGCGTTCGTTCGTTCAACGAGTTCTCCACCAATTCCTTTCCATTATCCAGCAGATTCGCTTCGATTCGTAACTTTTCCGGTCTTATCGTACCGTTGCGAACGATTTGTTGCGTTCAATTCGGTATCGGCATCTCTGTCTTGCCCCGAATCCGGAATCAATTACCGCCGTCGTCCTTATAATGGAACATCCGTACCAATTGGTTGATCGATACTGCGAACGATACGTGGTTTGTTGAAATAGGATTACCTTTGAGAGAGATTCGCTTACGAGGAACCTGTAGAACACGCGAAATCGTTGAACGAACACAGCCGACTTTAACGCGCGTCGAAAAAATTTGAACAGCGCGACGGTACACGCGATTGGTTTGAATTTTCTATCGGATAACGAGTCCGTGAATATGCACGCGTTGTTCGTCGAATCTACGATGTCAAATATTTACTTCACAGAGATGCATACCCTTCGAAACTCCGAACGATTTGAAAAAACGCGTCGGTGCGTTGGCGAAAACAAAATGATGATAAATAAAGTTTACGGTTCGTCTAATTAGCGAACTTGATCGTTTTACAACCACGCACGATTTAACGAACAATTGTCGCGACGCGGCGTGGCGGCGGTCGAAGAAAGTTTCGCATAAACCGCATTTAGTTTCTATTTCAATCCGACCGATACATCGAGTACATCTGATTGCGAACCTTTCCGGTCGCGAAATCGGTTCGCGGTCAAGAACCTTGATAGCTCCTATTTCTCACGTCCAAATATTCTCTCGCCTCGAACAATCCGTTCTTTAATTTTTCTTTCTCTTTCTCTTTCTCTCTGTCTTTATCTTCGTTCACGTTTATTCCTTTTACTTGTTCCTCGAGCATCAACGGAGTCAGCAATCCTTTTTGATTTCCCGGTTTTTCAGGTTGCTCGCCGTTACAACCATATTCTTATTAGTCTGCTCTCGTTTCTTTCGCGTATAATTTAAAATCAATTTTCTTAATTAACCCAACGTTTGATCGCTTAACAGCCGGGATATCGTGAACGGCTGAACGGGACAACAATCACGGAGGATTGGTTAATTTATCCGTTTAAAAAGAGCTCTATTTTACGCGGCGCGCCACCTTTCATTCTCCTCGTTATTTCAATTTGCCGGTGTATCGTTGGCGGTCATGGTAACGCTACTGGCGAGGGTGCAGCGTCTCGGCTTTCGTTCCGGTGATAAAGCTGGAAATCTCTCGTTCCGCGGGGCAAAGTTCGTGACACGAGACGCGCACCGGCTTTACCGTAATCCCCGAGCTCGACGTTGAACGGGAACGAAGAAGACCGCAGCACCGGCGCGTTATGGCACCGGGGTTTGCCTAGAAACCGGCCTAAGGTCGAGAGGATCGTTTCGGATACTCACCGATATCGCTGTCGGATCTCTTATCGTCGCAATAACACCGTCTCCCTTCGTTTTCGAGTGCCGTCGAATAATTCCCAGGAAATAACGAGTACCTTCGATCCGATAAGATCCGATAAGGTGATCGTGCATGAAAATTGATTATACGATCGAATGTTCCGCTTGGTCGCTCGTAAAAAGTAAATACGCGAATCAGGGAAATGAAAATTTCGGCGAAATCGTTGCGAAACGATGAGCACCGAGTGGAGCGTTTGAAATGTTTCCGAACGTTTGTGAAGCACTTGCGAAACGGGCCGGTCCGCTGCTCGTTAATTGAAATAACTTCCGAAAAGTATGTTGGTTGCGCTAGAGGTGGTAGCTGGAAAGCTTGGACTCGCGACGACACTGAAATGGGAAAACTTTCAAAGATCTCGCTCGGAAGCAGCGTCGATGATTCAAACTTTTGCTCTAACCGTCTAAACGAGATATACGCAACGTCGTTTAATTTTTCTTCTCAACAAACTTTTGTTTAGCACCGAATTAGCTTCGCGCTCGTTCGCTCGAACAAGGACGAGGTTAACGTAGAGAAGAAAAAGATAAACGATCGACCGATTCGTTTGCGAGTTTAAGGCCGAGTCCTCGGACGAAGCGGATCCAGCTGCCGGAAGGGTCCTCGACGCGGCGAAGCGAAATATTGTCCGAGGGAGATACTATGAGCGCGGAGAACGACGGAAAGCTGAAAACGAATTGGCATGGTCGAAGGGAGAGAAAAGCGGTCGAGCATCGAGAAAAGTACATAATGCACGAGCCTGCAGTCGGTGTGTACCGAACGAGGAGGGGGAACGTGGCAAGCGCCTCGAGGGGAATACGTAATCCCGAGGTACGTGCGAACTCGAGGAGATGCGTCGTTCTGTTTGTCATCGAGCAACGCGCACGCCGGAACACGTGCACGAACACCGATGCACCATCGAACGTTGTTTCGTCGAACGAATTCACACGACTGCTCCGTGCTCGGACAGACTCGATCATTTTTAAAGATTACCCGATCTAGCTACGACTCGTTATCGGGGTGAAAAAGATAACGTCAGAGGGATGGGGAGCGATAAGTCGCTCGATGGAAGAATGAACTTTAATCGAGGAAGATTGAAGGGGGTTCGCGATGGCACGTTTCACCGCGTTCGCCACTGCGGACGATTTAGAGGCATTGTTTCGAACGCGATACCACAGGATCCAGGACAGGTGTACGGTCAGGAAAATATGGTTACAGCCGGCAAAAGTTAGGCGGGCACGCCCGAACACGTACGCGGAAATTGGAAAATGCAATTGGAATGGGCCGGTCCGCGACGTTAATAAACGTGGATCGGGTTAAACGGGACAACCGAACGGTTTCGGTTTCTCGTGCATTCCCTCGTTCTGTATCGTTTCGCGCAACAAATTCCACCGCGTTCAACTTTATTCGAGATAGCAACGATGCCCGATCGCTCGGCCGAATGGAATTAGAAGAATCTGTCGTTTTAACTCGTTAATCTCGTCGAACGTACGCGCGAAATTTCTGACGGTGCCGATTAATGGAAGGAAAATCGAGTTAAATCTAGTTAAAACGCCACGGTCTTACCGACTTCGTATTCGCGACGAATATTATCGTTCAACATCGAATCTCGATTACTCCTTTATCGTTTACCACAATTAATTCTCGCGGAGTCTCTAATCCACTCTGCAATTAGTACAAGCGCGGAGGATCGATCTGTTTGGGTAAATGTACGGCACTCCATCGCATAGGTATCGTTGGTAATAGGAATGAAATAGGATTGAACTCGGTTATCTCGTTATCCAATTTATTATTATGAAAATATTGATCGCGTTCGAGATACGTTCGATCCGTACCACCGTTCAATTTACGCGTGAATGTGCACCACCTGGGAACCCGATTCGGAATCACGTACAGTCGTCCGAGATGAAACGATAACGTCAACGCGTATAACGGATCGGTTTTTCCGTCGAGTTCAATTTTCAGACGCGACCTTTTTCAAATTCGAACCAGACTATATACCATTTTGCGCAAGTAATTGCAATTTTCACTGTAATTCTGTTTAATCGATCGCAAAAATTTGCTCGAACATCGTTACTCGGGCAACGTAGTCGAAAATTCTCCTCAATTTTGAATGGAAGATTAAAGTGGAAATTTAGAGACAACTCGATGATAATTTAATTCGGAACTTCGTTTGCCTACGATCGATCTTTCTGTCGCGTCAGTTACACCAACGTATACGCGATATTTGTGCACGAAAATATCGTAGTCGGTGAACAAATTGAAATTTCACGAAAGGGTAATGATTTATGGTGTTCGATTACTTCCAAATGAATCATTTGAAGCAACAACAACGCGGACTTTTCGGATGGAATAGAATTACAGTTTATCGATGTAACGCGTCCTATTTGCGACCAGGGGTCGACGATTTCATCGGTAGCGCAGGTGTGTCGTTGACAATGAAATAATTATCTGTATTTTCCGCGGTACGGTAACCGCGGGGAAATGGATTCGGTCGAACGTTAGCAAATTCAAAGGGACGTCAAACTCCCCCTTTCTTCGACGTCTAATGCGCGTTGTTTCTACGCGCTATGATATTCGCAACGGTGGATAAATCCCGACTCGATAAGCTGGTAATTCATTCAAATTATCGCGATCGTTAGATTTATTTGAAATGATTTTTGACGAGCACTCTAACATTAGAATTACCTGTTATTTGTCCGTCGATTCTCTCCTCTTTGTCGAATACCATTTTAAACATTAGTGCATTTTACGCTACACCGAACATTTTTTCAACATAACGCTTAAACGTTATTATCCTATTGCGTGGAATTGAATAAAACGGTGTTCTCGACTCTGAACGTTCGAGTAATTACGCGACCAGGCTTGCGATTATGCGTTCCTTCTTGTAAATTTGGATATTTAGTTGGAATTTCAATTTCAAACGATTGTTTTCGATGCTCTCGCGCGAATTATTTAACACGAAGTTTTAATTTGCTACGTTGAACGCATAATTTTCGACGACGTAGGTGGGACGCGTGTGCCTGTGCTCTTCAAAGCAATTCGTCAAGCGGTAACAGTTGGGCATGCACCATTACCTTAAGCGCTCGTTATCCATGAAATTAAGGTTAAAAACATTTAATTTCCTTTTTCCTCTTATTCTCTAACCACGTCCGACGTATCCTGATTTTCCAGGTTTCGGAGCACGGAAACGAGCAACAATTTTCTATTTCATCGCGTCGTTGGTTAACAAAAAGATCCTAGAATACAGGTTGCATCCATGCGTCAAAGAGGCTACTTTTCAAAGACCCTACGTTTCTTCCGCATCGTAGCCTATTCGACGACGCTCAAATTCCCTATTGTCTTTGCGAAGAAACAGATATACATATGTATCGCCGTTCTTTCAATTTTCCCATGTCTATTTTACAGTTCCTTTATTTACATTCGCAAAATTATTTACATTCGTATCGCATTCTATAAGCACAAATTTTATGCTATCGCGTTTACTATTCCAGAATATCGTGGCGTTTGCCAGTTGAAACAAATATAATAACAAATTACGATTTTCACAAAATATGCGAAACAACAGTTGGCCAAGCTTTTCTGCTTTCAAAACCTTTTGCCAGATATCTTTTTCCAACCGACAACGCTACTTTAATAAAAACTACTCGTGTTTCTATTTGTTTGCCATATTACGGGTTCTCCGCTTTTTATCGCACTTTATCGTGTATACTCGAAATCCACGTTCTTATTTTACACGTCTGCTGTACAAATGTCTCTTTTATAAATGACCTGTGCGTAGGAACAGAGCATGTCGGCGACTCACGAGGACCAGAAAAAAAAAAGAAACAGTGTGCGAGGGGCGGGGTGGGGAGGAAGTATAGTAATACGATTGGCTTCGAATTTCACGAAGGACCAAAGGTAAGCGTGTGGAACGCGAACTCGGTTCGAAGAGTAAACTTCCGGTTAACAAGAATTAGCATTCCCTGGCGTTAATTTCCGTGGTCGTAATTGCGTTACGGCGTAGAAAGCTGGGTGAAGCTTGGTTTCAGGTTTCGGTGGATGGGCTCGAATGGGAAACCGGATGCGTTCGTTCGCATGCGACACCAAGCTTTGTTCGACCAGACTGGATTTATGAAGTGGCCCGATTCGCCGCTGTAACGCGCTTACCAACCACTTCTGTTACTCGCGTTTCCCCCAAACTGTAATTCATGTAATTCCCACGGTGGAGATTTCGCGTTTCATTCTTTTTCAAGTTCACCTGTTAATAATATAATTAAGATCGATTTTCCTCACGCTGAAAGTCGCTTCGTTACCTTGGTACAAACGAAACGCTTGGTTTTTTCGATCGTTTCCTTTGATTTTAAAAGCAAGCTGCTCGTTGATCAATTAAAAGCAAAGCATCGCTCCATCGTCGTGTCGTGTCGTGCCGTGTCGATGAAACGAACTCGAAGATGTTCCGAAGGCTGTGCAAGCACGATAATATCCACATAAATTCACGAGATGGCGAGACAGCTTTCCGGTAGACCCTACAAGATTTTCCTTCCCGATGAATTTATTTGCTCGATATTTCAGCGTCTCTATTTCCGGGTCCACGAGAGGAAATTAAAGCCGGCCCGAGTCGCTCGGTCGAATCGAAAGATCGTTATCGCATTAAGAGGAGGGAAGAAGGCCAAATCGACGAAAATACCGAAAACTTGATCGCTCGAGTCAATTAAAGTCTGTTAACCGGATCGAGTATCGGTTAATCGAGCAGCTCGTCCGCGTCGGTAGAACGAGCGCTCGTTTGTCCGTTTCCAATCCATTCGCTCCTCCTTGTTATCTCGTACGACGGATATTTCATTTTCTCGGGAGTAATTGTCATCTTGCTTCGAATCGATGCGCGTGCACGTATACCGAAAGGAGGAAGCCTGATAGCGTCATTGAATTTCCGGGTTATCAGTCTACCATCGAGCAGCGAAGCAAACATTGCTGTGTCTCGAACGACAACGCCGCTGTCACCCTTCGGCCACCTTAGCTGTCCCGCCGATAGCGGGCTCGTAACGGCGATGCCGAACCGATGTTCCTTCGAAGTATCGATATTAATGATACCGTGCTCCCACGCACCGTAAACCCCACGATTTTCCCAACGATCGTTACCGCTGTTATTGCTGCTTGAATCTCGTGACTTTTGGAAGTTAAACGGCGAAACGAACGATAAGGATTCGGAGACGGTGCATCGAAGCGAATTCACGATGGAAGAGTTGAAATTGTTACGGCTGTTATTGTAACGTTGCGTGTTTTGGTATCCTGAAAATACGGAGAACTTCGGTAACGTTGATTCGGAATCGGTGTTTTCCCATCCGAGTGGTTCTGCTCCGTCGTGCAAGCGGGACACGTTTTAATTATCACGGTTAAAGCAAAGGATCTTCGCGCTTCGCGCTTCCGTTGAAACCTTTTACCGCACGAAGTCGAGCGATCTGCTGCTTGGAGCGTGCACTCGCGTTACACGCGTTGCAGCAACCACAGCAACAGAGCGAACGTCGAACGTTTCAGCGTGTCTCGGGCTGTGTTTAACAGGACAGCAGCGAAACGAGAAAACGAGGTTTCAGGGTAACGCCGCGTATTAGGTAGCGGACACCTCTGACTCGAGAGAAGATACGCTGCGGCGGGGGTATGGTAACTAGCACGGCGGATGGAAGGACCCCTTTGAATTTCCGGATTCCGGCTGTTATAGCCACGGGAAATAGAACGGAAATGTTTTTAAAGTGCAAACCACACCGAAATTCGCCGCAACGCGAAACTCTGGGGAACTCCGAAAACGCTGAGACTCGCTCGGGAAATAAACCGAGTGCTAACCGTTCTCTGCCGAACTTACTTTCGAAAATTCGTCGCACAGGCTTGAAGTAATCGTTTCTAAAATCATGCCCTTCGATTTTACCCCTTTCGAACCTCTTGGCTACGAACCGGTTGCGAACTATCGACGTTGCTTAACAGCAACTACGTATCGTGCCGTGGGTAACTCCGGATATCTAACACGGAAACAAATTGATCGACGACGTCAAGCTTGGTACGCGCGTGTAAAGGTTAGCAATCTACAACTTCGTGACTACCGGTTGTTTGTATTATTAATATCGAAGACCGCCTTAAATATTAACCACGAATTAATGTTGCCTCTCCAAAATCTACTATGCACTACAGTTGTTCAAAACGAAAACATTTCTTTCAAGGCGAAGCACTGTTTTTGCTCCATTTTTAGAGAGACCACGAAAGAAAGCTATTTTTGTCGAGCACGCGTCGAAACGTAGCTCTAATCATGCGAAACCGTTTATATACTCGTCTCTTTAACGGGAAAATCTGTTCGCTGTAAAAGAGAAACAACGGCACGATACGTTTTCACGTCTTAATCGTTTGTCTGGAATCCCTTGAGCGTGACCCACGGGATCTACCGTGTATTCATGCGGTTTTACAGTTTATCGAAAAGAATTTAAACATCTGAAACGAACGCTTCACAACGAACGTTTCATCTGTCCTCTATCGTGCAATAGTTCGTTCACTTTCGAAAGACGTATCAAATAATCATGACTTAACTTTTGAAAATCATCGAGATAAAATCGGAATGGGACGAACGGTGAAACGGTGGTCACGAGGGAGAAGATACGCCTAGAGATTGGTAAAATGTTGCTTTGGTGTGCGAGCGGGTGATCGAACCGTGGAAAACCATCGGGATCGATTGTTCAGGCGTCGCGACGCGACGTCTCGTAGATAGAACAGACGATGCTTCTTACATCCGAGAAAGCAAATCGTATGAATAATAAGCGGCGGTCGCGACGACGATGACAATTATTAATTATAAATAAGGAACGTTTCATCAACGGAACGGAGCGGTGGAAACAAGAAAAATTTACGACGCAACTGCTCTTTCGACGCTGTTTCGAAGAATTCAAATTTCTTCGCTTTTAAGGAGAAACGCGGTAAGTAATTATCGTTAGGAAAGAACGAGTAAGCTCTTTGGTTCGTGAAATACGATAAGAGAAAATGTTTCGGGGAGCTTGGTTTTAGTTGAAAGTGTGCCAACAATTATTAGATCATCTATATAAGTTGATTTTGATTAACTTGCCGAATAATCGCTTTAATCTTGACTATTTTCCTTGGGCTGATGCTGAAATTTGTCCAAAGGCAGAATAATGTTTGCTTTAATAATAGGCGAATTATCATAGGTACGTGACGTAATTACAGCTACGTGCGTTACGTTTCAGGTCCTTCGTGTTACAAGACAATAGCGCATATTTCGGATAATCGTGCCGATACATATGGATTGCTTTCAAACAAGGTCGCTTTCATTAAATTGTAAGAAATTTAAGGTGCAATTTGATCGTATTTCGTGTCTACAGTTTCAAAGGAATTGCTTTGAGATTTCATTCGAGAATTACGAAAGCCGGATGCAGAAGCGTTCGCGACAATAATGACACCGCGTCGAGTCGTAGAGAATAATGACGTTAAGTTTAACGTTAGAGGCGCTGCAATAGTTTCGCAAAGCCACCGATAATTCGGATCAGGTCGCGTAAACGCCGGAACAAAAATCGAGCTAACGTAATTCTGTGCGAAAACCTAGGTTGGATAACCTAGTACACCTACCACCGGCGATAACACGGTACATACCTGTCGGTCACGCAACTCGGCCCACCGTGTGTTCTCTTTCTCTTTGGCTCTCCTTCTGTGCTCGATTTCATACGTTTTCGTGTTTAGAAAGCAATTTAACGTCGTTACTTTTATCGTTGCGTTTTAGAGCTTCAGCGGGACGTTCTCGCGCGACCTGTCCAACGAGTTCATCGCTTTATCGGCACACGCTGTTTTTCGTTTACGCGAAACGTCGATATTTATAGCGCCACTCCTCCATCGAACGACAGAACACGACTTCTCGTCGCGACAGATATCGATATTTAGAGCGGCACCGTTAAAGCAGTCGCGTCTTTCGAAAAGTTTCTCGAGACCGGGTTACGTTTCGCTTAGGTTACTGCTTATGGAAATCCTATTTCTAATTCACGACGTCTTTCTTGGTAAATTACGCTCAACTTGAAGCGGTAAAGGGGTTGACATCTTCTCAGGGGGCACAGGGTAGAGGAAGGGTTTAA
Source organism: Tetrapedia diversipes (assembly GCA_033822845.1). Taxonomy (NCBI): domain Eukaryota; kingdom Metazoa; phylum Arthropoda; class Insecta; order Hymenoptera; family Apidae; genus Tetrapedia; species Tetrapedia diversipes. The sequence continues at coordinate 361,469 of JAOPTO010002329.1, forward strand.
CAAGCGGCATTGTTCCGCGCAATAAGAAAGCTTGATGTTGGTAGCACCTCGCAATGAATTGGGCTCGCGAATACGCACGGTGCACCCGTTCAACTCGACGTCGCGTCTAGCTAACGTGGCTTGACATTGCATTTCGTTTGTTTCCTATACCGTTGGATGATTAACTCGTTCATCGGAGCGCTTTTTATAAGAGCCCTATTCTCGGAAAATTGCTCTCACGTTTATTAAGTCGTAAACGCGATACATCTTCTCTCCGATGAACCGACCTGCTCGTCCGTTTATTTTATTTCAACTTCTTGTCACGTTCTTCTTCGTTTCAATTTGTTTGGAGTATTTAATCGTTAACGACAGTTTGTTAAACGTATAAATAAATTTATACGGACGGTTAAAATAGGCGCTCGAAGAAAAAAAAGGCTGGAGATGTTGCAACAGTTTCGAAACAAAAACGCGGAAGCTTAATTCCATGCATCTCGTTAACACTCGTTTCTAAGATAGGCATGAGATTCGCTCCATCGGAATCATCTGTAATCACGGGTTAAGTTTGAGGCGACGTCCAGGCCAGTCGTTCGCTAACTCGGTTCAAATTCCAGCTAAAACAGGTGTGTGCGTGTGGGGGGAGGGGGAAGGTGAAATTTCGACGAAACATTTGCTTTGCCAACAGATCGTCTTTGAGTATCGACGACAATATGCAGACCCATTCTAATGTCGTTGATCGGGGAAGCTCGTTGGAACGATCGAGTTCCCGTCCTTTCATCGGCCGTTTTATTACGGTTATTACTGCTTAACGATCCCCTCGAGGAAGCTCTACGCGAATTCGTTCTGACGTAAAAAGATTTCTGGAATAAAATAAGGTTTTTGTACACCAAACGCGGATAAAAACCGAGAACGTAGAACATAGTAGGCGGTTCGATTTAGAAGAAAACTTCTCGATGCGCACGTACGCATTTTAGTCATCGGTTGGCAGATTTCGAGGCGGTTGCTTGAAAACATCTAGACCGGAAATTATTCATGATTTTCGGAGCAACAACGCGAATAGGTCAGTTGGAAGAATTTTCTCGGGAACGGTCAGATTTGATGGAACGCGGTGCGCTTATGGGTTTGTCTCGAAGAAACGCGTAGAAGAGAAACGTTTATAGTAAAAATATCTTCTTTCAACGAATTATCATGCTGGGGGTAGGTAATCCGAACGAATTCTCGTGAATGCCACGATGCTCCAGAATGGCGTGACAGCTTCTTGGAAATTTATGGAAATTTATTTGAACGATAAAGTCGAATATACGTGTACCGCACGCACGGCACGCATTACCGAACGATGCCATTACCGGAGCTGCGCCCAACAATTGCGATGTAACGAGCAAGAAACGTTGTAGGCATTCGATCGTTTCTGGCTCTGCGTAGATTCGAACGAGCCATTCGCTCCACAGAATTCGATAAAACGGTGAATTGACCCATCAACTAAAATCGGGCGAACGAAACATAAATTACGTTGCTCCGATCGCGTTCATTCAAGTCCCCAACGCGCGATATCGATTTCTTTTTGCACGACCGAACCCGCTCTTTCACCGTTCACCGAGATTAGAACGGTGATAAATAATTCGTACCGTGATCGAGTTACCTTGCGATATACGCAGCTTTGGGAACCAAGAAACAGGAGGAAACGATTTCGCCGCGGTTCTCGTTGAAACAGATGACGAGGCGATACAAACGCGAACGACCGTCCACTTCGTAGTATGTTTCGAATACGTAAACACGCCGGCGGCAGTGTTGGAAGAGAAAAGGCGACGGAAAGGTGATACGTCGAAGCAAATGCGTCACGTGGAAAACGTGTAACGAACAATTTCTCCGTGAAGGTAGACGACGACGCTCCAACTAAAAGCGGTGTTTTCAATGAAAAAGTAATGGTGATACTCACAATACGTGTCACTGGTGAGTCGATCGATGGTATCCTGCTTCAGCTTGCTATTCTTCTTGCCCATGTTTCTCGAGAGAATCCTCTTTCTCCGCTACGATCGACTTTTTTCCGCTTTGTCGCTCGTTTTTAACCGTTCCTTTTCTGCAACCTTCGAATAGTCTCTCACCGTTCGGTTTGCATCGTTCGCGTTACTCAGAACCCAGGTACCGATCGATCGCCGATCGAGTTAGCTTTAAAACGATTTAAATGTTCGGAGAAACTGAAAATCCTCGACTCGGTCGAAATCGAATCGTGGAAAATCCACTCGGAAAAGAACGAATACCTCTCGACTTTCTCCGTTAGAACGGAGAACGAATAAGTTGCTCGTGGGATACGGTTCCTTGACTTTTCCTCAAGGTTATACCGAGCTCCCCATAGCGACAACTTTTCTCGTCCCACGACTTCCCCGCACCGTGCAACGGTCCTTTGAAAATAGCACCGATAATTGATTAGATTTGTCCGGAACGCGTTCACCGCGAATAAAGTTTCGTCCCGCTTTGGAAGCTTCTTTGCTTCGAATTCAGGCTTGCTTTGTACCGTATCCCTGAAAGGACTCGCGCATCACTCCATCCTCGACAGACGTCTGGAAAAGTTGGTATTATACCGTTATAGACAGCAGCTCGACGCGATTCAATCCGATTCACTTTTCTTTCCACCGCTTCGAAGCGCGCCGGGAACCGCCAGAGATTCCTCTGCTCGGACTTAAACACCCCTGCCTCTCTGTAAATATTTCTTTTATTCCGATATATATTTAATATAATTGTTTCACATCTTTTTTCATATTCGAGGATCGATAAAACACTCACTTTTACCATCGAATTTAATTTACCAAGGAAATTTATGATTTATGCTGAACAAACTTGTCGAGTGAACGAGTTCAACTCCCCCGATTGGCGGTCTTTTGATAAAAAAATAACGACACAAATTGCCAGCGAAAGAAACGCGCCCTTTGTTTCGCGCTGCATTCGACTAGTCGAATAGATATTTTAGCTAGAAAATGTCCGGATGAGCTTTCGTCAGCAATTTATACCGGCCGAAATATTCGGTTCGCAAGCCGCGAGGAAGAGCTGCAAACGTCATCGGACTTATTAAACCAATTTCCACGGCTGCAGCCGCTCTGATTGCATCTCGTCACTGAGAACGCTGCGAAAGCTAAAACGTCCTTTCGAAGCAGAGCTAGCGTCGACGTTTGTTCTTCCTCTTTCTCCGAATCGAAATATAACCTCGACGGAGGGGTAATGCGAAAGGTGCGGTAAAAATGTTTCACGAAGCATATCGAAAATGCTGACATTTCATAACGTTCGGTGATCCTCTCCGAGATTCCTAGTTATGCGACGAACAGAAAAGCTAAACAGAAGAAACAGCTAGAACGAGAGCAGTCTTTTAAATTGCTTCGATGGAAAATCCCGTATAAAATTTGATTAAACTCGTCGTCGATAGGTAGATCGTCTTTATACAGTGTAAACGCAAAGAAAATTGTAAAAGTGAAATGTAAAAGGTGATCGATTGATTGCGAGGAACGATAGCGAAACGGTAAACGAACGTTTGCCGTTGATAAATTGTCAACGACCACGGTGAGAAAACGGTGGTTTACCGATGGAACGATTAAATCGGAAAGCAATTGTTTCGAACGACCTTAAACGTGATTAACGATACAGCTACGAAAGATAATTTCTGAATTTTACCAGAAACTGATCCTTCCGTCCTTCTGGCGGCCGGTTGAAAATTGTCATGACAAAGTGGAATCAAGAATAAGAAAACAATTTTGTTTAAATTTGAAATTAAATTTACCGCTGCGTTTATTAGAAACGTATTATACGATTCGAACAAATTTGATTTATAACTTTACCACCTAGCTACATGCTCATGTTCCGTTGATTCTCTGCTATTCCATCAACCTCTGCGAGAATAATTGCTCGGTTATCCGTTGCATTATTCACGAACTAAAGGATAACGGACCATGATGTTGCGTAACTTATAATCCGCGGATGATTCGCATCGTCTGTCTAACGGCTGATAACGACTCATTTAAAATCATCGATCGTCTTCGGCAGCATCCGAGCAAGAAAACTCGACTAAATCATACGGCTCAGCTTGCCGTTGCGACTAACAGCTACTTATATAACGGTTTCCTTTTAATTTGTTCCACTTCTGTATCGTGACATCGTCTTTCATCGCGTCGATCAACAATTTGAATGCGCTTTCGCGGTTCCGCGTATTCGAGGTACGTTTCCTCTGAAATTCGTATAGAAATGGAGATGTGGTGATGAACCATTTCGCGGCGGTAGAATGGAAATGTCATGTTTCGCTGTGTCGTAACAATTAGGCGCTGCCGCGTAGATTTAGCTGCGGAAGAACGTTTTCGAGAAGAGAGCGAGAGGTTGTTGGTAATGTATAAAGTACAGTCGAGATTTGAAATATTCGTCTTAAAACCTGATAGCGCTTTTGACCACCATTCGCAACACGGTAAATTTTTGGAAACGGTTCATTTTCCTCGCATATCCAACATCTTTCGTTCGTAAAATGATGACTCTCGAGAAGTTTATTTCGCGTATAAATATGATTATTTCATAAGTTTACGAAGGGATTGGTACACTGTTGCACGGACCTCGAGAAATTTCATTATCGGGCAATAATGTAACGCAGCTCGTTCCCGAAACTTTATATCGAGTGCAGGACTAATCCTCTTAAACCAGCGCGAACAAAGTAAAACCTGCAGCTTGCTACTTCGATCAGGCATTTCCGTTGAAGTCAGCATAATCGGCCAAAGCTGAAAAGAACCGTTCCTCTTGAGCGTGGTTCGTAAAGCTTTACAAGGGTTGGGGATACAAAACACGGGATCGAGGAATCGCGATAGTTATCCCTCGTACGAGTTAAACGTTAGATGGAAAAGTTGCAACGCGCCTCGAAGGAAGCGTAAATGTTGGTAACGCGAAGAAAAACTCGCGGATGCATGAAACGCAAAAGTTTGATCCGCGTTGTTTATCGTAGTGGCTAAAAAGAGCGAGGAGAGATCGTTAGAAAACGTAGGAAACGTTGTTCTTTGGAGTCGCTTGGCGAATTCGGCCGAACGAACGGATTCAAAGAAAACAATTACGGAGTGGAATGCTAATTGTTGATGTTACTTACTTTTACCGAGAGCATATTATACAATTTATAACTAGATAACCAGCAAAGAATAAAAGGAGCACGCTGTTCGTCGCGTTTACCATTGAATTTTTATCGAGAAGATTTATCATATCAAGCTATCCCAGTGAAGATAAAAACCACCGTCCAAGGAGGACGGTGATTAACGAAAAACTTAATCGAAGCGAATCGCTAATTATTCGAAAACGGCTGGTTCGTTTGCGAAAACTCCGATACGGAGCAGCGCGGTGCACATTGAAGCCAGCAGAACCGGAATCACCACGGGGTACGTATAATTGAACGAAACGGGTGCCGCGCGACTTATCTCTATCGTGCCAACTGTTCCGTTCGATCGCTCGACTTTGCACCAATTATTATTATCCAGAGCTATCGAAATTCGGTTCTGTCGCGCGCCATCGGATGCTGCAGTGGAAGGGACCAATTGGTAACGTAGAAGCGGGGCTGGTTTTCCTTGTAGACGTAGCGGATAAACGCGAGAAACGAAAGAGGAATTTGAGGAAAAACCTCGTAGAAGTTGGTGCAAACTGTCGAGGAGAACGGGAAGCAAGAAACGATACAGGAAATCCTGTTGTTCCGACGGTTGGTCCATGTCGAAGATTCCGACAGATTTTGCACATTTTCACGAAACGTAGGGAAGAATTGGTAGATCGTCGAGGTGACCAATGTGCAACGAAGGTAAAGTCAGCGTGGCGAAGAGAGATCCCAGATTCGTAGTCCGAGCAATGATAATCGGTGGAGGAGGACTCCCGCAGCACTGGGTACGTTCCATTACTGGTCTCGTGGAAGGAATCGAGAGATCGACCGGTTCGGTTGATCGTTCGAGGTTCGAGCGAGGGGATTTCCCTGGCGGTTTCACAGGTGGCAGGCTCGCGGATGCACGCGAGGATCAGCGGAGGCTTCGAAGTAGCGGTTTTCATTCATGAATTCTCACCGTTCTCGAGAAACGTTCGGTGGAAATACACGAACCTGTGACGTCATAGCGTCGCGGCGCCTGGCGTCAGACTGGCTCGCGGATGGTGTTACGTGCCAGTGCGTTGCTACTGATTCGCGCAAGCGCGAGCCACCGCTCGGACCGGAGAATTCTCGATCGTTCCCCCTGTCTTTCCTTCCCCACTGTTCCCTCTCGCACCCTCTCGCTCTCTCTCGCTCTCTCTCTCTCTCTCTCTCTCTCTCTCCGTTCCTCCCTCGCGGTCTCTCCCCTACTCCCGTCACCCCTTACGGTCCCTCTCGGTGCCCCTGCGTCTCGTCACCCGTACCTTTCGCAGCTAGCTTCCTCTCTTGCTACCCCAGATACCACCTTGCACGCAGCTTTTGCTCCTCCATCGCGAGATCCGTCGGTTTCGCTGTACCCTCTTTTTTCCTTCGTCCGTTCTTTCACCCCTCCTTCCTACGCGCGAATTCACCGTTTTCTATTTAACTTCCCGCCTTCTCTTTCTTCCGCGAATAAAATTTCCTCCGCCCTGACAGTTTATCGCACGATCGTACGATACATTTTGCTCCCTTATCTCGTCCATAAGTTTCTTCCGTAGATTTACGCTTTTTCTCGAATTCGCTCGATACGGTTCCTCTCCGATCCGGTAGATACTTCCTACCCAGCTTTTCATGCTATTTCTTTACCTTTTCCGATTTGATAAGCAGCACGTTATAGCGATACGAATGTATATCTGTATCTGCCGGATGTAGTTTTGTTATACCGATACTTCCGCCGTTCCTCCGTGTTTTATTATCGTTCCCAAATAACTCCGGAAAGTCACGTCCACCGAATTATAAACGTACCGTTCATCTTGTTTCCTGCCTGTCTCATTTTTCTCTCTGCAAGCGAATAACGGGCCGGAGAAATCACAAACTCCGGCAGAAGCAAAAACCACTTTTCTAATCGATAGAAGGAACGGACGCGAGAAATCGTTCCGCATCCATTTCAATGTTACTTTGCTAACAGATTTTCCTCGTTCCGTACCTCTTGTCCTCGTCGCTGTGTTATCTTTTTACTACGAAGGCAAAAGCGGTTTCTCGACGAAGGTCGGGAAGGAAACTCGTTTGTTGTTCTCCGTATCGACGACCAGGAGATTTCGCACGTCTCATTTTTATTAGCCGTTAACGTCGATGATCGCGCGTTGCGATGTTTCACGCCAGTTTTCCACGTCCAATAACATCCATGCTACGAAACATCCCTTGTTTATTCCCGTTTGCGCTTAAGTACCGCTGTGAATTAAGAACAGCTTTATTCCTGTCCGAGAGGAAATCGCTCGACATCTTTACCGCGATATTGGAGTCACCAGTATCGATGTTGGTCATCCTGAGCCGTCGCGTTCGACCAAATAGAACGTAACGAACGCAGCAAAACATCAAACGAATCGTTATCTTTCTTGTTTATCGTTGCAATCGAGCCGCTGTCAGCGTCGGTGATTCGATTCTTTCTCATATTATCCGTAGCCAAGCAACTACCTATCCACCAGCTCTCTCTCTCTCAATTTTCTCTTTCTGTTGCTCGTTTCATCGCATTTTCAATCGAGTAGAGAACCGAATGCGAGTAGAGAAATTCAGCGGACACTATTTGGACGTTAATGCCGAGCTTTCCGAACGAAAAGCTGGTCCATTCGTTCAGAAATTTCGTTCGAGTTCGCGTCGACTTCGGATTTCGCTGCTGATTTACGAGTAACGTCGTCATGATAAAAATATCGCGTATTCGACGACATCGATGAATGATTTATTTCTCCGGCGTGCTCTCTCAGAAGTCGAGTTGCCGACCGAATTGATTTTCGCGTTCAATGGATTTTCGTTGTTCAGACTTGAGATTCTGATCGGAGTAAGTTTGTTCAGGTTAAAGCGGTAGGAATAGTTTTATAGCGTTTGAGAAAACGAAGAGGTATGAAAATCTGTATTAGAAAATTAAAAATATTTTCACTTAACGAGAATTAAACGTGTTCGTTTTGAGACGTTTCCTTGCGAACGGAGATGTAAGAAGAGTACGATGTCTAATCGATCGTCGAATAATGTTCGTTACATCGAAAGAATAATCGTATAAGGTTGAATTCGGTGAACGGGCTAGTGGCAAAGTCAACGTTATCCCAGACGGGGTACAAACTAGAACGGAGCGATGTTCCAGCTTCTGCGCAACCTTTTTGTTCGATATGCTTACCTCGGCGTTCGCACCCAACGTTATATTTTGCTATTAATTAACGTAATGAACGTTTCGCGAAATAAAGTTTTCAATACATTTGGCTGTAAACGTAAAACGGTTTCTTAACGTAGGTGTCACTGGGTCCATGCTTAATTAGGATCGATAGGCTTAAAACGAGTATCCGAAGAAATCAATGAAATTTCGTTCTAATTTATTCCCCAGTTGTAAAGAGAAAAATTAATATCACCTCGCGATATCATTAATTATTTTATAAACTGGCTGCGACTGCAAATTTTGAGATTGGTGTTAAGAGATTAAGTGGATTTCCTCGACGAAAACACAAGCGGTTCGATTTAGCTGCTACTTTTTCGTTGGCGTCTCTGTCTTTGAGTTGAAGAGAAAAGCGCTTGACGCTAAATAAGCGACGACGGGGGGATGACGGAAAGAAGGTCGAAGAAAAGTAAGTGGAAAAGCGGAGTCAGCGGTCTGGCAGTGGGCTCGACGGAATATCGAACGGTTCCCACCGAAAACATCTCGTACCGATACTTGGATCGATAAAAGCCATCGATGTTATAGCCGAACCAAGTTAATCGAGCGGTTGCGAAATATCAGCTCGCTTAACCACCGCTTCCAATACATCGTGTTGGTGTGACAAACAATTAATCGCGGAAGATGAAAATGAGCGTTAATAACTATCGCGTGTACGTGTATGCGCGAGAGGGGCGAAGGGAAAGAGGAAGAGAAGATAAAGGAAGCGGGGGGTTTGCCGGAAGGCAGAGGTAACGGAGAACTGGCCAGCCGTGGTGGTCAATGAAATTTGCGTTACACAGCATGCCGGAACTGAAACCGAGGGTGACGATATAACAGACGAGCAGCGACGCCTTCGTAGCTTTGAAAACTATCCGCTCGTTACGTCCATTAACTTTTAACGACTAACTGCACGCAGTAGGTAGGTAACGTGGTTCCTGACCGACAACGACCGCGTTCACATTATCGAGGAAATTACGAGCATAGAAACGCGGATGCTTCTTCGTTATACCCAGCTGACTGCTCGCTAGCCGCATTCGAGCTTGCGTTGCACGTTGCGCTCGTCTCGAGCACGGACCAAGAGTTCTCGAAAACGCCGTGCAAACGGTGTCGCGTCGGTACACCGGCAACCGTGTTTCACCGATTTTCTAACGAATTCTCAACAATTTGTTCGACGGAACGGTATCGCGGATTCCCGACGAATAATAACTCGTGCGAAACGAAATCGTGGCTGCGATAGAAACGGGAAACGCATCGCCCTGTTCGCAACTACGTACCGTGTCGAAGAGACGAAAATTTGCCGTTCGTTTCTGTTTTACTCGTTAGAACGCATCGCGTATTTCATTGATTACTCCAAGGATACGCTGGTATCTTGGTCGGTTACGAACGTGAGAAAGACTTGAATATTATCAAGCCCAAGGGCTTGTTATCCGCAAACGTAACTAGCGAGCAATTTGCGTGGCTTCCAATTTCACACGCTCCGGACATTACCAACGTCTAGTACGTGCTTACACTCGATCGTTTCACAGTTTAATCCCTTTCGACGAGCTCGAGACAAAGTTTGTCACGTACTGACACGAATGAACCGAGCAAATTTTAAACACTGTTAACGAGGAAATAATACGGACAAATAAAATCCATTTTCTTCGAAGTATTACTTACGACAAATTGATGTTCAATGAAAATTACAATGATTCGTGATAATCGTTCACGCGAACTAGTTAAATATCGTAATACGCAGACAGGTGCGTCGAAAAGGGTCTATCTGTCTGCCGTGGCTTTTGTAACCTAGTATTATATTGTAGTATGCGTGTAAATTAACATAAACGAACTCAATTGTATTTATAATTAATATTGTTTTTGTTGGCGTAAATCGGAGCGTTTACGTTTAGTTTTACGTTTAGTCGCCTGAAAGACAACTTCGTGAACTTGCGCTATTTGAAAACATCGATAAGGCAACGGTTAAACCGAAACGTTGAAAATTTGCTCGAGGTCGAGGAAGTAACAGAAATCGCAAACGATCGTTAGTCGTCGTTCCGATAAAACATGAAGGTAACGGACGACTTGTCCTCCAGCGAAAATTTCGACTCGGTACCAAGCGCAAACTACAGCTTCCGTCGTTGATCGATGCGTCGAACGAGAAGAAAGGGTTTTCCGTAACGATCGAAATCAAATATGATCGCAGTTTCAGTTTTCGAAGTTTTGCCGATTAATTCATCGAACAGACGATTGCTGCGTGAAACGGTAGTTATGATTTTTGAACGGCTGGAAAACGAAGATCGATAAAATTCGGCGGGATCGATCGGTGATCGCACGACGATCGTGTACAGTTCGATGAAACGAGTGACGACGCGTGGAGGCGAGGGGAAGGAAGCGTTGGCTAAAAATGAAATTCGATGGGAAGAGGAGAGCGAGAGACCGGGAACAAGCACTCGTTCGGCTCCGTTGCGCTTTCCTCGCGAGCGACGACGATGCCACCCTGTATCGACCCAGCAACGCCCACCCAAACAGCAACCCCCACCATGGACGACCGACCCCGTCTGCTGCCGCTCTCTACCTCGCCGGCGTCCTCCAAAAATTTCCCACGATTCATCTCGTCCTTCCTTACGCTCGTCTCCTCTTTCGAATCTCTGCCTTTTTGCTTTCTGCCTTCGTTCGCTCTTCCGCTTGGTATCTCGATCTCTCTTCGTCGATCCGAATTCGATCAACCGCAAACGCGTTTCTCCAAATTTTCGCTACCTCTCGAGCTTACCCATTGCGACGAATCGCGAATTTACGATGTCTCGAACACCGGTAAACCCGCGTGTCGCTTAGTTTTCCGATGTTCGAGTTGGCCGGCCCAGAACTTCTAGGAGCGAGCCCATTAAGCATCGTCGCGGTTTAATCAAACGTAAAATCAGATAGGAACGCTTTCCTTTTTTATCGCTTCTTCGATAATATTCTATCTACGAGTGTTTAAATCGGGAATAAAAGTACGTCGAGATGGCAAATAAATGAAATTACATCGGAAGAGCGAACAGAAATATGCTATAAAGGAGACGCGACTTATTCAATTTAGCTTCTTAATCTTTCCTCGTGACAACGATCAATCTTTGCGTCGTATAGAATGGATCGTTGCGAAATTCATCTCTTTCATCTCAGCGTGTTCATCGAAGTCAGTCTGTCATGCAAATCGAAGAATACGCTTGACGGTGGTAAGTAGTTGAACGGGACTGAAGATCGTGAAATCGATTAATCTTCCAGGATGCAAATTCGCTTGATAAAGTCCGCAATGATAACGAGAATACTTTTAATGGTCACCACTGTATCTCCGTCCTCATTTTTTACGCACGATCGTGTCGTTTAGCTGTTAACCTTTATCGTTCTCTCCTTCTTTCTTTTCTTTCCGTATCCGTAACGGTTGAGGTGAAATTGTTTCCCGTTCGTTAAACGAAAGGAGAAACACAACGGAATCATATTTCACGGCAGAGATTCTAAGTTATCGGGCGAATCCATCCGGCGAATAAAGCCTTTCAAATTTTATATTCGACTCTACGCGAGGCACAGATAAATCCAAGTTGCGCTATCAACAACGGCAGCACGTGAATACAGAAGGAAATTTTCAGGCAACCTCGTTGACCTTTATTATTGACCTTATATACGTAGTTCGAGTGGTCGCGTCGCTGAAATTACGAAGAAAATCGATCTTGCTCTCGTTTAAGAATTGAAGGGTGTTCTCAGCGTACCGACAGATTTCACAAATACCTTTTATTAAATCCGTTTTCTTATATCACGAATACATTTGCGGTATGCGCGTTGTCTTTTGCGCACGACAAGCCACAATTACGACGATTACAAGGGAATCGAGCTCGCTGGAAGTCGCGTATAGAAAACAAAGTGTCCTTGTACGATCCCGCGATCCGATTACTTATAGCGGGAAACGGTTTCGTCGCAAATCCTTTTGAAATGCCGAGGAGACCGCGTTGATTTTCGTGGTAACGCGAAGGAGAGTTTCGTCGAGGGAACTTTTGTTGGAAACGCAAGAAACGATCGTTCCAATTTCCCCGAGCTCGTCCTCGGCAGACCTCGCGAACGCGTGGAAAGTATGCTCGCGGCGAAATGTCGGCTTCCGGACAATTTAATTGGAATTGATCGCACAATACGTAATCGAAAGAGGCAGCGGTCGCATCCCGCGTAATCGTTGCGCTCCGTTCTGGCCGACATCGTTCTCACGCGTGGGAGGTGGTAAGTAAGGTCGCCGAAATACTGTGCGAATGTGCGCGATTCGTCGACGAGTTGCAACGCGTAGCGAGAAGCGGCGTATGCAAGTACCTCGTCGGTAGAACGAGGTTACGATCGACGTTGGCCCGCTATCACGACGATCGCATGGTAAATATTTTCGCTGGTTACCTCGATACGCGAAACGTGCCAATATTTGCCGCCCTATCGTAACGTCGCACGCCTCCACCGTGCTCCACCGTTCAGGCCGCGTAACCGTATCGGATGCGCTCGTTAGCGCGTGTTCGGCGGAAGAAAGGCAAATTTACAGTGTGCCAGGTTTACGAACGATCACCTGACAAATTTACTTCCGCGTGGCGCGCCTTCTTTCGAACGAGTTTAGCCACGCGGAGGAAGAAGCCTAAACGCTGGCGCGCGCTAAATGACCAGGAGTCGCGGCGGCGGTTGTCGGCGGGGTTGTGGTGGTGGTAGTAGTGGTGGTGGTTGGCCTTGGCACAGGGGAACGTTTCATCGGTAGCCCTCTTCCTCCCTGGCTGTTTTTTCCCCAAGGCCACTGTAAAGTGCGGATCAAGGTGTTTCGAAAGTCTTCCGAAAACAGGCAGTAAATGTAGAACGTGATCGAATAATTGATTACTTCCAGTAAATTGGCCAGAGCGCGAAAAACCTGCAAAAATGGTAATCGTATGAAAGGGTTGGATATTCGGGAACCGCGAATGCAAATAAGCGCGGTAGTAGATAGACGGGAGCAGTTTGAAGGGTTTACCTGGTAAGGATAGTGACTGAGGTTGCTCTCCCTCAAAGTGACGTTCAGAATTACCATGGGGCTGACGCAAACCAGGAACAAGATGCTGGTACTGCCTAAAAGGAGCACGAGCCTCCTCTCTTCCGCGAACGTCCTTGGATCTTCGTCGTTGCTCACCGTCCTGGACAGTGTCATCCGTCGACGCCGCTCGCAGGATCTTCGATAGACCACCATTATTCGGAGATTGAAGCCAGCTAGGAGAATCGTGGGCGCCACTTTGAACACAATCTCCAGGACTACTTTGTACACCTACGCGGAAGCATTGATAAGCGGGGTCGGGTAGTTTGCTACGCCCACCTGTACGCGATGTAAGTATTGGAAACAATTCGATATTCGCAAAGAATATCGATCGATTTACCTGATAAAACAACGAGTCGAGATAGGATTGATTCTCCCTCTTTTGATAAATGACAGGACCACCCGGTGCCAGAAGGCAAGTTGTAATTTCACCCCGGAACGCGCTCGGTAGATAAACTAGAAACGTTGCTAGGGGGATCAGTACCACCGTCAAGTGCGGTGGCCCGCAGAGCGGACGAGTGTGCTGACCAGGCCGACAAACGCTAACGTAACGTTCCACCGTCAACGCTAGTAGCATCATAACTCCAACGCCTAAAAGAAAGCCGCGTTTATATTAGGTGTTGCGTAATTCTTTTGTTCGACTAACGTACGACGCAACTTCTTATTCGAGGACAAAACGAACGTATCGTGAACGGGAAAGCATGCGATTGAACGAATAATAAAAAACAAACAATTTGGTCGTGACAACAAAGTACTTTTAAAATACATACCTAGACAACCGTTTCCCAAAAAGAGCTCGAGATGAGCATGATAGAAAGCTTGCGCCCAGTTGTTCCATCGACCTGTTTCTTTGTGAATAAGAACTCTCAGAGCAAAAGGGATGCAGATCAAAATTGCGAGAAGCGCTGCTGCAGAGTAACCTGCGATAAGAATGTAACAAAGTTAGCTGGTTTTCATTAAGACACGTTTTCGCTGTTTATCGTGCGATTCGTTTAATTCCCCGCTTATGGTATAACTGCTTTATACACGAAATGGTTTATTAGATTTCTTTCATCGGGCGTAAGAATCGTCGTCGAAATTTTGTTAATCTTCTTTGATGTTAGGCTGGTGGTAGCCGTGCAGATTGCGAAAAATTCCTTTCATCCTGTTCCGTAAAAGCGTGTAGAGTACAATTAAAATCCCTAAACGCTTTTAACGATACGTTATCGTTGAATGGGGTGCAATCATGATTAAGCTTTTAGAAAAATAAACGCGATGAGCTCGAAAGAGGACGTACGTTAAAGCGTGATAGAACGTTCTAAAGCTTTAAACCAGAAAAGGATGACGAAGAGAAAGATGGGTTCGAACTACGACCGACGTTGCTTGCGTAAACTAATATATAATTCTAAGAACTTTCGCATGAACTAAAATAGCTTATAAACTCCGAAACCGTTTTGTTTTTGTTAATTAAACGATAAGAATCGATAGATATTGCGATAAATTATTGCCCGAGCAATTATGACTCGATAAATTATAATTGACAAAATGAAATAAAGAAATAAAAGATTCAATTTGATAGCATGCCAGGCCAAGACCATGATTGAATGCTTGACTATATTTTTTGGTGACTGCGCAACTCGGAAACTGACCTCAAGCACTCGGTCAGTGTCCGATCGTCATTAACGTATTCCCGTAATTGAACAAATTCATTTGTGCGATTAAATTAGTGCGGTCAATATGCTGAACGTATGCATGTGTATAGCATTCTATTGGTCCCTTAGTTTAATTTTATTTAACCGTACGTTAGATTTGTTTCAATTTACGTCCGTATTTTGTCCGTATGCCGTACTTCATTATATCCAGGCTCATTCGCGTGCTGGAACTTGTTTATTTCTTTTCAATTTGTTCTAATACGTTTTCGGGATCATCTAGGTTCACCCTAGACGTTGTTATCGATATTGCGAATCGTGGTGCGGCTCTCCATCTGTAGAGCGGTGCTTGAACAACGATTGAACGCTGCAAGAGTGATAGATTATCGGGCACGATGTACCGCAAGCGTTTTTAGCATCGCTTTCTTGTTCCCGCGTTAAGTTAGGAAACTGCGGAGCTGTGTTTAGCGTTACATCGCAGTGTTTACAAGTGATAATTTCGGAATTCCCAAATATACGAATTCATCTTTACTCGTGACAGATGGCGCTCTCGCTGTTTAATCCGAACGATCGCCCCTGGAGAGGATAAATGCGCATGCATGCTTATTTTGCTACTCAGACCGTACTTTTATAATTGTTTCACGGAACGTAGAAAATTTTGAATTTATCAGCAAATTTACTAGCAACCAACGAACAACATTGTTTGCTGAAGCCATAGTCGATAATACATTAATCGCTTATACCGATACACGCGTAGTAGAATCTGCTTTACCTGGAAGTTCGTTTAACTTTCCGCTCGTTCTTACAATTGATCGATCACAATCGTAGGTACGTCGTGTTTAAAAACGAGTACAGCAGAGTTATAGCTATTGCAACGAAACGAAGAATGTTAATATTATTGATTTAAAAGGTTTTATCGTAATGGTGAAAAAGAAAAGAGATATAGGAGGGGAGAGCGCCTCCTTTCTTAGTTTTCGTTTTTCTTAGAAGACGCGCGTCTTGAACGTGTAATGGCAGCTGATCGAATTGCACGTAAAAATTGTATTAGGAATTTACGACCGCCTACGTTAAAATGAAATTACATGTTACGTTTAAATTATGGTAACCACTTATTCGTCGTTCATCAATTTTGTTAGTGGAATCTTTTGTTACCCGCAGCATTTTAGGAGAACGATTGTAAAGAAGCGACCGTCATAAATTTTCAAACTACGAAAGAAAGTTATCGGGAAATTGGATCGAGCTAAGTTTTCGGTCTTTTGCGGTAGTCAAGTTTCGGCCGTCGTTGCGCGCCGAGTCGACGAACAGCAAAGGAGAAAAGCAAACAGGCGATCGCAACGACGAGGAGGGAGCTCAACATTTTTGAAATAACCGGTAGAAAATGAGGAGAAGATGTTTAATCTCGGAGCATGCAGCCAGCGTTGGTAACTCGGTACTCGTTGCGCGAGAACAGCTAGCTTAGCTCGGGCGTCGCGGTAATAAATGCGGTGCTGTTGCGCTTAAATCATCCCTAACGAATACACAAGCGCAGGTGTACACGCACGATGGCGAGTCGATCTCGGGACACCGCGAACATTCCCTAAGATCTAACCGCTTAGAAAGAGTCCGAGGAAACAGGTAAAAACGCGACTGCTCGAAACAGCGTATTCATCGCGCGCGTGGTTGGTTATCTGAAAAATAAAGCGCGACGCGGTTGGGATGAGACGACACCAAATGTGCTTCGTTCGCCCGAAACAAACAGCGTCGCGCGTTTCAAAGGAATTAACGCGGGCGAAGCGTTCATGGAGCAGGAAAAACGCGAAGCAGCGGAACGGAGCTCGTAACGCCATGTAATCGCGACGCAAACACGCGACAGAGTTGCGACGATTTAAAGCGGTGACGAGCCGCGCGAGCGAATTAATTGACCCGCTGTTTCCGGGTTCGGGAAACAACGTTTCGGTGTGGTTGCGCGCATCGTTAGGAATCCTCGGCATCCGACAAAACCAACGCGACGCGACAAGGATGCCGACAATGCCGAGAATCTTTCCTCGACGAGTTCGCCCTCCTTTGTCGCGAGAGAAACTCGTTCGGAGGAAAGGAAACGACCACCCTCGACCAACTGTTTTGCGCAACGAGAGAGCTCGTTTAATCGCGACAAAATAACAGTCTCCGTTTTTCCAACGGACAACATTAACCTTCGTTTCGTGAATTTGCATAAGGATCTCGTTACGCGTTCTTTCTCCTCCCTTATCCACTTATGCTGTATTATATCGGGGCACGCCGCCTCGTCTGCAGCGAAACGAGTTTCTCTCGTCGAAGGTTAACGAGAATCCTCGGAAAAATCGTATTCGTCCAGTCGAATCGTGTCGCGACGTCGGACGCCCTGCCATTTGATCAACGTTTCGTACTCCGGGCGTACGTATAGCTCTGGCAGAAATCTCGTTTCATTAATCGACTTCGAGTGATTCGATTGAACGTTCAAAGAAGACAAAGGAGGAGGGAAGGAGGGCGAGATCGCGAATCGGAGGTGAAAGACGAGGAAGCGTCCGAGTTCCGATTGGCCGGTCTTTCGAACTCGGAACGAAGTTTTCCGTGACAGGAAGCGAGCTGCGGCGGAGAGGCAGAGGAAGAGAAGGCAAGGATGTTTCCTGAGAAATAGAACCGGGACGACTAGATTCGCCGCTCGTATATCGAGCGTTAGAACGGTTACTTTGAACATCCGTCGAGTGCTTGTCGTGGAACAGAGAGAACAGAGGGGCGGGGATAGAGAGCGAGAGAGAGAGCGAGAGAGAGGGAGGGAGGAAAAGTTTCCTTTCGCGTTTCTCACTAGCGTCTAAGATTCTGTCGGAAATCGAGACATCAGCGAACCGAATCTTGCGTTTTTCTTTTCCACCGGTCCAGCTAACTCGACGCTTCGTCGTTCATTCTGAACGTTACCAGCAGCGGCGGTAATATCCGCTATCTCAGACGGGATGCGCGATTTAACCCGTTCGGAACTCGTAACGAACCATGAACTGGCAATTCCGATTTCGTTGCTTTATTCTTTGGATACACCGACCTATAAATTGGTCCGTACTCTTCGTGTCAAGGATGTCACGAACGCGATAGCATTTGGAGTGGATAGGAAAGGAAATTTGGAGAGTTCAAGAGGGCCGAACGAGATAGAAATGAAATTAAGCGACCACGTCGTAAGTCGTCGAGTCGGAAACGAACCGTATCGTTGCAATCGGAAACTCCTTTAATTTTCTGCTTTCCGGGCCTTTCCTCTAGTAACTTCGAGCGATCGGTCCGCTTAAAACGGCGACAATTTTTCCGTCGCTGTGGAATCGATAGCTATTTCCTAGGTCGGTGAGAAAAATCATAAAGCGTCGTACACAGAGGCAGGAGAAACGTGTGGAAACCGTGAGAGAGGAGATAAATCTGGCGGAAGAGGTGACTGAACGAGAGGAAGATGAAAAACAGCGAGCGGTCCGTATGGACGTTCTCCTAGTTATCCTAAGATACCGAGAACGAACCTTAAGATCGAGGCCACTGAATCTGCTTAGCCGTCGAGAGAAACGCAACGCTGCCCCCTCGCGTTCACCCTTCCGTTCCTCGAGCTCACCCTTCCGTTCCTCGCGCCTGCCGCATAGCTCCTCTTTCCTCTCGCGGCGTCATGCAAATTCCGTTTGATACCCTAAATGAACATCCGTTGCATCCGTTTAAGATGATCCGGACCATTTCAACGATCTTGCTCACGCTTCCTCCCCATATATTCGTTTCTCAATCTCCTTTCTGCAAGAGTCGGCGAGAATTTTATTCGAGTCAACGTAACGACACGGTGAATCGTTTGTAATTCAGGTACGAAGTCTAGTAATCCAAGAATAGATATCGTTCCTACAGAAATTCGTTTATTAGAGGGATATCTTTCAACGAGTACCTATACGTTTTCGTCTAGCTCGCGTTCCTGTTCGCATTTTTCACGTTCGCATCGGCAACCACGCTTTCGACGTTCGATGACAACTTGGCTCGCGGACACGGAAAATTATTCGCTTCCGCGAACATGAACGAAACCGGTGACAAAATGTCGCTAAGAGACAAACAAGTTCGAAACATAGCGGACCTTCTTTTTCAAGCTGTTCTAACGGCCAGTGATTACCGTAAAATTATACATCCAGCTTGCAGAATTGGCGAACCTAAACGATGCTCCGCTAAATCACAAACTGGACATCCCTTTTGTCGTGAAACGCTTTTGTGGATACCGACGAAAGCAAGCTTTCCGTTTCCGTCGTGATCTTTCAGCCTTAATTCGCTACGTTTCGTTACGAGGAAGTCGAACGGGATCGATTAATTTTTCGAGTGATCGTCATGGTAAAACGCGTATACGATGCGACGAGGAAACGTCTCGTGATCGAGGAAGAGATAGAAGAAAATGGAGGACGATGCGGGGCAAATAGCTGCAGGGATTCCTAACATTTTCCGAGTTGTCCTTATCGCGTTCGCCCTCGAGGCTTTCCCGATTTTGCGTTTACGCGGAAACCGTACCGGGCTCTTTACTCTGGGTAGGCGGCTTATTTTCGCAGCGAACTTTCCGGACGACGCTTATTGTCGGGAACGCTCCGTTAAGCGTACATTCGCGTCTGTCCTCGATGCATCAGACGCGCGCCCTGCTTCGATACTCCACCTCCTTCGACGTGCCTTTCGAACCACGATCTTGCCGCAGACCGAATCTCTCTCCCTGTTCTTCCGCTCGTTATTCCCTTCTCCGAATCATTAGGTAAATCTGTCGAGATGACACACGGAGCTGATTTTCGAACCTCGTATCCGTTTTCCGTTCTTACGATGTCGATGGGAATAAAAACAAGTCACTGAAAGAGAAAACCTCTTCCTTTTCGAGAGTTTTCGTTGAAACTAATCGTAGATGGAGAGAAACAGATTCGAACGAACCGAATAGATGTTGGGTTCAGGTTCTGAACGTCTAAATTACTGGTTGAACAATCGCGAATCTCCCGTGGCAGACAAAACTTACATTGTTCCACGCTCGCTGCGGTATAAAGGGAACGAAAATATTTATAGTAGCATGTTGGAGATTGAAATTCAGAAGGACGGACGGGTGAATGTCATCCGTGACGCGTTATTCGATCTCGTCTTGATCGGCAGTGATCGCGTACGTGTATGGGTAGGATAGCGCAGCATATCGGTAAATCTAAAACCTCGAATCGATAGGCAACAACTTCCTCGTTTTCTCGAGGCATTTCAACGCGACTGATTCCAATTTCTCAAAATCTTCGGATCGTTCGCGCTCGAATCGCGTCGTACCGTGCTTTCTAACGTTTTCCAGCGCTATGCTAGTCGCAACGATTACTCGGTGTTCGTCCGTTCGATTTGTTTCGTTCGGTGTTTTCCGAACGATCGTAAACGGTATTGTAAGTTATTCGGTGGTAATACGTTGATCGGAACAATTGAAGCTGCCGGAGCTGTTTCGGAGTTATCTAAGCTAAGCTAAGCTAGAAGAAGCTGTCTGGCTGTCGTAATTCACCGCTAAGCGAGCCCGAATGAACGCTGCACTACCCCGTTGTCGAGATCGAGCGACTCGGAGTTTTCGCTCGGTAATACTTTCAGAGTACACCGCCCGTTTTAGCTGCGACCTCGGCGAGTTCTCGCAATCTTTTATCCTCCCGAATTCGAACGAGTTACTCAACGGTTAGTTTTAAACAAACGCTAATCGTCTGATCTTCGTCGCATCACGGTCGGAGTTCTCGATAGGTCGGTAACGTCGTCAAATACGCGGATAAGCGGGTAAAGTGAGCTGCAACGTGTTCGTTAACAATTGGAAGCGGTTAAAGACGTTCGCAGCTCGTGATGGATGAAAAACAATAGATCGATCGGCGAACGGATATATGCAGTGAGAAAAGTTTGTCGGCTGGAAAGGTATAGGATTTTTTGTTGAAATTGCGTACACTCAATTTTCTGAAACGAGTTAACGGGATTCCAGACGGGAAAGGTTCCCATAGTATCCGAGAAAGACAATTCGAGCAGCGCGCGTACTTCGTCCCTCTCCGATTAGAAGGCTTTCGTGATCCTATTTTACGTAAGAATCTCAGATTCTTCCGAGCTTTTTCAACGAGACTTTTATCTATACGTTTCTACCTTTGTTCACGCTCAGGCAGACCGAAGGAAAAATGTTTGCCGTATTTTTCGAAATGACATGCGACGATAAAAAATACGTTGATTTGAAAAGTGTTTTCCACGGTGCGGCCCTCGGCAGACGAAGTTTCGTCTCTTACGTATCGTAGAAAGGATGGAAATCGAAATCGAAAATTACACGGTTTCGTCTAACAGAGATTGCGAGCTGGTCCAATTTGCATAATATCTCTACCTGTGTCCGATTTCGATTCTCTTTCAGCGAAACAGTCGAGGCTAGTTGCATGTGCGAACAGCTTTTTCTCTGTCGCGTACAGACGATTCCTAACTCGATTCATCGTTTCGAAATACAGGTGTTCGCGTAAAGCGAAACAAGAACCAATTGGGCCATCTTTCTCGAAGATCAAACAAGTGTAACAAGTATTCACGGGTGAGAAAGAATTTGCGAGCGATTGGTGCAACAACGATAACTACGCGAAATGCTGCCTTTATTATTTACATGTTTGATAAGTTGTGAAACTGGTAAGCGAAGTTTCGCACGACGAGTCCGAGGGGGCAGCGAACGAAGAAACCTGTGGCTCGCCACTGGCTTAAGAGTAATATAAATTCCCACGGAATGAATGTTCGTGGTGGAAATTCAGCTCGGCAGCGGATAAAGATTTGTCGAAGCCACGGCACGTAGCTTTATACACGCAAATATGCCGTAGATATGTATACGAGTCTGTTTTACATATGTACACGTGACGTTGGACCGTAGTTTTCGTCATTTCCGAGCACGTCTTAAATTGCATTTCCTTACGCACAAATTCTTCCACCCCAATACCCCAGGATTCGTAATATTTCCACGCTCAAAGGCACGTCCTTTTACCTCGACCTCATCCCGGCCCTCGACCTCACCCTCCACCTGCTCGACATCGTGCATACCGATAGACTCTCGAGCTCGCGCGACCAACCGCCTGCCCCTCCTTTTCTTCTTCCTTCTCACCTACGAGCTGATACTCACCGTATCGTTTAATCGTCGAGACGCATCGTGTTGCCGCGAGTTCCTTTTTATAAAGATTCGGTACTGTAGGTGGTTCCGTTGATGGGTTCTCTGATCCACACCCAAAGGCCATGCGCCCTTTATACCGTCTGCGAATTATTCGAGATCAAGGCACGATAATGTGCAAGATACGTTAAACTTACATCTTCTTGTAAGTACTCGTATGCGTTCACGTAAATACCGACCAAGCTCTATCAACCGCCTCAAAATCCATCGAATTAAACAGGATTTGCGAGCCGAGCAGCAGTTAACGTCTGGAACGGCATCATTTCTTGTCACGAACAAATTCACCGGTAAAGCTTAACAGAACGTTTGGCCGCTTTAGTAGGAAGATGGATCGCACCGAATTTCTCAATGGACGCATGAATCGAGAAGCGACTCGTTCAAGCTGCCCATCGTAAAGAGGGAAAAGGAAAGAAAGAGATTGAATAGCAAGGGAAGGTGAAACGTGAATGAATGAATTTGCGAAAGGAAAAAAATGATAAATAGCAAAACAAGAGAGGATAATAACCTGGGGGACAGAAAGAAGAAGAAAATGGAAGGTGTAATTGTTCGTTAAATACGATTGAACGATGGAAACGTGTACAGCAAGTAAGCGGATATCGAATGAAAACAGAAGTAGAAGATTTAGCAACGGTGTTTAAATGAAAGTGAAAATTTGTAGCTCGTTTTCCCTCCCGTCCTACGGTTGATTTGTGAGCAGCTCGAGAGGGACGCGTGCGATTTCATCGCGCCCATTTATTTATTTGTAACAGCAACCAAGAAGAAAGGGAATTTCATGGGATTTTTCGTATCGGGAAACAGCGCGGAGGATTGCTTGCTGTAGGTATCGATGTTGGCATACGATTGGTATTTCCCTTTTGGCGATTCGCTCGATCTTCAACTGTTGGAACTAACCCTGACTAATAATTATCGAGGACAAGTAGAAACGATGAAATTTCCGAAAACTCCGTTTATCGTGCGAACTTTGCGAGTCCCGTGAATTCTATGGCTACGATGAAGGCACACGCGTTCATAGAGGGACGATAATTGATTCGTTGCCAGCGCTCGTTTACCCGTCTTTCCGTAAACACGACGCAAATTAATGATCCGTCAAAGTCCAACAGCCGAAGGGGTCAAAGCGCTTCGTTCGGCTGGCCCTCTCTAATAAAATGTTCCGTTCGATCGAAATTCTTTGGAAATATTCGAGCATGCGTCGCATTCTTCGGAATAAATTGTTTGAAAAATCCAAATAGGTCCGAAGACGATTAGTCGTATGGATCGGAAGAAATACATAGCCGTTTACAGTGTGATGAATTCAAGCGTGCTCGAAAGAATAGAGTGGTAGAAACGAGGAAAATGCCGAAATCGAATCGTCGAGTAATTTCCTCCTAATGTACCGACCTCGTCCGACAGGAAACAAGCACGGACTTGGAGGTTGACCACGGAAACCACCAAATACTCGATTTCAGATTCGCTACGGAATACGAGGAGCAACAAACAACGACTTAGCGTCCGATGTTTTTCACTGACGAAATCTCAAACTGAAAGAACAACTCGAGTTACGGTCTCTCCTTAAACACGAGTTAAGTCGTAAATAAGTTTTAGCCGCGAATTTAATTTACAAGTTACTCGGGGTTGTTTGCGTCGTTGTTATTTTGGCCTAGCGTCAAAACGATGCAAATTTAGCGTTCTGCTTGGCAAAAGTCTCGTTTGTAGCGGATAAGCGCACAAAATTACGATCGTTAGATTAATTTTGTGAAAATTAAAACGAGACTCGCGGAATGGTGTTCGATAGGATGTAAGATGTATACGTCTGAGCGCCGCGGATGATCTGTGAAGCGTCGACGATGCGTTCTGAGATTACCGTGACTGTATTTTCCATTCCAATATTACGTAAACATGGAATAACTTTATTTCAAGATATCATGTTCCGGCCTGCTAACGATCTCCCCTCCTCCTCGTTCTACTCTCGAAACTTCGAGACGACGCTGTCACCGATGCTGACGATAATTACGCTCTCTTTGCATATTATTCGTCGAAGCGTTTGCGTAAAACGCGCGCCCGCTTTATTTCTCGTTCTCGTTTAAAAACTTACCTCTCATGTAGATGTAAGCGGTTCCTCGCATATTGCGCCTGGTAAGGACGATCAAGTTTAAAATGTTCCCGACGATTCCCAAGCAACAGATGGCAGGCAAGATAATGCCGTAGCTGATCCGTCTCAAAGACGGTGTTCGAGGATCCTCTAATATTTCGAGATCTTCCGGTAGAAGGCATATACGTGTCCCCGTTACGTTCACCTCGTCGATCATCTTGTTTCTCCCCCTCACCGGCACGCACTCGTTTCCTCTCTGTTTCTCGCATTTACATCCGACCGAACTTTCAATTAAATTGTTCATTTCATCTTACATTCCGCGAGTCGGAAAATCGATCACAGTACGTTCCACGCGTTGGCCAGTTAGCTTTCGGTTTCGGTGTCATCGGGCGTTTTCCTCGTTCGACCGATTCATGCAACTTTTCGAGAACTATCGCGCGAGGATCACGGGGAAAGTGGTTTGCGATGCAACAGGTGTAACGACGAGCCGAGGTACATTATGACCGCTCGGACGCTTCGAAGATCCGAACGAGAAACAGCTAGTTTCCACATTAACGCGCGATTATTCGTTCCTCTCTTCTATTTCACCGACGAATCTGAACGTGCTCTTCCGGATAACTTGTACGCCGCCATTTTCTATCCGCCAGCGAATTCCGTCGGGTTCATCTAGAAGCAAAGAATTTCTCTTTAATCGAACACCGTTAGATACGACAAATTCTATGTAAAAAAGTTTCGCGACAATTTTGTCGAACCGTCGATACAACGCGACGCAACGTAATCGAGTAAAGGAGGAAGAAAAAGCGAGGACGCCAGATGGAAACGGATATAATTCACGTATCGCCGTAATAACAAAGTTTCCGGTAGGAAAAACCGCAACGGATACATATCTTGGGTGTAGGGCGTCGTAGAATGCGCGGCAAGTTGGAGGCGCAACGAGAAAGTAGTTCAGCAGCCATCCTTCGATCTGCTATTCTCGTTCGAACAAAATCCCTGCTCGCGATTCAATCGTACTTTGGTATAAATAGCTACCGTAGCTATACGGTATGACCGATCGAGGAAGTATCCTATCCCGCTGTTGCTAACAACTTTTCTTTTCGCGACTCTAAACGTTTTGCACGCGGCAGTATTTGTAACTCTACGCTACGGATCTTTGTTCACCCGAATACGAGATAGATCACGACGGCGCGTTCTCGACGCGTTTCAAAAATATCATTACTTTGCGCGTGTTCATGAGCTGGTCGGCAAATTGTCCTCGTAACGAAGATTTCGCGCGTGAAACGACTGTAAAGAAGTACCGCGCGGAAAGCGCCGCCGCACACGGAACAGTTAAACGGATGAAATATGAAAAATAACGCGGAAAGCGTAACTTTACCTCTTTCGTAGATCTTATAATAATGTTCACGTTGGAAGATCGGAAGACCATTTTGTATCGTCTCGAACACCTGCTGCTTTCAGCTTCTTTCTTCGCGTTTTTATCGACGCGCCGACCTCGAGGAAGGTTTGAAAATTGATTAGTTTGCGTATACGATCGAACAGCACCGCTAATTCTTCGATGTTTTATTTACAACATTTGAAAATCTGGCAATCTTCGTGTTTCTTTGTATATTTTTCGCATGTATCCCCGGCTTTCAAAGTCTCGTAACCGATATGCAATTTTGGTAGAGACAAATGGATTCGATAAAAGTTTCTTCGTTTGCTGCGTTCGACGATGTTTCCTTCGAATCGATTCCGACCGATCGTTAAAGAGTATAAGGAAAAAGGAGTATAGGGATTGTAGGGATTGTAGGTGGACGATAATAGCGACATTACGCGGCATAGAAATATAGGGCTGTTTGGTGGTCGAACCTCGCCAGCGTAACACTGGAATCATCTTCGAGGAAGGAAAATAGTTTTCCTTATGTCGTCCCTGTCGTTATCGTTGTTCATAAGGTGATTTATTCGGTGCTGCACGATCGTGGACGTTTATCTTCTCGGAGGAGATCGTAAGCAGCGGTACTAGTAGTCCATAGGGCCATGGAGGATCGTAAGTGGAACCGTAAAGAAGTCCTTTCCGTCTCTCGACGAGGTGTTTCGCTCGTTGCGGCATTCGACGCTTCGAACGATCGAAGGACATTTTGTTCGGAAAAGAAGGTATATACGTATACGGGGGCGAACAGCTGTGACTTAACGTCGAACTTGCATTATGCGTTCCAGTCCTTCCGAAATTGTATCGAAACGAAAACACGTCCGATAACTAAGATCTGTGAGTAGATTTTTTCAACGAAAATTTCGAGCTACGTAATACCGTATAGGTCGCCACGGTTCTCCCGACGAACATTAAACGATCCGAGTAGCTTTTTGGCCGAAACTGAACGAGACAGAATTCGTGGCGAGATTCTTTGGTGGCGTTGATATCGCGTTTACGGGATTATTCGGCTCGAAGGCTTCGGTACACCGCTGCTGCTTCCTCTATCCGCAATCACTTGCGAAAGAGTGGCCTCGCTAAAGCAGATGCGAGCTATGGCCTCACGCCATCGTAATCCCCGTCGCGTATCGCTCCTCACCTTGATCCTCCCTTGCAATATTTTTGAACAGAAAGATAAAAGCGTGTCCTTTAACTGGAAATTTCGCAAAAATCCAACAAGGTATTTGATACGTATAGTTCGAAGCTCATCGAATCTCCGTTGATCCTCGAACGTTGGATTTGTAGCGCCAAGAAAAATTTCTTTCACGATCGCGTAGTCATTTTTTCCTTCGGAATATATCCAGCCACGGTTTACCGTGCTCCATGTCGCGTCAGCTATCGCCATCCAGGGTACCTTCCCCGGTTTTTATGGTTCCCTAAATTGCGTCGATCCTCGGTCGTTCGATCGAATCGCGAACACCGCCGAGAAGGGATTTCTCGGATTTCGAATTTCCGTGCCTCGAAAAATGGAAACGATGTCCGATTTACGATTCAACGAAACCTCCAGGCATACATTTGCATCATAGTCGTAACATTTTCGCATTGTTGGCAATGTTTTATCAAGAACAGTATTTTCATCGAATCGATGTACAATACGTATAAGCTTCGTAAGCTTCTCTTAGATGTCCAAGGGTATCTGATTTCAGTGATACGAAAACGAGTTTATCGAAGAATAAACGCAATTGTTGTTCAAGTTAGCTGTATGCCAGAGGTCCCATGAGTTTGTGTATGGATAAAGCAAAAGAAGCAGAGAAAACGGAAAGAGAGGAAAGGTTTGTCGTAGATATGAAACGAAAATTGAAAAGATTTGTTAGGGGTTGTCGAGGTGAGCAATTCGAGGGGAACTTTCTTTTTTAACATAGTTTCCGAAAAGCCGAAGAAAATACATTTATTTGACGCATTCAAGCACGACACAATCTATCCCTTCCGTGCAGCGACTTTATGTCAACTTGATTTACGATTTGTATTATTCGATTCATCGTTATGGTAATCTCATTAAGAATTAAGGAGTCGGTCGACGTCGATAATTTTCGGTAACGCTTTCGTTTAACGCAAACGAGATATCCTTTAAGCTGATACAATTTCGTCACGTATACCAGTATTATCAAATTCTATAATTTCGTAATAGATCCTGTATAACAAGTGGGTATTAACATTGTCGATAGGTTACTAACAATCTGTTATAATGCATTCAAATAGTGGATCAGAGTCTTCTTTTTTTTTTGCACAATTTCCGTTAGAACTTCCTATCAAATTATATACTTGCAAATCTAAAACCGTTTTACGTCGAGAATCTTTCCGTAATGTTCTCGGCGCCTTTAAACGCAAGAAAAAAGAACAAGGAAAGCGCTCGCGAGAGAAAAGCAGCCCCGGGGAATTACTTTGAAGATCATAGCTAATGAAACACGACTACCGAGGGAGAACTTTCGTATCCGGCGACTCTTTCTAGTTCCGTTTTCCCAATCCTTGATGGCGTTTATAACGTGGCTCGATCTCGGTGATCAATTAATTCAGCGAGACTTCTTCTCGTTGTATGAGTATAGCGGTTAGTTGTCGCCCGAACTTTTTCCTTTATCGTTCGCTTCTTCCCTTGTTCAGATTTTCGCGTTAAAACGCCACGCTGAGAATGGATTGAACGAACAAATGGATTAAACGGATACGAGAAATACGATAAACAGGAAAAGAAGGACCGGCGTAGTTTGCTGTGAAACGATAACAGGGTATTACGAGGCGAATTAATCGACGAAATCGAACGCGCGATGTTTCCGATTACTATAATTTCAGATACGTCTCGACGCTTTCGAACGAACAGCTCAAGTGTAATCTCATGGTAGAAAGGAATTTCCCCCCTTCTAAACGCGTCACTTATACGTACACGCTGAGAAATTAATTCGAATCCGGTTATAACGTAATCTAGAGCATATCCCGAATCTCGAAATTCGACGGCGTATGAAGCGGATGTGCAATCCAAGCGTACGCCTTGCTCGGATATTTCCTTAAGTAGAGGAAATACCTATCCGAAGCTAAACGCTTTCGTCTGTTTCTGATAACCGTTACAAAAATCGGGGCAGGCGAAAATTTCTTCAAGACTGGTAAAGGAAACGACTGTGTTATTCGAACGTATCTCTGGTAACTGTTTCACATCAGAATCTGATCTAAAGAAGGAACCGCATGGAATTAGCACGTAGATGTTCGAACCAAGCATATCAGTCGTGGTATCGCCTGGAACGGTAACGTAACCCTTCGAGGAATCGACCGTAACAAAATTAACGAAGCTCTTTGAATAGTTTTTGTTTTCCGTCGACATCTTGATGCGAAGGAATGGCGCTAACTTAAAACCGAACCGCTCCAATATCCTAGGAATCGTTTTAAGAACCATTACTTAAAGCGACATTCTATCGCTTCAAAAAAGTATCATCTTCTAGCAGCCGTCGACAAATTTTATCCAATATCTTTAATGCCAACACTGTGATAATCTTATATCGTCTTCGACAAGCGTTATGCGTGCGCGTTACGGATCCCGTTTGTTTTCACTCCAACTTCAAAAGCACGTTCACGTTCCATTGAACCGCGCGTCATCGTTTAACCGGCAATGACAAAAGTTGTTCGACGATATATGTATACTTTATGAATGCGGAAAGTTTGCACGAGAAAAAGTTTGCAGCTAGACCGCAAATTGTTCTTCCCGCGCGAGTACATCGCAGAAGGGAGGTTTTTTTCATTGGAATTGTTTCGGTAACGTATTTTCGCAAGTTAGTCGGTAGGCGTATCGAGTACCGTCAAGTTCGCGGTCCCCCCCCCCCCTGCCCCCGTAGTCGTAAACGTTATCGTAATATAGTTGACGGTATTCGGAGATAATCGGGAATCGCGGGTTTGGGAGCAGCCGGTTCAACTCGATTCGATTATTCGGGGCACGTCGCGCGCGCGAGCGCAACATTTTTAATTTAAGTTCGACGGGAACCCGCACTGTTTTTTCTCGGATACGCGGCTCGTGAATGGATTTCAAATGGGTTCGAAACGCATCGGTAATAACGGCTCTGCGAGATTACGTCGTTTCACCGAATATGGAGGAACGCCGTCGTAACGTACCGATATTAAAGTCGGAATCCTATAGACGGCACCGTGATTCGGTCTCTGGAAACGGCAAACCTTTTTCTTTTTTTCTTACGAAGGGTCGGAAGGGACGGTCGACAGGATTTGGACAGGAACGGAGGAAGAATCGTGCCTGGAAAGAGCAAACGGTACTCGCGCCCTTTCAATTACGGAAAAGATGACAACGCGTTACGAGTTAGCGGAACTTTGTTCGCTGTAACTTGCCGAGCAAATGTCAGATATCGTTAGATCGTCGTAATATGACGTCGCGGCGTCGTTATTCTCGTTTCTATTCATCGCTCCACGATACGGTAGCAGCTGTCATTCCATTTGCAACGTGTTATCTTTATCAACACCGTTGTACTTGTTAATTTTCCAAGTGCAAAGTATTATCGATTCTAAAAAATCTCATAGCTATTTCACGTTAAACTCTACGGGACCTCCCATCTGGCCATAACGCGTTCGTCCCTTCCGTAATTCGTATGAAAATGCGATAATAATGTCCGTAGCGTTTGAACGAGGGGTCGCAGCACTCTTGATATTCGCGTTATCTCTCCTTTCGAACAAGGTCAAACACGATTAAATATTAAATAATATTAATAATATTTGTACATAACATTGTTAGACAAATATTGTGTTGTCTTTTCAATTTTAATTCAATTGCCAGTAACGAAGTATACGCAACCGATGGTATCAGTTATAATTATATCGAGTTGCAACGCATCAAGAGAGTCGTCAACCTTATGGGACAATTTTATTAAGGTAAATTGCCTGCTACACGAGTCAGATCATTTTTGTCGACGACATCCCGAATTACCAACGATTAACGGCTGATTTTCTTCTTCTTATCGCAAAGAGACATCCAAATCTATAAAACGGACCGAAACTCTACATTGTACGCGATAAGCACCCAAAAATATTCTCGAAAAAATGTAATCTTGCCTGTTGCCTGTCCTACCTCATCCATGATACAGCGAACGCTATTCATCGAAGTCGAAAGTACGTACCAAGCTCACGTTTCACACGTATTTCCAAGAGCAAACACGGATAAAGGGGTAACGAGGTGTTTTAATAGCACACGTTAACGCGGAATAACACGACCCCAGCTTCTAGCTTGTCGCGCGTTAAATTCTCTGCGCGTTTAATTTTCTTCTCGCAAGTAGAATTCTTTCTGCGGTCTCGTTGGGCTATCGGAAAGTTTTTCCTTGAAATTTCCGAAGCCGTTCGACGTAAATTGCCTAAATTAATCGATTTAGAACGAGGTAACGTCTTGGACCTAGGCAGCGACGCGTTTGCACAGACGTTAACAAGTGGTTCGAGGTATAGGTATACTTGTATTCGATTATACGTTGCGTTTGTAATATCATCGTACATACCTTTGGATACACATTTCCATACGCACCTCGGTCGTGCGTGCTTCAAGACAAAAGTAAATGGGTAATCAAAGGGAAGAAAGAATAGCGTCCCGAAGGTGTTTAGGATGTTGTGCCAGTTTTGAGGCGGTCGACCGAAAGGCTGGCACGAAACGAAAAGGGGTTTGAAGCGCGTCGCGACGCCGACTGAAGAGTTTCGCGACGAGTTTCGTAGGCACGTCGCTTGGACGCCGGGACACTCGCGACGCATGCTCCAGGATAAGTTGCACGAATTCAGAATGGATACGTTTGACAGAATCTGCCAATAAGTAGATATCGTTAGCAACGGAGCTGGTTGTTGTCGTCGATTACGAAGGGAGCGTTCGAAAATGAATTCGTGTCACGGAAATTATTTTTATTTCATTGAAACACGCAAGACAATCGACGGTCTTAAATCATTCTTCGAGATTAAGATACGTTAAAATAGTTTAGTCGGGACGACTGTCGTGCGCGATGCTTTTACGCGATATCAAAAGTAATTGAAACGAATTTAGTTTGAGTAAAAAGCCGATCGCTTTGCAAGAAGAATAAGGTGGAGGAAAAATAACGTAGAAAGAAATTAGGTAAAGAGAACGAGGTTGATACATTTGAGTAAACGATTTTTAATGTAAAAAGGTATATTGTAGGGGTAATGTATAATATTTTTGAAAGAAAAATCGAGAATGCGATAACGATAATCAAAAAACAGGCGCGAACCAGCGAAGAAAACGCGTTAACGACAGCCAAGAATGCGAAGGTCTTCGTTAAAATGCAGTTTACGATTTCTATCGTACAAGTTACAAATCAATCGAAGCCTGCCGCATCTTCTCATCTGGTTAGCGACCGTAACGCTTATGTCGTGCAATTTATTATCCACAGGGTTGTTCCGCTAGCTTATGATCCAGAGTTGTCCTATTAATACAAGGCTATGTTAATCAGGTCGGAGGTAATAACAATTCTAGAATCAAGTCACCCTACAAATTCCCATGGTTACCGGTTCTTTCTTTTGAAACGACACGATTAGACACGTTTGCGTTTAATGTATTTTTATCGAAATTATTCAGGGTCACGCACAATGCAATCGTTCGTATCACTTTTAATCGTAAGGCATACGATCTATAAACTTGATTACATTTGCTCTCCTCTTCCTTCTCTCTAAAGTAATACATATTATAGAGTAATTTTTAAGTACTGGGAAACGTTTTTTTTCTTCGTCACGTTACTTCCCACGACGGTCAAATACCGTTACTTTTTTTAGGAGAAAAAGTCTCCTTTTTTAATAGGAAATTTAGTACCGTCGGCTATTTCTGTAAACGCGTCGACCGTAGCTCGTCGTACGCTCAAGACTCGTAACCTCTACACGGTCCTGCAGTTTACCACTAAACGCCACTGCTAAACGACAAAGGGGCGAAGCAGTTTTACCGAAACATCGGTTGCCGACTTAAACGCGATTTACGAACGTAAAGAAACGTTACTTTGGGATTTAACGTTACCGAGAAAAATGTTTCTTCGCTACGATTCTCGTTCGCGTTGCTCGCTGCGCGATGATAATTGACTTATTGTCCAATTTAAGGTCGACTTCGTAGGAGCGAATGCGTCTCTTGTTATACCTAATTAAGGGCTAAATGTCAGCGGCAGTGTACCGTACTGTATATCGCACGCATCCATGCACATGCGAGCATTCGATATTGTATTGTGCGTCACAGTCCATGTTGCTGCTGCTCACAGTTTAATTATATCGTTAAATTATTACATTCACCGGGGACAACGTATGCACATTTACGTCATTAGAAATATACCACAGACTATCGGCTTATCTATATTCGCCTAATAACACCGAGAATTCTTAATCCTATCTTTTTCACTCTTTATTTCCTATCGATTATATAAAATAAAATATCAACTATAAAACAACGTTTTTATTCCTCTTATCTATTTATGCTTTAGAAAATTCACATGTTCGCACAGCATCGATTTAAATCTCTATCGATTGTGATCGATGTAAGCTCGGCGTTTTTAAATCACCGGAGAACGGTTACCGTTCAAAATTGTTGTACCTATAGTGGTATGGGAAAACTTGGTATCAAGGAAAACAAGCGATTTCATAAAAATATCCATTTTATTCTTTCAACTTCATTTTTGGCGTGTCCCTTTTATTACACATAAAGTACTAATAGTAATAGACGTAACAATAATTACGATAACGCGTATACGGTAGTCATAATATTAATAATAACCACGGTATCTTGTAATAGGACACAGTAAATACTTTAAAACGTATTACCTTCCCCTCCCCCCCCTCTCTCTCTCTCTCCCCCTCCCTCCCAAGACAATAATTATATCTATATAAAAGGTTATCAAGTGCTTTACAAAAGTGGATCGTGACACACCCAAACGTGGGGTATCGGTTATCACAAGATTACTAAAGCGCCGCAGCGCGAGTTCTTTCTTCAAAGATAACTAAGCTTGTCATGGGAAACACAAATGGAAATGTTTCTCCATTTCTCTAAATGCCTAAGAAAAATCAGCTACTGCACGATGCGTATCAAAACCATGAATTTATTCTCGCTAAACTTGCATCAAACTGTAACCCTAAATGTATAATCGCATTATTCCGCGTACTCAAAACGGTAAACTCTTTTTAAAACCGTCTAGATTAATTTTCTTATCTCGATATCTAGAATAATTTCCTGACGGCAATCGTCGATTATTCAAAATTTCAGAGTCGGCGCTATTCGTTAGACTCCGAAGAAAAGATACGGTATTCGTGTAACGCAAAATGTGTTGCGAGTTAAACGATATAAACAATAAAAACGATACATCGAGGATAGAAAGATTCGAGTTAAGCGAACTGAACGGAACGGCGATCGCTGAAAATCAAGTACGAAATAAAAATAAATTAGACAGATTTATCACGATTGTTATAAAAGAAGAGAACACGATGTATGATCGTTCGGTTCGCGAAATATTGGCTTTTTCTGCTACGTAAAAAGTATACAAAACAGATCTAAACGGCGAAGCTAATGCTACTTTCAACTACATATTTCCATCTTTGTTCGACATTTCTTATACATTTTTCTCGTTTCTGCTAGCACTGTTTCGAAATATCACAAGACAGAAAATTAGTCTTTTACTATCGTCCGTGCTGAGAACGTGGTATTAAGAACAACTTCTACTTTGTTCAGTCGTATTCCCGTGAAGGTTCGGTTTTATTGAACAAACAGTCTCTCTCTTCCTGAGTGGATGGAACATCCGAAGTCACGGGCCTCAAAACTTTTGGAACTTTACTAACTTTAGTCAGACCCTCGGTGATACCACTACCTCCGGACACACTGGAAAAGAGACTGAGACCGTCATATTAGAAATGATCAAGATACGAGATAATGAACAGAATGAATGGAACTAAGATGGTGGTGAAGTAACGGAAGAAAATACAATTTTTAGTATGACGGTAAAGGATTTCTATGAATAGATAACAAATATAAATCAAAATGAATACTCACACAACATCCACCTCATCGTCCTCGTCAGCCTGAGCTGTTTCTTCGTTACTTAACGTGAAATACGGATTCGCGGATGCTGCTCGGAACTTATATCCGGTAAGAACGAAGAAGACGTACGTGGACATTTCTCGGAACATTTCGTCCAACCACTCGTATTGAAACGGCACCGTAATCTACGTGTAAACAAAAATATTACGTATAAAAACCAGTGTTTTTAAATAGAGTGGTGAAAGAAGAAGAAAAGAAAATACAAGAAACGCTGTAACGTAACAAAGGTTATACCTTAAGTAAATACACTATAATTCTTGTGAAGTAAATGTAACAAACTATCATGATATAGAAATGGTTAAAGAGCTTGAGCTTGCGTAAGTTTACAGCCGCTTTGCCGTCTGTGTGAGCAGCCTCCTCTACATGCTTGATACTCCAAATTACTGGAAATATAATAGCGCCGCAGCAAAGTAAGTCAACGAGAATGAAAACGTCTCGCCATGTTTTGTACTTGATATCTCCTTCCTCGCTTTCTTCGATTATTATTTCTGCCACATTTGCCAATACCTGGTAATTACAAATACCTTTATTCTTCCGTTGTTTACTTGCTACGTAAACAATATCTGTTCACACTAACTTGTAACGGTATCGCGATCATAAAAAGTTTTTTATCTTTATCAGCTAAAATGTGTTTAATAAAAGTCCATCCAGTGCCAATCAGTACAATCGTAATAAAAAGCACGGCTCCTTTCAATAAATGAGTGATATAGTACAGTATCGCCCAAGCAGCAACGTGTTCTCCTTTCGTTTGAATAAAATGATAATTGATCCCATGGAACAGTAACGACATTGATTTTAAATACACCAGGACTGCCATTAAATAATGAATTTTAAAAACAGGGTGCCTAAACGAACAAATACATGTTATAACGTGAAAAACAAATTTAATCGTGTCCGTGAGATTGGATCGTTCGGATTGAAATGAAACTCTTACTTGCTCTTTTTAAGAATAAACACCCAAAAGCAGCCCGATAAAAAGAAGAGAAGCGCCATCATAAAATAGAGAGCTGGCAAAGGCATTTCACCGGCGCTGAGAAAATTTCCGTTGTTTATTTCTGATATTTGTATCTGCGAATTATTCATCGTTGTAGCGTGGTACGAGTATCCTTGTGCCGAATACAACAAATTTACTCGAAAAACAACAAGATCTTACCGTGAAATCCAACGCAACCTGAGAATCATACTTATAATTTGGACAGTTATGAAAGTAAAGATTATACAGGCCCTCTTCTTCCTCGCTGGCAACGTACATAGCGAAACTCGTGTTGTAATACTTTTCTCCTTTTATAGTGCGTACCGTGATTGGTAGCTTTAGACGAGAACAAACGCTACTTTCCGATCTAAATTCATCCGCGATAAGAGATCTTTCAATACCTGTAGACATCGGTGATGCTGATCGGTAAACTAATATTTTCAAAGAACGCGCTATACTAATGCTAATACGAAGGGTGTAGTCGTCATCTTGTTATTTTGAAATTCGTTGAAACAGTTTGATCGTATAGGGTATAGCTTCGCCATACCGTTGATTCGATCCTACATATTTCAATTGAAACATCATTGGCATAAAATGTACTACTCTAGAAGTCTAGAAGACCGTTACCTAACCAAACCCTCAAAAATACTTCAGTTTCAAGTTATTTATAAGATTGAGGACGAGTCACGTTAATTATAGCGACTCTCATCTCGGTGGTGTTCGATCACCGATGTCGCTTCAGGTCCACATTCCATAAAATATCGATCACAGTTGCATTAATTTAGTCCCCCACGACCACGTGGAACGTTGTTCAAATTTATTCCAATACATTAATGTTTCGCAGAAAAACATTTGTTTAAAATTAATTAACGCGCTCAACTGTAATTTTAATTCTAAACTTTATTGCTCCGATGCAAAAAAGGAAAAGATAAATGCGCTATTGAAATTGAAATCGATTGATTTCGCGTGAAGCCGTAACACAGCTTTGACGTATGTATTTCTCCATCGTTATCGAACAATCAATTGCACGTGTTAAATGTCAGATGCGATATACACATACACGCACACATATACACGGTCCAAACGTATAATATGTACGTACAATAGAACGAAAACGTGTGATGATCAGTAATGTCATGTTGGTGCCAGGCCACTCATGGTTCAAGGTAAGCCTCGGTTATTTTATAACCCTGCTAACGGCATCCTTT
The DNA here is from genome assembly GCA_033822845.1 of Tetrapedia diversipes. Classification (NCBI taxonomy): domain Eukaryota; kingdom Metazoa; phylum Arthropoda; class Insecta; order Hymenoptera; family Apidae; genus Tetrapedia; species Tetrapedia diversipes. Next base: position 398,255 of record JAOPTO010002329.1, read on the forward strand.
AACTTTTCTATCGTAATCGACTACCGCATCAACGTTGAGTTTCTGTTATCGTTACAGCTAATGTCCTGACTATTGTTCAAAAGAAAGAAGAAAGAAAAAAAAAACGAAAAAAAAATATATGTAACGCACTGACTAACATACGCGCGAGAATGTACAAATTTTTAAGTGCTTTTAAATACAGAAATCTGACCAACTATACTATCCAAGGTCGTGACCGATGCAATTCGTGCCAACTTCTTACTTTCCACCTGTTAGTTCATGTTACGATTGAACCAAGTTTCTAATATTAACAACAAACCGTGTCAAAAATAACACGCGGATGCAGCAATGTTTATTTTTGATACATTAATAGTCGTAGATTAACGTTATTTAAAATTACAAGAACATGGGAATGTCAATTCCATAATTTAGAATTTGATACTCAAGATTTGTAAGTGAATTGCAACGGAAATACTATTTATGTTTAATATCAAATAAAAATTCATCCCCTGACTGGGAACATCTAATTGACAACTGGAAATTTCAAAGTGTTACGAAATAACACCTTATTCGTATAGTGGAACCTCTCGCGCCACTTCCTAAGTTTGGACAGTTGCCAAAATTAAGGCTACACGTATTAAATATTTACTCTTATAGTAATATGTTTCTCCTCTCGTAAGAAAGACTAACAAAATGAATACCTATTTAAGAAATCATTGAATCTTTATACTTTAAAGAATTTGAGCTTCCAAAAAGGAAAACGAGCTACCGATAATTATTGTGTCATTGGTAATTATGAAAGAATCGTTGTCCTCAACTAGGATGTTAATTTATTCGTTAAGTTAAGCAGTAATTACCATTTCTCTTTGAATTCGGGGATTTGATATGGTGTTCGACGAGTGCAAAAGATCTTATTATTATAAGTAAAAGTTCAAGAGAACTAGAAAAGTCTGACTCACCATACGGAGTGTAACGTTTTCTTCGTGGAAAAAGAGCAGTATCGCTAAACCTAGTTGAAAGAGAGTTTCTTTTCTCTCGAAATATTAACACGCTGCTAGAGCTTTTGTAAATGTGTACAGCACGCACGTTTCGACTGCAATTTACTTTCAACCTGAAACATGTTCGTCCATATTCGTTCATATCAATAGATTCCAAAAGCAAGCTTCGTAATTGAGTAAATAACGCTTACACGTTGTTCTTCAAGTCCATTGTAAAATATATAACCGCGTTGTCATCCCTCTGCTCAAAATCGGGTTTGATGCTCGAAATGTCTTCAAGTACGCATCCCTTTTGGTGGCTATCCAAATATGGATTCATCGCATCGCTTAACGTTCGATCCAAACTGAATCCAAACTAAATTGTATAGAATACAAAGCATATGGTTATGACAATAAAAAAAGTCAGATCCTTAGCTTTGGTGAAACATCTCGATATTAATTTTTTGATACGCGATTATTATAATAAAAAAAAATTGTAATTTATGTAATTACAGTATACATATAAAATATTCGATTAACGGAACATTGCGAAGTAATTAATAATAATAATTGAGTTTATAGAATAGTTTGAAAAAATATTAATAAACATTTATTAGTTATCCAAATGATATCGTACATATGTGTATTCATAGCAACGGTTACATGAAAAGCATTTATGTCCGACAATAAATATTTGAAAATGGTTTTCAGTAGTTTTCTAGAGAGAGCATAGCGATGTGAATGACGGAAAATGGAAACAGGTGTCTGTGAATGGACGACGCGTAGCATTCGCATGTCCACGTTACGATTACTCACCACGGCATTCTCGTCGAAAGGTACAGCCCTGAAATTCGTGAGATTTACATCGAGTGTGCCGCCCTTATAGAATCCGAATGTACTAAGGGCAATGTATCGCCTTACATCTTTCTGCAAAACATAATATTTGCAAGCGTAAGTAAAGCGCAACAATCGTAACCTATGATTAAGCAACGGGAAATAAAGTTTTGATCAAAAATTCTAGTTTCTAATAACAGGTTATAACCTATATCCTATAATTTATCCTATAATTTTTCATCGAAATTTTCATGAAAATGTTTTCCTCTGTATTTGAATTCATTTGCATAAGTATAATTTAAATGTAAACCTCGAATCTTGATGAATTTAGAAAATACTATTTCTTTCTCGAATTCATTTACTATCCTTTCTCAGCTTATTAATTGTCACGCAGCATGGATAAATTAAATACAATAGTTAATTAGAATGACCGGTTAAACGCAGCGATTAACGCAACGAAGAAATTCCGACGAAATAACCAGCAAATATGTACACGCTTGTTGTTACTGAAGATTAATTAAACTAACCCGTATTTCAAGTTTATGAATTCTACCCGCAGCTAACACGAGTATTGACATGGTCCAAAGACATCGTATCATTAATCGTATCGATTGCATTTTTACTATTTTTTACCAGAGAAACGTCACATCACGAAAATATAAAATAATCACATATCCAAAATACTCAGTCTTCGCTCGTCGATACACGAGCAGAAACTGAGCTGGAACAGCAGGAATACGAATTCTGATCAGCGGAACGGGTGACTTGAACTACGCGCAATTTTTTCAAAGTTCTTATTGTTAGCAAGTGTTACTTTATTATTCTACTCTTACAGAATCAACTGTAAAATATTTTTACATGTATGAAGTAAACATTTATATGATAAGTAAATTTGAAATAACTTACTTTGATGGCACTTTATAATTATTAACATCTCTTATAATTATTTTTCTTACATTTAAGATACAATTACATTTTTACATTAGATGTGTCTGCAAAGAAAGTAACAAAGAAACTTATATCTTCAAATTTTTTATTCGATGAAAAATTCTATATTTTCCATTTATTGTGTTATAAATTATAATTACTGGTACAGTATAATTTACATACATACATATGTATACACACACACACACACACACACAAAACACATATTATATACACGCAAGTATCTGTTGCTGATACTATATTAAGTAAAACACTTGTAAATGTTTTATTTACTCTAGCGTGAATGTATTTATAAGGATTACTATTTTTTATGTATTTCGACTTTAAAATAACAGTTTAAATTATCAATAATATAGTGTATCGTCAATATATCAATATATCATTTTGAATTGTAAATAAGAATAATTTTATTCGAATCTTTGCTATTGATTAAAATTAAATTTTATTGTCTCAAAAATGTTGTTACATCAAAAATTTGTATAAAACAATGTTATAACATTTAGCTTAAATTATATGTCTTGAAAATAAAGTAAACGTGTACAAAAATTAAAATGCTCATGTTATTGAGGTTAAGCTTCATTAACCGACTGAATTGTTCGATGTGCTTGGAGTTGCAGCGAGTATTGGCATGGAAAAACATTTCGCAGCATTGAAATTATTAGACTCGGATGCTGATTGGAAAGTAACAGAAGCTTTTAATTATTCTAAAACACCATTATCTCAATGTATTTGTGTAAAACAAGTCTATGAGTCCGAAAGTCAGTCTAACTTGGTTAGGCAATACAGTTGCGAGCAAATATTCAGTACATGTACAAATGCAAGGTAAAAATTGTAGCATACGACGGACGATACAGTGACACGAACAATTAATGTTACTTTTAATTTTAGAGAAGTGAAAACATCAGAAGTTGTACAAATTGGTAATTTAAAATGTAACAACGAAAATCAAGCAACGGAATCTCATTTTAACTCGTTTAAATATTTCGATGAACAATTCTCTAAGAGTAACAATATTTTACAAGCACCAAGATTTATACCAAAAAAAATATTGAATAAATTACAATATAATGGAGTTGAAAATGTAAACACCTCGAGTGAATCCAAATTTTCATTGTATTGTCCTGTAACAAATACTGACGTGCAGAATAAAGCTGATGTTATTTCTTGTGTAAAGTTTGAAAATTCTGAGAAAGCAGACGCTGAAATAAAACTAAGTGAAGCTAAGAGAAACATAAATAAAAACACATATCAGAGTATAAAAAATAAATTTAGGCCTTTAGTAATAAAGAACAAAGTTCCAGCAAAGAAGAAAATGAACATGTGTTACTGCAGCTGCTTAACTCTATGTATATTGCCACTAATTGCACTAATACTTCCACTATTTGTAAATTTGAACATACAAAATATTTGCAATCGGGCAATACTTTTCTCAAATACTAGCTATGAATTACAGCAGAAGGTGCATGGACAAGAGAATGCAATTTTGCATATCGTTAAGCATCTAGATCGAGATTTTATTCATTTAAAAGTGCTATGTCTTATAGGTAGTACAGGTATTGGGAAGTCTTATACAGCTGCGATTATAGTAAAAAATTTTCCCTTGAAAAAAGAAATTTTTGTATTTGATGCACTATTGGATCATTCTATAAACACAGACATGTTGAATTCACTTGATTCACACTACTTATTTATTATAGAAAATTTAAAATTGAAGAATATGGATACCTTCTCTAACATAATAGATATACTAAGAAATAAGAAAGATAAATGCATTACAGTAATAGCAATTTTCAATGTTGAGGAAGTAAACAATGATCTAGAGAGAAGAGTAGATTTAATAGAAAGTACACATACGATTGTTAAAGCTTTGGCTGACAAAAAAATTGATAGTTCAATTATTCCTTATCAACCATTGAATGAAGAAGTATTAGACATGTGTATAGAAGAAGCAGCAATGGCTAGTGATATAAGACTTACATCGGATCAAATGAATGAAATTAAACAAAGTTTATTACTTTCCAACAGTGGCTGCAAAGGAGCATATGCTAAGGTACAAGTTGTTGGTAGAGATCAATTATCTAGTTGATCAATCACTTAATTATTTTAAAATATATAGTTTTATTTCCTTAAAATGTGACGGAAACTTGAAGACTGAAATAATAACACCGATCGTTGAAGGGCAATAAATTTGTAATTTACTTTTAGCCTAAAACTAATAGAGAAAGCTTATTTGATTACTATTAATACCGATTAATATTACTGCCTTATTTAACCTGATTACCAACTAATTCTCCGATATTTGTACTGATGTATGCATTCAATATGTTCTTGTTGTTATACAATGATTTTGTTCAAGGTACAATGTTATGCTTATATAGTTCTTAGTAATATGATAGCATTGCTCAAATATTGTTAAATTTATAGGTGAAACTTCAACTACATAATTTTGAAATTAAATGTATTTTTTCACTCTTAATAAAAGAAAAAGTAAAATGTACTTAAAGTATTGTCATTTTTATTTATTTATTGTTAACTAAAGAAATATTACTAACACAAAAAATTGTTAAGTAGGAATATTTAAAAATTTCACTTGTATACGAGACAATAAATTTCAAATTTACGATCATCAATAAAGAAGAAACCATGATAATAATTAAAAGTTACATTTCTCTTTCCTGAACTGTGTGTTTAAAATTATATATCTAAATTTAAAAAGATGTTCCGCATAGGTCAACGAACTCGTATGATGTCAAAACGAACGCAAAATTTATATACCAGCTTAATGTAGCTTAATTTGTGTTTTGGTATTAATAGCTTAATTAATTTGCTATTGTCAAAATTCAAAGAGTTTCTAAAATAAATTGCGAAGCTTTTAAACGTAATGTCGAAGCGCTTTTTGCTTGGTATCGCTTATTAAAGATTAATCGGTAAAACGGTAGCAATTTCTAAGACTTATTTATTGTCTGTTAACTATGTTATAAGTTAACTATCGTTAGATACATCACAGGAATAAAGAAGAAAAATTTATTTCAGGAAAATCAAATAAAGTCAAAAACAAAGACTATGAACCAGTCGAAGGTGTCAGTTACCACTAATTTATCCCGTTTACATTTCAGAAACATTCTGGGTAATTTTGCTTAAAGTTCTATTTGCAGAATATAATTTTGAATCTCGTTGTTCTAAATCATTAGATACAGAATCCCATAAAATGGTAGGTCTGTCTGTTCTGTTCCTTGTTCGTAATCATAATATTCCTATAGATTTAGTCTCATTTCACTTTTAGATGATAAATACTCGAACTGTTGCGTGTTAAGACTCGGTAAGAAATCAGTATATACTAGAGCAACTGTTACGTAGACTTATGTCAGTATGATCGCTACCGTTATGCAAAACCGTAACAATCAATCTTGCTATATGCACACTCGTGTCAACGTTTTCTTCTTTTAACTTTTCATTTTATAAACGCTTATACTTACCTTACTTTCAATTTACATTGTTTCTTTCTGTTTGGTATCATTGTTGTTTTAGTCATATATTAGTCTATGAAGAGTATAGCATTTTCTTCTGATTATCTTGTACGTTGTTTTAAAATCAGAAGATTTGATAGTTCTCGCATTTGCATTAAAAGTTGTTGAACACATACACTTTTTAGACGTATCGTAGTGGTAAATAAAATAAAATTCGATGGCTTTTACTTAAAAATTTATTACAGATTGAGACTAGTAGAAAGGAAATTTCCTAATTGTTGCGTGAATCGATGACGTAAGGTAAAAAAAAAACAGTTACGCGAAATACAATAGACATTGGAAAATAGAATACGACCATACGTTTACCAAATTTTGGTTTTATACATTGTTGCTGTAAATAATATTAGTATACAATATTGAATCTATATAATCATATTTAAGGACACGTATACGTTGCATACACTACTTTTGTCCAAATAGTAATGATTAAAAAATTACTTTTTACGTGACTACTAAATTTCACTGGTGGTACAGGATAGTTAGAAACCAACATCGTTTGGCAATTACATAGGAACATATATTTAATATCGCTTAACTAACTTACATTTAACTAAATTACTTTAGCGTGTAAGGTATAACGGAGAACTTGGGTATTTCAGTTTCTAAAGAAAAACATAATTTTCGGAAGATTTTGTAAGACCGTAATTTGTTTTAGAGAAAGAAAGAGTAGTTACGAAATCAACCACTATCGTGCATCGCTCAAGTGTACTAAGATACCCGTGAACGCATCTATAAAAGACCGACAATTAGGCAAAGGATGGCATTCGGTTGGATTGCGCTATACCGCAAACTCACAGAACAAACTTGTGTATACGACATTAGCGATTTTGTTTTCCGACACATCAAACATCTGCTCGATCGAATTAAAAGAGACACAAAAGAGGTTGCGAGATTGTCCTTCAAAGGAACAATCGTTCCTCAAGTTCGGCGGCATAAGTTATCGCAGGAGCACCGAAGGCGGAGCTAAAAGAAAGGTGTAAGTGGAAATTATAAAAGAGCGGTCGGCACACAAGAGGGGACAGTCTCCTCCAAGTGTTCACCTGCGCGACTAAGAATCGGGTATGTCACACTTTTTTCAATTTTATAACACTCGTTGTTTATTGTAATAAAATTGTTTCAAGTTTATCCGCGAAACAAAAGCTTATTTATTAGAGACGAAACAAACTACAACACGATTTGCGGTGCAACGCATTAATTATGGAGTTCGTATCTTTGAATTACAAATTAATTAAGAACGTTAACATTCAGGAATTTTTTAACCGTCGAATTCCAGAGAGTCAGACATTTGTTTCGTTTACTTTAACTAATGCTTGTATTGCTTTAAAAACAAATATCGTACGTATAATTAATTTTTACTTTAAGAACATTTGAAACATCTTCCGTTTCTATGATAATTCGTTGAGTGAATTTAATGTACACGTTGATCACGTCATGAGACACTCCTACTGGTCTTTTTCGATGTACTTCACCGAATCGATGCCACAAGAGTTCTAAGCACCAATAATTGTCATGCCGATCTTGTTTCGAAAGGTCATAAATTCTGAAGGCCAAGGGCATAGAACAGATGTATCGGTGCTGCTCATTAATGATTTTCATTGTTTGAAACGTATATTTTATCTAGGTGAACATATTTGACATTACGACTCAAAGCTATCGAAATAAATTAACAGGAAGCAAAAGAAGGGTCGATAGTGCACATATTCGAATCGATAAGCATAAATTTGCTGATCTCTAATACGTGATAATTATAGTATAATGTATACATATGAAATCTTCTTTGATTATACCAATCGTTGATTGGTTTATATTGTATTGTTTCGCACTACTTTTTCTATTCAAATTCTGCTGATTCGAGAGATGTTTAAAAATGTAATTTTAAGAGCAGAAGGTGTGAACAAATCTGTTAGCCTAATTGACGTAATATTTTGTAGTAAAAATATACTGTTACTAGATGTAGGAAGAACGGCAATTGATATCGAAGGAAAAGAACTTCAGCAGTAATAACTCGATAAGTAGCACTTTCTACGCGGAAGGTAGTTACGCAGCTTACTTCCCTGGTGGTTCGATCACCTTATCTGAATTACGTTTGTTGGCCTAAGACGTGTAACATGCTTTACTGGTAAAACAAAGTTAAAAAATGAAAGAAGAAAAATTCGGACATTTCATTTTATTAGATGGTCCTTAAATTGCGTGAAAAATTTGCTTCCGCGAATCTTCTTTAAAATGCACAATTTTATGACCAATAATAAGAATAAGAAATTATCGAGCAGCTATTCGATCCTGTTGCTTCTTGTCTCGCGTACATATTTCAAAACGTCGAGTCGACTGAAAAGTGAAATGAAAACAGTGCATTTCATTGCCGACGATTTTTTAAGAAGGATTGCACTCTTAGAAGCTCTATCTTTTTTACACTGTTATTCACGAAGTTACGAAAGGAGAATGTGAGTAGTTTATAGAAATTGTTTGCTTTAAAACGTTAAATCGAACTGGCTTTCGGGAAGCAAACAGCCTAAAAATATTACTTAACATTAGGAATAGTAAAGTATTATCGAATCGTGTTAGTTGAGCGTAAAAAATCAGAGAACAGTGATGGGTGTACAACCTAGTCGATTGCATAATCGGAGAAAGTGGTTGCGAAACGAGTCACTCGCTCGCTCGCTCACGGTACACGTTACTATCATGGTACACGTAATGCTTCTCGGTGTTTGTACTCGGTCGAACATTATATCATAAAGCGACGAAATTGTTATGTCATGGAATTGCCGTTTACTTACTGCCTTCTAGGCTAAGTTCCTACGAAATTACGAAACGACGCGATCCTTCGTTACGCGACCGACAGAAAGTATTTCGAGGGTATCTTTCCCCATCGCGATATAACATTCGTTCACACGGTGACTTTGAACGATATAGGAAAACTATGTCAACGGTTCGTTAAGGAAAGCGTAGTTAAAGATCCAAGTTTTCTCCCGATGAAGAATTTGAACGTAACACGCGCGCTTACATACCGCGTACATTTAAACTATGTATAATCGTTGATAACGAGTGATAAATCCTTTTTTAGAATTCCAACTGATCGAATATTATTTTGCGTTTCCAACGTTTCAAGCTGCTCTGATTCTCTATCATTCGAAATTGAAATAAGAAAATGGGGGCGATCGAATGGGTAACCGCGGCAGATAACTACGAATGTCCCCTTTCGGAGGAAACGCAGAAGATCGCGAAAGAGGAACTCAGAGAAGATAAGAATACCAGAGATCAAGCCCTTGAGCAAATACGTAATTGGATAAAACTGAACCCACGCATTGAAAACTGTCGGCTCGGTGAGAGAAACTGTTTTATTGTCACGTGAACGCGCGAAGGGTTAACCTCTCGATGATATCGACATACCTGCTTTCCCTCCGACAGATGCACAATTTCTGTTAAGATTTTTGAGATGTAAAAAATTTAACGTTCCAATGGCGGAAGAGGCGATCGAAAGATATTTGTTGCTTCGTCAAGTTTATCATCCTGCCTTCAATAATTTAGACATTACGGAATCCACGATGCAAGAGTTATTGTCGTTGGGGTGAGATTACAAAAATATGATCCTACGAGTTAACGTACGTTATTCTGTCCAAATACTTTGCCTTTCCACAGATATCTGTTCGCGGTACCTGGACGCGATGCTAAAGGTCGCCGTATTGTAATCGCTAGACCAGGTAAACTCAATTTAACCTGGTTGCATTAATTATACCTAACTCCAGACCAATTATAGTATATCTTGATGTGTATAATTTCTGAAAACCTGTATGTAATAATTATTTTCAAGTTTTCTTGTTCTTTCGCTTGAAATATTTTCACGCGACTTTTCTAGCAAATTGAAACGATTGCAAAGGGACAGGTTGTCTAATCGTAAAATCGTGCAATTTTACTTTACGAAATGTTGCTTCCAATTTTAGAGGAATTTAAATAACAGACATCGTTTCGTTGTCACGGTTATTAAATTTTGTCCAAACGTATTGACACGCGATCGCGACAACAAAATTGAGATTTCGTGAATTCTGCGATACACTCACAAGCATTTACTTTCTCTTTCATGCGTGGAACGCGCGTTTGCAGGTGTTTTCGATCCCCATAAGTATACGAATGCCGACATGTGTAGAATCCATGCGATCACTTATGAGACTTTGATGGAAGACGAAGAGAGTCAAGTGCGAGGGTTTGTTCATTTTGCCGATGGAGCTGGCGTCAGTTTTCCTCATTTGACGCTTTTCACACCGAAGGAAGCTGTTCGTATCGTGAAAAACGGCGAGGTATGAGCCTCTTAAATTTCTTTTTCTTTTCCTCATACTTTCATAACGTTACAACGGAAACGATCATTGCCGTCCTCGTTATCCGGAATTGTTTCACTTTCGTGAGATGTTATGCGACGCTTTAGTTTCAAGGACAGCAATGAAGTAACATTTTGTATCACGTTTAAGAGGAGAAGAGCTGAAACCGGTTTTTTGGATGTTGGTCCGACTCCTCCATAGATCGAATGATATTCGAATAGCGACCATTCATTTTGTAACGTAACGCTACCATTGTATCGATGTTTTTAAAAAATACTTTTGAAAAATTTCATATTTCATAATTACAAAATGTATGTAATTTTCCATAAGATTTGATATAGTACGCCTAATAAATAAGCAAAACTATGGTTTTAGCGAACTATACCGATGCGTCACAAAGAAGTTCATGCCATTAATACGCATCCATCTTTGAAATTCGCCCTTGATTTCGGTATGTCGTTGATCTCCGAGAAAATAAAGAAACGTGTCAAGATCTACACCAGTCTGGAAGATGCTATTAATCATAAAATGGATACGAGCTTGTTACCTAAAGAATACGGGGGCACGATGCCTATGGATGAAATGATCGGTAAGCTTTAAGTTACAAACTTCTACTAACCGTGTTTCAAGGTAGGTACGTTTACTTTATTCAATTCTGTTCGTGCGATAAAATTATCTTGAAAAGTGAATGGAGCACCGTTTCAGCACTAGGTACCGATTAATTCGGTATGTTTAAATGAATGAAGTATGATCGTGCGCGTAGCGTAAAATAATGTAATTTCTGCAGATCTATGGAAAAAGGAGCTGTTAGGGATGAGACCAACGCTGTTGAGCCATGATAAAATGAAAGTGTGTTTGGAGCAATACTCGGAAAAGGCTCGAGAAGGTGCAGTGTCTGCTTTGAAACAAGGTTTTGGCTGTTCCGACATTGGCTCCAGTGATTCTACTATGTACGGTATCACCGGTTCTTTTAGAAAGCTCGAGGTAGATTGATCGGAACGCATTATTGTAATTGTGTAAATGGTATTTGCCCTTTCGATGGAAAAAAGTCATCGATATTTTTCTTGTAACGAATCGTTCTTGCGAGTGAACGAGAAAAAGCAATGAATTTTCGATCTCGGTAGATACAATTAACTTTTACGTTCAACGAACGTAACCTCTTATGATTTGATCTATCTCTAAATTATCTCTTATCTCTAAACTATCTTTTTACTAAACAACTACTACCATGCTCTTGCACTTAGATTCAGTTTTGAACATTTGCGAATAGATAAGTAGAAACCTGAGGGATTTGAGTTAGATTGAAATGTATTTTTTCGAGAATTTGATTTGCGTTCGGTAGTTATAAGTTACATGTAATTTCATTCTGAATACTTGTAAATAAGACTGTATCGGTGGAATTAAATACATATTTTTGTATACCTATATGGCGTCCTTTCGTTTTCTTATTCAACATCGGTCGAGGTAATAGATTTAACACGATATCCAGGTTCCAATAATTTCGCGTACTTTCTTCCTGGCTTGAATAAGATCTTGAACATCCGTGTTTAAATCGCTGTATAAATCGCGACAGTGCGATGATCCTGGAAATAAAATCGATAACGGATTTATCGATCGATCAATCAATATTCACCACTTTTTCGAGTGTATCACAGTAAACAGCGATATCTCGTTGAACAACCTTTAATAAGTATGGCGGGAGAATATGTATTCAAATCTTGAAGCACAGATAAAGCATGCCACGGATCAACGTCTCCATTTGTAAAAATTACATTTCGTAAATCTGGTCGTATACCTCCGTACATTATATTCGTTCTTTTGACTCTGCTCTTCAACAGTTCACCGTTGTAACTGTAAAACGACGAAACAGAATCTGTATTACGTGATTTCTTGCAATAACATTTTATGATACATACTAATTCCCGTATAAATCGCTACAAAGATCTGTATAATATTGCAGGGGAAATGAAGATCCAAAAATTGATTTGTTTGAACTCGTTGTTTGAAAGTATCCGTATTCCGTGCATGTTTGGTAGTACCATTGTCTCACTAAAAATAGCAATTTATTAGTTATTCGTTTCAATTTACAAGCACAAAGCGTGTTTGATCGTAACGTACTGTTACCAAGTTTCGCGTCCCACATTTCATTTCTGTAAAACTTTACAAATTTGTCGTAATTATTCGCCAAACACGTATTATTGTTAGATATCAAATGTGCCAATCGCTGCAGAGGACTACCTAAATAGGCTGCAGTCATGTTTCCGCAACAAGCAGAAATTTTTGTTCGACCGTTTTCCACGTTATCATACTGAACGATACTGGCAAATTTCTGATTAAAGATAAATACACAACTTTAGAATCTTCGATAAGTTATGAATCGTTGATTTAAAATGTAACTATGTTTCTAAAAAAGTTGTACCTCTGCTAGGGTGGTCATAAAATATGCAACATCGCTGAATGAGTCTATAATGGGCATATCGCACAGACTGAAATGTTTTATGTGAATATTACAGTCCTGCGTTACATGAACTTAACGATTAAATAAAAATAACGAAACGATAATTACTTGAAATATTCTTTCAACTTCTGCGAGCCATGCTCGGTGATTAATAATTCTTGGACTGCATCGAATGCAGCCTTAACTTCGTCGACGCATTTTTCATCGTGTTTACGAAGTGATTCGGCCACAACTTCGTAATACTCTAAAAAAAAGTTATTTCTTCGTCTTCAACAAGGGATTGAAATAGCACGAGATACAAATACGAATGGTAGGTGTTCTATAAAAGTCAGTACCATAAAAGTCAGCTTTCGCGAGAACTGGAGCACTACTAGCAAGTGCACCTTGAATAAGGTGAGGGTATTTAAGCCTAGCCCAAGTTGCCATAGTTCCACCATAAGATCCACCGAAGACAATTACGCTACCGCTATTTTCGAATCCCTCCTCTTTTTTCTTCGCTTCAACAAAATACGCTAGGTCGGCTAATGCTTGATCTATGCTTAAGTATTGCAAATTTCCTGAGCTAGTGTCCCTGAAAGTATTTTTGATAGATAAAACGAACGTTGTAAAAGCTCTTCAATACGTTCGTCGTTCAGCGTGATTCGGCTGTGTCTCGCCGGGCTTAAATCCGACTGCCGTGTAATTGTCTTTTTGAAGAAAACATTCATCGTTTTCACGATTATAACTAACCGCGGAGAAATCCCAGGAGAAATTGAACTTAAAAGAGTTAAACTAAAAGATTCAGCGATAAAATGTGATAAAAGTTTTTATTTTTATTTTACGTATTTTATATTTATATATACTTCAGCGCCGATACCATTAAATTCCTTTTAAAATTCCAATTTGAAATTCTACTTAACTCGAATAAAAAGAGCATCCCGTTGCCCCCACAGCAGCATACGCTGTAACGAACAAGATCGTTCGATCGGATTAGAAGAAACGAATGACTTACGCGGTTGGTTTACTTTTGCCGTAATAACGATGCTCGGTATAATACATGATCGCGTTGTGAGTACAGGCAAGTTCGTACATTAAACCACTCTCCAGGAAACCTGTTTTTATTTCCCATTCTCCTCCGATCATAATGAAAATCGGCCCGCCTTTCTTAAAGTAGCCTGAATTTTCATAGTAACGCTATCAAAATGGAACATGAATACGCACAAATTCCTTTTTCTTTTTTTCAATACTTCAATTTCATTTGTAGCATACCATTGACCAGGTGCGATTGTCGCGTGGATTGAAGTGGTCAACCGGCTGCTGAATCCATGCTTCGGTTATATTTTCTGGCACCGCTTTGTTCAAAGATTGTGGCTCTTCCAAACCATGAAAATGAAATCCATGAAGACCAACACCGTGACCGAGACGACAAGCGAAACACAACAAAAGTACAAAGTTTAAGAAAATCATATTAAATTTTTTAACCGATATAGAATTATTGGAACCAATTCGTACACCGGTATACATGTAATCTTTCTTGCAGTTCTTTTAATACTCCTCAACGAGATATAAAACAGGCTCCTCATGACGTAAAATCAAATTAAAAAAGCTTATCCGATAAGTTGGTAATTGTTGATCGGTGAATCAACGATCAGAACGATCAGAATCGCTTGATCAAGACGGCGGGTATACGCTTTGGCCTATATAAATACGGGCATTGGTAGTCGAAAGATATAATCCATTGCTCGGATCCGTCTAAATCGCTTAATCGCGTATGTATTGAACGAAAAACCGCGTTCATAGATGTCTAAAAGATTGTCTTTAAGATGAAACCGTAACAGTTGCGGGAGCGGGTGTAAAGAATAAAACGTAATAAATATAAAACAATTTTTATTGTTAAGTACATTTTTATATGAAAAAATACTTGTTAATCTAACTATGATAATTATGATTACATCAATATGCCCTTGCGATAATACTCAACAAGGCGATGATTACAAAAAATTTATACAAATGCATAATATCTATGATATTATTTTTCCTTGATTTTCCCTTCGTTTTCAGAATCCGTAGTAGCCCACTCATCATCGGACATGTTCTGTGATCGCGATATTTCCGACTTACCAATTTTTGGATCTTCGATTGCATTGGAAAGGTCAGAATCAGAAGATCTTGGGCTTTCAGAATCGTTTTGTTCGGAATTCTCTTTATCCCATTTAGATAGTACACGAGGTGTGTTCGCTGTATCGGCAATCTTTTCAGCGTTCGACTTCTCTGACGTCTTGCTAGGTTTTCTTTTTAAGGAATTTTCAACGAATTCATCACGATCTTTCGATTTGTGTTTAGCTTTCTCATATTCTTCCTTCTCTTTCTTGGAATGCTTGTCGGAGACTCTGTAAGTTTTCGAACGATAACTTTTATCGCTGCTTTTCGAGTATCTTTTACAAGAATGCTTAGGCGATACATCGTAATCATTATTTCCTTCTCTCTTGCTTTGGAATTTCTTTAAACGTCTTCTGGAGGACTCGCGACCATTCGAGACGTTATCATCTTTGGTTTTCTCTTCGAAATGTTTTTTTGAGCTCGATCGACGACGCTTGACAGGTGTTTCATCGTTATCGGTAATTCTGTCCCTGTCAGACTGTTCGTGTCGTTTCTCGCGCGTTGATTTCTGCCGGGACTCTCTCTCATCGCAATGACGATACCGTTTTTCAGTGTTCCTTGAACGATGCTCCACCTCAGGTTCGGGAGATTCAGACCATCTCCAATTCTTGCTATCCTCCGCATCGCTGATGTCTTCCCATTTTGATTTATTTCTAAATATAGCGAAAACAAAGATGCAAAATATTAATAACATACGGTATACGATCGAAAGCCGTTAACAACAGCGCAGAATACCTGTATTCGGTCCTTCTACTGCTTGGAACCTCCTGGGAGGATGAAAACAATTGTTTCGCCCATCTTGGAGGACTCTTGATATCATATTCGTCGTAGGGATTTTTGAAAGTATGCAAGAAATTGCAAGCTCTCCCCTTTGGACACTTCGACATTCCGCATACAGCACTCCTCCATGATTTCAAATTAGCGAATTCGCAGTTCAGCTGTCGGCCTGCATACCAACGGCCTTTCAGTCTTCTTAATGCCCTGGCTGCTTCTCTTTCGCTGTAATACTCGACGTACAGATTCCCCCGCAAATGAACTTCGGTGTTACAACAGTATTTCAACGTTTTTATTCTTCCAAACGATTCCAGTTCTGGAACGACGTCCTTGTAAAATTCACGAAAATGCTGCCGCGTTTCCGAACTTTCGAATTCAAGCGCAATATCGGTATCATACTCGGCAGAATTCTTTTCCAGGGAAAAATGAGTGTAAAAACCAGGTACCAGTATCACTTTGCTTAAACACACTCTGCGATGATTCCTCGAACAAGTGTCGCCGTACCTACAAAAATAAAGCGTTCCGAATATCATACTTTTCTTTTATTTCGCTTAACAAACCATATTTTGTCGCATTATATACACGTTTGTTTACCGGCAAGCAGCTGTCTTGGTGAAAAAAGGACAAAGCTCTTTTCCAGGTTGACTATCGATAACTTCACGCAAAGCTTCCGGAGTTTTGATTCCATTATCGATGTAATCATCGATCTGTTTCAAGAGCTGTTCTCGTTTTCTGATATCCTCTTCTCTTCTACGTTTCTCATCTTCCTGCTTCTTCCGAATCGCTTCTTGTTTTATTTCGAATTCTTCACGAATTTTAGCTTCCTGCTCCAATTGTAGCTCTCGAGCTTTCTGCTTTCGTTCCTGCAGAAGCTGCCATTCCTTTTGTGCTTTTACCTAAGGAAATCGAACACATTAGACACTGTACGAGTATTCTGAGACAACAGGTAAGCTTATCCGTTCAAGTTACAGGAACTATGTAGTAACTAGCAGGTTTTGGTATCCACATTTTAACATTATTTTTAGGGTTAATTAATCGAACGTGTCGTATCGATCGTGAAAACAAAGTAATTTCGACAATAACAACATACATGATGTACCTATTACTTACTTACGAATAACTTTCTTAAGCATATACGACAAATAACGTATATCCTAGTGAAGTGAAATTCATGAAATTGTACAATTAATGTTTGTATTGTAAATTTACCTCTTCCTCCAACCATAATCTTTCCCGTTGTTCGTGCTCTTCCGTCTCTCGAGCTTCTTTTTCCCTCTCCTCAACTTCACACTGTTCTAACCACTTTAAATAGTCCGCGCTTTTCTCAAGTGCTGCCCTCAGTCGTTCCTCGTTCGCTTCTCGTTCAGCAGCTGCTTTACGCCGAATGCGTCTACGACGTTCCCTTTTCGCTATTCTACGCCAATCTTTATGGCTCTTTTTCGTCGAACAACTTCCTTCCATTACCATGCATTTTTCATGATAAAAAATATTTGCGTTACCTCCGATGATATTACGCTATTACGAGTTCTTCGTGTCTCGTGAAACGTATCTGTCGTACGTTTGACGGCCTATTCCAACAAAGAAATACAGACAACACGTGTACGCCGCCATGTTACTTTCGAAGCTTTGATTCGGATTGTACCTATCTTTTGAAATTCGATAAAATTACCTATTTAAACGAGTTTCTATAGTCATAAATCCTTTTACGTTGTTACGTTAAAAATCAACGACGAAGAAATTTCCGATATAACTGATGTTCTAAGAAAATCATTTAACTTCTTGCCAATGTACAACTTTCGAAGAAACTGTTCAAAAATCATTCATTGTTTTTATCCAATCCCTTTTTTTACTATTTAAAGCACTTATTGCACACGTAGAATATACGTATACGAATATCAGAAGTTACATTTTCATGCGATATAAAGTAAATACTATTCCATAGCGTGAAATAATTACAGCTATAGGGAACGATCTTTTCTCTAGGGACTTTTATGCCACTGTCATGGTTACATTTATTCTTTTAAAAATGGAGCATCTTTATAGCCAGAGATATAGGTCAAATATTAACAAACGTATTAATATCTATGAATTATGCATTTATTTATTCAGGTTTTTCACTTACACTGTGATAAATGAAAATTTTTATGAACAGGTATTTTATGCATAAGCGCATGAATTTAATTTATATAACATTTATTGGATAAATGGAACACTAAATTTAAAAATAAAAGTAAACATTGACTGTACCTGTTAAGTAAGGATTATTTATAAAAGGTAAGAAAGATGAACGATATAAATGGGATAGCCATGATTATTTACGTGGTTTTATCGAGAACATCTTAGTTTGTTTATAATGAACAGCAGGATAATGTAATGAAAGGAGTTTCCAAGATAACACGTCAGGAATTGTATATACTACTTACTACTGTAATCTGTTCTGCTTTTTAATGTTTACGGCGGATACTTAGTACCACAAATTTATAGCACGGATTAATATATAGTCGCAAGTTATATATGCAAAATGTAACGAGAACACATGATACCATGATACACTATATTTTAACAATACGTTTGCTTTTAATCCAATTTTACAAACAGTTTGTAAAAGTCTTGTGAACGAAATACGTTTTACGAGTAATATTTTGTTACTTGTGCATTTAGTTTATACAAAATATTAGTAAAGCTGTAATATACGAAAGGAAAAGGGAACCTTTATGCAACATTTTCATTTGAATTTATTTATTATTGCGATTGTTAATATCTAGATCTGGTAGAAGTAGTTTAGACGACGGTCTCGTTGCTACGGTCCTGCGAAGGTACCGTTACAGCTGACAGAGCGTTGAACCACAAACGGTACGAATCGGCGCGGCGCGGAGTGGCGTAGCGTGGCGTGGCGGAACCAGCTTATTCCTTAAAACGACACCGAATGATACATTCCAAACAATTGTGGTTTTCTAAGGAAATTAAACTGAATCGTAAAAATAGTGATAAATGAAAAATTGTTGTGATTGGCTGTGAAAATAACAATGAGAAACTGTGCAACACAGGTGACGATATATTACAACCGGTGTAAGTGAAGTTGTCGGTGCAACTGTGAAACTTAAAAACGAAGGTGTTACTCGACTCGCCGTATTCGCAAGAGTGTATTATCACTTAGTTGTTGTAATTAAGAAAACTCGACAGAGCAGAAAATATATCGTCGTGTGTTACAATCGTAAATATTGGAAATGTTTAACTCGATACATGGTTGAGATACCAGAGAAAATATAAAAATGGAGTTCAAAAATGGACATATCGAGGGAAAAGGCGAGTTAGTAATGAAGAAGCAGAAATCAACATTTTGGGCCTATGTACTGTGGCTCTTCGGAGGCCTGGTTGGAGTACATTATGTGTATTTAGAAAGGGACTTGCAAGCTTTTGTATGCTTCAGCACTTTTGGTGGATACTTTGGTCTTGGATGGCTTCGAGATGTCTACAGGATTCCATCATATGTGCGAGAGATTAACAAAGATCCCAATTTTGTGAATGACTTTAAACAAAAAGTTAGAACCTATCGTAAGGTATGCTAGAAATGATCGATGATCAATTTTAAATACACGAAAGAATTATTAATGTAGAGACACAAAAGGCAGAGATATATGTAAATGCTGTTATCGAAAGAATCTAAAACATGAAAACTTGACATGATTTTTATTTTTATCGAATTCATTAAGTTTCAAAATATAAAACGTAGGAATGTGTCGTATAAGCGAAATATTAATGTCATTTGATTACAGCCGCCATTCTCCACAGTGCGATTTGCTGCCGAAAATGCAGTTGCATATTTGTGGGCTGAAATATTTCGTAATGCCATTCCAGAAGACGAAATATTTGGAATTAACTTTAGGCACTTATTAATTTTGACACCTTTCGTTATTGCTTTGGGTAAATAAATACGAATATTTTTAAACCATAGAACTACTAAGTGCGCTTTAATCTGAACCAACTTACTTTTTTACGATTATTAACGTTCACCTCGCATAATTAGCTGATAAAACTTTTCAAGGCTATTCGACTAAATGCTTGTTTTTATGGACGCTAATGAAATATATAACGAGGCACCTAATTTTATAGTTCATGCTATGCTTGTGGTTAATAATTTTTCAACAATTTGCAAAAAAAAAAACAGACTTATTTCTGTAATATCTATCTCCTTTCACGTAGACTGTCTTCTGTGGTTCTAAAAATTATGTTTAATCAGGTGTTTGGACGGTCGGAAATATTGGCAGAGAACAAGGATCCATATGGTTCGCCTTGTGTGCCGCGTATTTACTTTATCCAACGCTATCCTACATCGGAGATGACACAATATGGATATTTCTCATGGTCGCTGCTGCTAGTTTAAGTTTCGATACGTTTAGCAAGCAATGGAGACTGAAATCGAAGAGAGATAGAAGTTTCGCTGAAAGAATCTTCTATCTTGGCTTAGCTGTCACGATTTATGTATCCTTATTGGGGTCCTATCTCTATTTTAACGCTGTTATTACAGACAGCGAGGGCGAAGAGATTAAACTGTCCGAAGCTGTTCAACACTTCTTAACATCCCCTATATGGCTTGACCTTAAGGTTAATTAAGATCACGTAAAATATTGTTTATTTTAACGATGGATATTTTTTTAATAAAATGTAACACCCCTTCCAGGCAAGCCTCGACGCAACGTGGAATCAGGCGGTGCATCAAGGGTTTTGGGCAACATGGACACAACTGGTAGACCTCACAGATCCTAGAGGAGAAATAAATGCTTATAAGGCACGTTTCAACACATATTGTATAGAATCTATTTTTGAAATGGAATTGTTTTCACAGGTCTTAGGCCTTTCTCAAACGGCCACGCAAGCCGAAGTAACGTCCCATTGGCGGGCTCTCTCGAGAGACAATCATCCGGACAAGATAAAAGGCACCGAAGAAGAAAGGAGACAGGCTCAGGAAAAGTTTATGGAAATACAACAGGCTTATGAAATCCTTTCAAAGGCAAAAAATCGTAGACAACGTCGTAATAGAAAATCCGATGACCTATGATCGATATAGGTATAATTGTGCACCGTGATCTTTTACGGCGCAGTAACTCGCTAGCCAGTTTGACAGGTCGTAAAAACAATCGAGTTGTTGTAATATCCGTATCGAAATTTAATGAATTAACGATAGATAAAAAGACTTTGAAATATACGGAAATACGGAATGTCCCGTATCTCGAAATCTTTCTTGCAAATATATATATATATTTATCTGATCAACGGTAAAACGAGGCACGAAGCGTTTACGTTACTTGTTCCCATTCTACCTCGTTAATACCTATCAGGTTACTGTGGTAGGCATTTCTATTAAACGCATTTAAAATTCGTTATATTTGATTTTGTGCGTTTAAACATTGTACACAAATGTTAATATCAACCTGTAAGATTGTTTGTGTAAATATAAGTATGACGATTAATGTAGTAGTTATTACTGATAAGAATCATCGTTTCTTCTTCCGATGGATAAAGAGGCACCGTGTAAACAAACAACTATTTTTATACGAAGACATTTATTTAAAAGTTCATTCGACGATCATCGGGTAATTACAAAATACATATCGCTCTGTCTACCAATACGCTTGTAAAACTTAAAAATCATAAAGCAAGTATCTCCGTCTTATTTTGACGAATAATCGTTAAAATTTGTTTTAAACCTACTTCATCGATTCGATGAATAATCGTAGTTCTTAGTTGATCCTTCGATGTTCATGACTTTCGCTATAAGAGTTTGTCTATCTGTGTGCGTGTCTTACTGACCTCTGGTACAGTGTACCAAGAGCATGTACCAAAAATAACTTTCACCGTTTTACGCGTTTACAACATTGACTACATCATTTATGCCGAAAACAAACTGAAGTAACGGTTATAATATATGGAGGTGTTTAAACGTACCTTGATAATAACAGAAGAAAAGACGATTTATGAAAAGTAATAATTGTTTGTGAACATTTTTATCGATTAAAAAATGCACGATTTTGGTCGAATAGGAACGAGAATGTTTGTACGAGCTATTTAAAAATAGTGGTAGTTTTAGAACAGGCGCGAGAGTTACGTCAATCGATAGGAACTGTAACGGAACAGAACCGGATAACAAGTGGATGCGTTGAAAAAGATCGAAGATTCTGGGAGATGCTTTTTCGGGAATCTTCATCGAATCTTCCGTGCTTGCTCAGTTGTTTACCGGCGAACAAAACTGACCGATTTATTTGTTTTTCTTCTTCGATCGCGGCGACTTTGCTACGGTGTTCTCGATTTTTTCCGTGAAATTCGGCCCATACTTGTCTTTCGATTGTTCAAGAAAATCGTGCGGCGAAACTAACGTCACTCTGAAAGAATCGGAACGTGAGACGTATGGTATGCGATTCGAAATGAATGATACGTGTACAAATCGAAATGAACCGAATGCGATACCTGAGCTGTGGAACGCTCAAAGGTCGAAGAAGACTTTTAACCACAGGTGGTACTTCGCTGGATTTCGGTAGAGCGGGACTGCTCGCGCAAAGGGCAGCGCTGGTTAGCTGCGAGACCAACGAGAAATTTCGGGGCGGTCCGGACGTTGTGCGAAAAACTCTTCTTATCTTCGACTTAAGCCCCGAAGATGGTGGCACCAACGGTGTAATCGGAATAGGCATCACCTGCACCAAACAATACCTGCTGTTCTCTCTGTGTTCCGATACACGCGTGTAGTTACATCTTCTGTTCAAATTCATTGGCTTACCTTCCCCTGCAACACTTTCGCTGCCAGTTCAGGTTCGCTACCCCACCGACAAGAGGTCGATCTTTCGAGGAGCCGATGCCTGGCGAACCTCTCGATTACTTCGGCGCACACGTACCTTCCGCAAAATCTGGCCCATTGTTCCGCCCTCAGCCCTCTCCCGTGATCCCTCAATGTTGGATTAGCGCCTATGAATACATACTGTTCAATATTTTCTTGGTTTATACGTGGGTACATCTCGGGTGAAATGTCCATAAATTTTACTTACCGGCGAACAGCAGAATTTTCGCGCATTTCGTCCTTCCTTGAAGGGCTGCCTTCATCAACGGCGTAAAGCCCGACACGTTTCTAGCGTCCACTTCAATGTCCGGACACCTTTGAAGGAGGATATTCAAGCATTCCGTTTGCCCTGAATCGAATGAAACGAGAACGAGATGAAAAAGAGTTCCGATCCGTCGATCGATGTCCTTCGAAAAGTCGAGGGTCCGCGTATTTCAAGTAACGCAACGTTCGATCATGTTTTGGCTTGAAACGTCCGTCGACATACGTCACTGCAAACCACGCGCGTTTCAAGTACTTTAACGTCGGTTATTTCTGGCATCCCTGACGCGGTGAAACCCTTACGGCATCGCGCGTATAAAATTTGACGTCTGCTTATGTATGTATATCCGATATAGTAGCAGAGATTTTCTAACGATACGCGAGAAGTGTTGCGCTTATAAAATTTATGCCCACCACGTGGCCGCATTCTTTCGGCTACACTCACGATATGATTGCGGGGGTCGGAAGCGACTGTCCTTGAAAGATTAGCGGTGTAACAGATTCCATTCTCTTATCGATCTTTTCGTTCGACGAGAAAATCCCTAAGCGAAATTGTTCGTCGATCAATCCGTTTTCAAGTAAGAGCGGATGCCATCTCCTTTGAAACTTGATAAAAAGCAGCGAGAGACACGTTCTCAAGCGTAACACAATCACTTACCCGCTTGCGCGGCAAAATGAAGAGGAGTGTTGCCCTCGTTGTCGGGAATATTCGGATCCACCCCTTCGAACGACAGTGCTAGTTCCAACATCGTCGTGGCACCGTTTCCAGACATGTAGCTTATGGCTGTCTGACATGGAAAATAAACTATTTGAACGTTGGCTCACTCTGGAGCTTACTCGGAGTTTGCACCCCGATTACGTAAACTGCTTTTTCAAAGGACCGGTTATTTTCCCTCTTCGCGTGAAACCGTAGAGACGTTAAACGTTCTGTTGCTTCTCACTCTTTTCCCTCTTCGTTCATCACACACACGTTCCTCGATACTAAAAGTTCGGCCTATCCGTTACACGCTCGATGCTTAGGATGCTTAGGAACGTGTTATTTTTGAACACTGCTGGGAAAAGGATTGCGAAACTGTTCACCTCGAAAGAGGGTGCGCGACAAATGCGAGTAGTTGAAAAGAGTCATTGTTTGCCTCGAAGAAACGCACAATGGGCTGTGCGTTAAGAATCAATTTATTAAGTGGTTACTGACGTTGACGCGATAGCTCAAATGCTATTACTTTATCTGCGTCACCATAGCAAACACAGTTCGGAACAGCAACGCTTACACTTATTTTCGTGCAAAGAACGTTCGATGCTCGCGGAAGTTATGGAAACAACCGGATTTGTCTATTTTTCGCGGAATGAAAAATATTTTTTTAAAGAGATACCGATATAGCGGGGTCTCGTTGCAGTTTACGATATAAATGTATAAGTTAAGGTACATTTAGAAACGTGACGATTGAAATTGTTGTCAAACGCAGCGTAATTTACTCGATGTCAGCAGAAAAGTAGCTGCAAGTTTATCGAATGAAAAACGAGACGTCTTTGATAACGAATCATTTCACCTAACTTCGCGACAAAAATACTTCGATTCCTTGGAGTATCGTATCGTTCGAAACTTAAAATTTCTTCTTTAATCTGTTCGGCATCTGCTTGATTCAAGTATGCAATTCGTACTAAATCTACATACCTAAGAACGATAATCTAATTATCAACTACCGACCGATGCTACTCCGCGCATGGAATGCGGTCACCGTGAGAAATTCTGCGCTCGAACCTATCGTAGCAGTAATTTAACCCGCGTTCTATCTTCAGAATATTAAACTGCGCCTGGACACTTATGAGATAGCGAACAACAGCATGATTTGTAATGTAACACCTTCCGTTTGTTTCTCGATGATTAATGTCGGTCATTTATCCGTAGCGCGTTGCTTTTTATATTGGGATTCGATATAACGTTAAGATATAAATTTTAAAACGCGTGCGAATAATTTCATGAAATCGATCGTGTTCAAACGAAAAAGAAATTATTTTCTCCGCAGCCTTGAATCTATTGCCTCGCGGTAATCGGGGGAAAAAACCGTGCCCGAGATAACGGGTTTTCGAACTTTTATCATGCTTCAGCAAATACATTGTCGTAATCGGTAGTCCAAATTCAACATGTTGTTCGTACACGTTCACAGAAGCGCGCGTATCATACGCGAAAAAGTGCTTACATTTAATTATATGTGTAGGTACTACTGGTACCGTAGAAAACGTAATCAAATTTTCTTCTCTATTTACATATGAACAAGAATACGAACTTCTATGCAACGTTTACGTTTATCCACAAGTTTACGAGAAGCAGACGCATAGAATTCTGAGAAGTTTTATTTATTTTACAAAACTGAGGTAACTTTTCAGTTAGAACAGAGGATGTATACATTATGTAGGTGGTATACTGTTCGAGCGCAACCGTGTTTGAATGCATAATAAATGGTAACTTACCCTGCCACTACTGTCAGTCATGTTGACGTCCATGTCCCCGAATCCAAATTTTCGTACCTGGACTGTGATTTCATTGAGAGCAGTATCGTTGGCATCTCTGGCTGCCCTCAAAAGGGCCGACCGGCCCTCGGAGGTTGCTTCCCACGAAGACGGCACTTTTGTGACAATATTAATCTCGCGCGTGCTACGATCTAAACACGTAAAAAGGAAGCGCGATGTTTGTTTTTGATATTTGTAAGGTAAGCTTTACAAACGGTTCGTTTCGCAACGTGTGATAATGGAATAAAACAATAAATAGGCTGTCTATGCGGTAAGCGTTACCTTGGTAGCGTGCGACAACTATGACGGATGTATTTGTTTCTGGTGGTTATTACCTATGATAGGGTGTCTCGAGTGTGTTTACGGAATCAATGTTGAACAAAAACTAATTGTTAACCGACTACATACGCTAGATACGTTTCTGGTAACCAATCGATGCTGTCATCCGTGGTATTGTTCAACGCGTTGTATTGTTCGATTTCTATTTTCTGTGTTCGCCTATAATGCAAATTCATTCTACTTATACATATACACGCGCATATGTATTTCCCTTGACGAATCTCCAAAGAAAATAGTGACCGTTGCGAGCGACGTGCAAATACTGAACGTGCCGAAGAAAGATCGTGCAATGGAAAGACTATAAATTTATCTGTAAACTAATAGTCTAACCGTAAAGATCGAGGACACGATAGCGAACGCGTCAGCTATCCAATAGTTGATCGGTGAAAATGAAAAAAAGAAAAAAAGGCCATACCTTGCAGAACACCCTTGTGATAGACCTTGACCTCGTGAACAGCAGCTCTTGTAAAAGGCGCGCGTTTCTCTTCGAAGCTCGTGTCCGAACTGAAGGACACCGATTTCTTCACGCGGACACCGCTTTTCTTCTTTCGCTCGACCGGTAACGTTTGAACGCTTGGCGAACGTCGAAGCGAATCGAGATCGTTGCTGGACACACTGCCCAGAACCGAAAAGTATCCCTTCAAACCCGAGTACTTGGTCGAACAACTGTTTGCCGCGCAATAATCATCGCTCGGACAAACTCTGTTTACTTTCGGACAGTTATCGTTTAGCTTTTTCTCTCTGATTTTGTTCGCGGAATGAGTGAGATTTGCCAGAAACGCTGAGGATCTTTTCAGAATGCTTTCGTCGGTCGTTCCTCGAACAGTTTTCTGCGACGCTGAAAAACCAAAGAAGACGGGATATTCCTCGTAACGGTTCCTTCTATATTTGGTGATAGTCATATTTCGATACACAACGACGACGTTGAGTCGATCGCGCGGCTGTTTATATAGACGAGACTAAATACGTGCGCGCGGTCGAATATTTTGAGCTAGCGGAAAATGATGCACAAGTGAATACTTAGGCGCTTTCGAATATAGAAGCGAGACATAGCGTTGCGCGTTCGTATACTCGATAAAATAAACGATAAAATAAACGCGGTTAAAGGCAACGGTTAGAAAAAGTAGGTAAAACGAGTCGATTGTAGATACCTTCTCTGAGGTAGTCAGGAACGGAAAAGGATTTGCGAATAGGCCGCCGAAAGTTCCTCGGGTCCGTCGTTCCCGCGACGTCCTTGGGGAGCTGTTTGTCCAAGAACTCTTTCTCGAGGTAGTTGTCCCGGTGTTTGGCGCGGGTACTCGCGTTCGCGACCGGCTTGCTCTTCTTGTTAACGATGCACGGCGCCGGCGTCTCTCTCGCCGCGCAGTTATTTCGAGCGAGCTCTCCCCTAGAGGCGACGATACTGTACTTGTTCACAATGCAGCTACTACTGCCCTTTACCGTGGAGTTGCACTTTACTCCCGCTGTCTGGACACCGTTTACCTGCCAGTGGTCCTCCAGTATACGTTGAGTTTTCTGTTTCGATCATTCGTGTAACGTTCAAATGATTTTTCTACTCCGAATAACTACTACTGGTATCGTGCGCGACGCTTAAGCAGTCGGAACACGATTTCTCTGTGCACATCGTCGAGCAAGATTGAAATGCACGCGGAAGGCTTCAAAATGTTTGTTACGACAAAATTTATATTCCAGGCGAGAAAAAGTAAAAGGGGTGAGATCGTTAGAAAGGCGAGCTGTGTCTCGCAAGAACAACGTCAACGAACTACCGCATCGATACGGTAACGTGAACGTTGATGTCCTTAAATTTAATCGCGTTTAGCTTTCGTCCGTCGACCGAACGTTACGAAAATCATCGGCAAATGAACGATATTTAATTAAACGAGAAGTTTCGCAGGAAACAACGAAACGAAATAGAAGCGTTGAAAGACTTACATAGAGAAATGTCAGCAGCTTAGTTTCCGTTCAAGTTGGTGCCGGATGAAAGGAGGGCAGGTAGCGAGGGACCGCGTGCCGAAAATCGATCGTTCCCGCGGAAACTCTCGGAAATCACTGAGGGTGTCGCGGATCACGGTGCGGTAAGTGTCGCGGCGTTCGGAGTAGGAGAAGTTCCTTGAAAAGCGAGTCGTGCCTTCCGGATCGCCTCGCAAGACGTGCACGCGAGTTCTACCGCATCCGTTTCAACTAAACGCTATTTATATGTCGGTTAAGTCGTCGCGTCAGATGGCTCGTCGACGGATATACGCGCATTATCGAAGGAACTATACGAGCAGTACGTGCGTACTTTTGTTCGTTCGCGCACACGCCGCGCCGCGCAGTCAAACTTTCGTCTCCTTCTCCTTTTTCGATTCACCGATTTGCGGTTTCTTGGATCAACGTGTTCGCGCTTGGTATTTTCGCGTTCGGTCGTTCTTTAACGTATAAACGAAACCACGGCGCGCCGAACAAACCTCGCGTAAATCGTGTTCGAAATTTTGCGAAGCCGGCTTGCTCGGGTTTTGCGCGTAAAATGGTTTATAAACAGCTCGTAAATCAGCTCGATCTACGATGACGTGGTCGAGTTTCGATGGCGTGAACCGACTGCGAGTTCCAATCGGAAAGAGAAAGCGAAGCGTCGAAAACTGAACGAAGAGAAAACACAAAACGCTTACTTGGCTAGAATTTCGTTGTACGCTGGAAACACGCTGGAGCATGTTGTTTCCGATGTTGCACTTGTTTCCACTAGTAACGGAAATTCCTCTGGAGTTGATCTCGTTGTTGTTCGTTGACAAATTGTTTCCTCGTTTTTTCGTCATCGTCGATTTGGAATCCATCGGGTATCGTTAGAGAAAGATGTCGATGAAACGATGTCAAGTCGATCGATGATCATCGATTTGGTAGAACATTTTGCTCCGAGTACACCGTTTTGCAAGCTAGTTAACGAAGACGGGTATTCTTTAAAAGGTTAGGATTTAAGGAGTAACGTAAAAATTACGTTTAAATAAAAATTTAGGTCGCAACTTGAACATTAATTTCACGCAGATACATTGGATTCGGCTGGTAGATCTCTACGATCAGGATTCACGATTTCAGCGTCGATAGGTTTATTATGGTATATTCGAGGAGCAACGAGCAACGATAGTTACGTTGAGCAAGTTTTACGCGGCTACGTACACTCGTCGTTTTGCTGGCAGACCGCGTGCTTATTTTGGCGGCGTTACATTTGCTCGACAGGCCTGTCGTCGTCGTCATCGTCGTCGTCGTCGTCGTCGTCGTCGTCGTCTTCGTCTTCTTCTCTGGCGTTAAGCCAATATTTTGAATTCTCTTATGCACGAGAATCTATCGATTATGCCATGCTCGAGGAGTCGCTCGACTCCAGTCGGAGTCGTTTATCGATCTTACAAAATCATTGCCGTATCTCTTGTTTGAAAGATCGCATATGGCGGGCGAGTTATTTTAGCGGCTACCAGATTACAAGCACACTCAACGTTTACAAAGCTTTTTTACGTAAAATGTGTCTGCAGAACATGAAATTACCGAGGAAACATTTACGGCATACAGATACATATCTAGGTCGTATGTTAATAATCCAGCTGTTATGCCATAAGAAAATGCAAATTAATTAAAATAAAACGAGCACCAGAGAATAATAGCCGCTATTCATGATTTTCCGTAATTTACTTTAGTTATAGAAACGAAGCGGCCTTGGGAATAAACCAAGTTTTGGTATGACACCTAACGGTTGTTTAATCGAAAATTATATTTATTTCTTAAACCGAGAAGTACCTACGTCTACCTATCTGCTCTGTTTAAATTTGATTAGATTTTCAAAAGTTTGGGAACGACAGATTGCCTGGTATTATCGTATGCGCAGCCGAACGACTGTGATAAGGGTGTTATTAAAAACTGTTTCGCGAGTCGAGCTTCCTAAGTACAACATGTGCGATTAATGAAAATTCATAAGGGAACTCGAGGAACCGGTGAAGGTTATCAATGTCAATAGCACGCACGCGACTTCATCAGGAATAATAATCGTACTTGGTTGATGATCACGTGCAACGTTGTGTCATTGACACATTTCGAAGACGATAATAACCTCGCCGACGAAACTTTGCCAACCCTCCCATTTGATTCTTAACGTTTCAGCCACATAGATCGGTTTTCGTATCTATCTACGAAAGAAGGTTCTCTTCTATACTGACCGGCTTCGGTTTAATTTTAAACGAGGTCGACGTCGAACTTCTCGGATCCGTAAATTTGTCGCTTGCTATCATGGCCGTGATTCGTTAGCAGCTCTTTAATCTGTAACGAAGAGCTGTAAATAAACAGACTATTCTGCGACAAACAGTTCGATTATTTATCGACGAAGCAAAGAAAAATTCTATCTTACAGCAATTGTAGAACCTTGTATACTACAATCATAAATTCTTGCGTTTTCAATATTTTGTTACACGATTTATGGTGATAAACAGCACGTTTCCTTTTTGTTTTTGTGTTACATTACGTCCTCTTTTTGCATATTGAATTGCATGAAAAAGATTTAATCAAAACGTACCTGTTCCAATATTACTTAACACCACTTGCAAAGTTACAAATTTATCGTTTGTTAGGTGAGATTTAAAATATCACCTCAACAAATATTTACCTCTGTTCATTCTTGTTTATCGAAGTATGGCACAAAGAACGTAGATTTATGCTGCTACAACATTTAAGCCACTCGATCATATTATTTCTCACCGTTAAACTTTACAAAAAATACTTGAACACCTTTCGAAAAGTAATTCACTGAATATTATAATGTAACGAGTACGTAATCGAGGATTGTGTACAATAAGTATGGGAAAAATAACAATCCATGATTCGGTCAATTCCATCGAGCAACTTTTCAAAACTAATCCGTTCGCGTAAGGGTTGATTGGATACTGGGCCAAAATTTAATTCGCACCCTCGCCCTGAAAGTATCACGAGAGTCGTATCGCAGGCTCTATGGTCCGCGCAGTCGCGGATTTAGGCCAGCCGTTACTTTTCGATACCTCGTCGACGAAAAATTATGAATATTCCTTATACCTTTTACAAATCGCCGACTATCTTGTCGTGTTGCCGTTTAGAAGAAAATGTTCAACATACTTGCTATGTCAACAAAAATTTTGTCAACATTACTTAAAACGTTCTTCTCTCCTTTTTCTCTTCCGGTTTATTTTTGTATTGTAACACGCGGTTATAAGATCAAATGTATACGCGACTCGGAAACTCAGACGATTCAGGACCAATTAGAATACGAAGATTCCCAAAAATAGTATTTTCAATGTCCCGCATTAGCAGTTTGGCTATTCGTAAAGAGTATTACGTATTATACGAATATGATATAAAAGCGATCTACCGAAAACCAATGTTCGCCGACTTGACCGTAGCGCACTTTCAAATACCGCGTCGCAGCCGAAAAATAATCGCTTAATTTAATATTAAATATGTGTATCGAATATGTGTAACGTATAATAGCTCGAAATGAAAAAAAATACGGATCTTTTAGATGGTTAGATGAAAAACGAAAAGGGGCAAAAAAATTGGAACGGAAAGATCGATACGGAGAAGCGTGAATATTTCCACGTGAACGCGAGGGTTTAAAAATCAACTCCAAGAAATATTAATGGTAGACGAATTGCAGTTTTCAACGTAAATTATATGCAAGAACAAGGAGAACAGAGTTTAGGCGTTTTCGTGACGATACGTTATCGCTGAAAGGAAAGAAATTATTCACACGCAACTCAACCAGATTCAAAGAATTAGCATGAGTTTTTGTTTGCAGTACTACCGTACGGTGGGATTTTTTTTTTTCATTTCGAGCTATTATACGGCACTGAATTTGATTCACGTTCTTCGTTACCGAGTGAACTTCGCGTCGACATCGGTATCGATGTGATGTTGTACTTTCGTGTTTCTGCATATGTCGGAAAAGTAGTTCGCAAAGCCTTTATTATTTGAAAGTCGTGTTTGGCTTAACGTTACATCTGCACGTACGGATCAGGAAACTCTAAAGAAAACTGTAATTAAAATTAGAAGTTTCTTTCGAAAATAATGAAATTTCTGTCACCCGATAAATCGGTTAAGCTGACCTATCTCGAGAAGGTGTCTCGCGGAAACAGAGCGAAATGTCAGAAAGAAAAAACGGTATCGGTTACAAATCAGGAAAGAACAATAATACATATTTCAAAGTGTAATGCTATATTTCGATAACATACAGAGTTTACATCGAGGATGAACTATTTAATGCAACGCCGATAGGATATAGCGTGCATAAATCTTCCTCACGCTGGCAGCCCTTTAATTATGAAAAAAATAGCAATATCGTGGCAATGCTGATCAGGTGGAAAATACAATAACCGTGAGATGATTCTCACCGTGTTCTAGGTACGA
This sequence comes from Tetrapedia diversipes, assembly GCA_033822845.1. Classification (NCBI taxonomy): domain Eukaryota; kingdom Metazoa; phylum Arthropoda; class Insecta; order Hymenoptera; family Apidae; genus Tetrapedia; species Tetrapedia diversipes. The sequence continues at coordinate 430,528 of JAOPTO010002329.1, forward strand.
TATTATTTGGCAACAATCAACAACAATTGGGATCAAAGGTCACGAGTGGTAGCAACGTATGATTAATAATATTTCAAGGTTTCGTTCGATCAAATTTCAATTCGCCACTACGAGGTACCATTTATAATCGTTGATCCCAAAATTACGTAAGAGCTTTAACGCGGTTTACATACCCCCTCCCTCCCGCCCTCTTTCATCTCTAGTATTCCTTTAATCTTCATCGCTGACGAATATTCGGTATTCGTGCGATAAGACACGATAAGATCAAAGACGATGCAACGTTTTCTCCTTTTCGTCACGAGATGCTTCTCTGTCGATCGTAACGTTCGTGGCAGTAAAAGGCTCTCTAAAATCACGCATCGAACGCACGATGTATTTAAACAAGAAAAAACAAAAAGGAAGAAAGGTGGAAAACGGGTAATCCGAATACGTTTGAAAACGAGATCGTTGATAAAAATACTCGAATAAGTCATCCCCTTTCGAACGCCCTCTACCATCGGTCGACCTATATACGTACGTACAACGAAGAACGAACTTTATTCGTGACATAGAAAAAATGTAGCTTCATCGAATCGGGTTGAGTCAAGTTTCACGATTCCCGGCGTATCAAACACGTACATGTGTATATCTAAAGGTATAAAGGCATCGATATCATTCTCGGGGATTATACGTTGATCGGAAATGCCATAGAATAGCGTAGAAGAAAAAACAGACAACATGTTTCGCTGAAAAAAGTACTGTTCCGGAAATGTTGGGAAAAGCATCCGTCGATCGTGAAGCATCGGAAAGTGTGACTGCGTCTCGAATTCGTGATGTTCCCGAAGACTACCACCGCGTTTCTTCGTGAACTTTTCACGAAAGCAAAATTTATTGAACCCACGAAGCAGGTACCCAAAGCGGCTCCGATTCTACTCGATGAACCGCGTTCACCAGCTGCTCGAACGTCACAGAGAGATCGGCGTTCACGATCGCTTCGTCGAACAGATGAGAATACAGAAATTCGATCCTAGCTGCGCTGTGCAAAATTTCATGGAATTCCTCGTCCTGAAATCAATCGAGTGAGCGTTCGTTCTGCGAAAACACGATAGAATTTGGACAAAAATTTGCCGTTTTACCGTGAATCCTCGGGAGTTGCTTTCGTCGAAAGTTGACCTCGCTCTGGCATCGTTTCGTGTCTCTTTCAATGTTTCGAACCTCGGCGGTTTTATGTATATCACGTACGGCTTTGTCTGCGGGGTTCGAAGCATCTTGAGGGCTTGATAGTGCGGGTTCAACAGACACACGTATCCGGCGTTAATCAGCGAGCTCACGCTTTCGGAACTGGTACCGTATAAATTGCCTTTATACTCGCCATACTCTATAAATTTCCCAGCATCGATTTCCTCCTCCATTTTCTCACGGCTGACGAAATGATATTCCTTGCCGTTGATTTCACCCGGCCTGGGTGGTCTGGAGGTGTCTGAACATATTTACGATAACGTTTTACGATTACGATGACAATTGTTATTTTTATGCGGCGAGCGTGAATGTAAACAGTTGAAAGTGCGTGAGCGAGTGCATGGCGAAAGAGATTAGAAGAAAACTTACAAGGAATGGGCGTCTTGTACTTATCAGGATCGGTGGCCATAAGCCGTCTCTTGAGCTCGTTCCTTCCGACACCCGGTGGTCCGATCAGAACCACCGGTCGGTAGAGGCCCGGTCTTGGATATAGCTTCGCGACCTCTTCGTAGGTCGGTATTTCTTCCCGGTCGAAATCGTCGTTCTCTGCAGCGTCATACATGATTTTTTTAGTTTTTACTCCCTGCAAGTTGCACTTTGTAGGCGAGGCGTGCAAAGAGGTACTGGGACGGGGGCACAACGCGGGCAAAGGCACTGGAACAGAACACAAGCCTAACCGACGGTTAGGTCGTCAGGCCATCAACCGTTAAGAAGAACAGCCGAGACCAGCTCTTCGGGTTGTCTCCTTATCTTTATTGATCCTTATTCGATGCTTCCGACATTGAAACTTGCGCGTTCTCAATCGTTCCTCTATCATTCCTATCGTATATATTTGCAACACGAGTTGTTTATGGACCGTATAACGCCTGCTTCTCTTCCATCCTCGATTATAGCAAGATTAGAGATTACGACGCGTTACGGAGGCAGCCGAAACTCAGCGTGGCCAGGGTTGCCGAAACGCATTCGCTAAACGCAACGTTTACGTTCCGCTCGGATCAAATTCGCTTCTATCGCGATAAGCGTTTGGGACACGCCGATCAAAATGTTTTCCGGGAAACACTGATCATCGATATTTTATTTACGACGCTCGAACGCGAACCATACCACTTACTTATATTGTCGTCATCGATTTTCTCTTTTTGTTGTCTCTCGAGAATAATTCGTTTCTCCTGTAGAGCCCTGCTGGGAATCAAACCGGCCCTCATGTTTCGGTCACCTTCTCGTCTTGCCTGCCACCTATTTTCAAACGTATACAATTAACATGTACGATCTCGTTTGTTTGAACGGACAAATTCGTGTCGTACCAATAGGTATCGTCTTGGCTGACGATGTGGAGAACGTCGCCCTTGGAAAAATCTAATCCAGCTTCTTTACAGGGTATATACGGATCGTCGGTAGCCTTGTATGAAAAGTGTGCTCTAACCCGCACCTAGCGCATAACATAGAAAACGGCGTACAACAACCGAAAGATTTACTTTTTATTCGATCGGAATCAGAATTTAGTTTACCACGTACCTTGCTCTCGCGAATCCCCCCTTTACTGTCGGCAGGCACTATTTTAAAGGTAATCGTACCCTCGGAATTTTGCTGAAAGAGATCACGTTTGTTTTACATCGGAATAATCATTGAAATCGTGAAATACGCTAAATCCCGGTCGCGAATCTGTAGTAGAAATCGATTTGGTATATCGGTATATTACATCGCAAGGATATATAAAGTAGAAGCTGTGACCTACCAATATTTTCAGAACACAATTCGGAGTCTTTCCTTCCACGCTGATGCCGTTGACCTCGCAAACCTCGTCCCCAACGTGAATCAGGCCGGATCTATCGGCCGCACCGCCATGCATTATTCGCGCTATCATGATCTTGCCGGTGACCTCGCATGTTTTTATGGTCGCCCCCTATTGTCAACGTGTAAACTAATATTTTCATTGCGATTGCGAGGTGCGCGCGTTCGCTTTTCATAAAAAGTAAGTAAACAAACAAAAAGAGTTCATCGTGAAGCCGTGAAATGTAATATGTACAAGCCGATCGCAGCGGTCGCCGTGTAACATCGTTCTTTCGTCGTACACAGCCGCGTTTTAAGCGTCGTCGTTAACGCTCGGCTTCTTTCAAATTTCTCGAGATAATCGACCACGGCGTCACTGATAATTGCAGTTGGAAACGAAACGCGGATTAATTATCCGTATCGGTCGCTTCTCTCGAGATATTTTCCATATCGAACAGAAGGGCATGCGGGACAATAACACAGGATACAGTTGTTACGATAGAGAAATCGTTTTATTTACAAGCAAAAATCACAAACAGAAAAACACAAACCAACAGGAATTAAAACGAACGCGGGGAGGTGTAAAGTAAGATTTAAGCGAAATTAACAAATTTGTATGGTATATATATATATATATATATAAAATGTACGTGCGTATGTGTGCGTGTATGCGTGTTTGTGTGTGCTGCAGAGGAAAACGGACAGCGTTCTATTTACAGCTCGTTATATCCGCGCTCTCTTCTCGTTCTGGTACAGAGGTGAGATCGCGGACCGATGAAAATAAAATTACTCTAATGACTAGATGTCTAATTGCTAATTAAAACGAAAGTAATGGAAACAAACGAAATATGCGTGATGAAATTGTTTATGATTCGCTAAATACGCATGAAACGTTTACAGGCCTGTACATGTTTCGGCTTGAAGTCGACTTACCACGATCGGTTCAACGCCGGCGCCACACTTCGAAGCAAGTTTGACGATGAAAGAAACACGTGATTACTTAAGAAACTGTATTGAGTATCGTTCGTGGGATACTCTAAGATACATATTCGATACTCTACAATACTTATTACACAGGAATACGAGGTGTCTAGGCCGATACACAAGGGATTAACTAGGACCATGTCCCATGCAAATCGACGTAATTACTTAAAATAATTGCACCACTGTCACTCTTTATCTCTTTCTACTTTACTTCTTGTTGCTCGACCGTAAATATTAATTTGGGCTACATTATAAAAAGCTCTTCTCCTCTTTTTCTCTTCATCGTTGTGTTAATTGAGCGAGGAATTAAAAAAAAAATAAATAAATAAATAAATAAAGAAAGAAAGAAAGAAAGGAAGAACACTCTATGCACGAAATGTGTGACCTATCTGACGTACCAATGGTTCGTTCGATTTCACCAGCTGCACGATCTTCACGGTCTCCTCGTCCTCGTCAACTTCCAGTGGAATTTCCGGCAAACGAGGATAGTAGTCTTTCTGAGCGACTGCATCGTGGGCGCACAACAGGCCCTGCGACATAACCCCCCGATTTCTCTTACATTTCTCCCCGGAGTTATTCGATTATCAATCGTGTTTTTGCTTCTATTTTTATTCCTGTCGTTCCCACGGTTACGCTACCTGTATGTGCGGTTTTTGAAGCAAATGGAAAAGTTCCTTGCAGTCCTTCGAGACGTGTGTCTTCGTAGACAACAGATCCAAAACCTCGATGTCGATGTCCATGGAATTGGAGAGCACAGGAAAGAACTTGTCGTCTTTGACATTGTTCAAAATTTTATTGTGCACCGTGACTAAAGCATTCAATTCCTTCGACTGCAATAATTCGCTCAAGAATCCAAATTCCTCGTCAGTGCAGCTCGGTATTTCATTCTTATTCTCTTGCAGAGAATTCAGCAGCTTGGACAACGCTAAAAGGAAAAGAACGATGAACATCAACGATATACGTTCCAGCAACATTCCTATCGATATCACATTACGAAAATTATCTCGAGACACATTACGTTCGAACGTTTCTTTGGATTTCCTCCAACGTATATCATCGAAATCACAGTGTAAACCATTGAACGTTGTTTCGCCTGCTCTCCGAAGCATCGAGTTCACGACACATTTACCTCCTGATCGATAAATTAATTTCCTGCGAACGCGAAACCTTCGAAACACAACTTCCTTTTCCGTTTCGAAAAGAAACTTACACGCTTACCGAACATTTCACTGGTTCGTATGCCGGATATTCTTTAACAAATCGCTATGAATAACACCCAAAATTGTTGGTACAATTTTCTCGAATCATAATTTTTCGTTTTAATAATAGAATCAAGTGTACTCGGGTATTTTGTTGAAAAATTTGCTAGCAGATAAAAATAAACCAGTAGCGTACTCGCATGTAATACGCGTGTGCGATCTCCACTTTTCCAAAATATCACGCTGATTTGAACCGGTAAATATACACACCGAAATACGATGCACTATTTTTAAATTGATGACGCGTGCCAATAGTTAAAGATGAGAGAAGGATAACGATAGACGAAAACAAACGTGTCGTGACAAAGCATAAGCGAAAGTTGATCGTTCGAGCTTACTCACCAGGATCCCAATTAGTGTTTTCCATGACGAGCGTAGCTGTCATAATTTATCAAAACAAGCTCCGATACGGTTTTCCAGTGTGCTGGATTCGAAACTAACGGGGTGCGCTCGTATAGTGGCGTACTACGATATCAAAACGACAGAGAAAATTCAGGTCAGCCGCGATGCGTATTTCTAGCAGATTCGTGTGCAGCGCCGCGAATAACCGGGTAAAACAGTTTCTTGTTTCGCATTCGCGGCTGGAGTATCGTTATCATAGCGAGAATAATCCGTTACGTAAGCCACTGTCACTCGACACGGGGTAGAATAACCACCGATAGATTGGCCTCCTCTTGCATCTCGGCAACCTTTCGACTTTTCAATCGGTCAAACACTCTAGAACACCAAACATTATTCTCAATAATCACTAAACGATCCTACCGAATGTTTCTTTGATCACCATGAGACCCAATTTAGTCAATGTTCACGATCTCGTAAGGATTTCCGATCATTTTTCAGCCTGAACCCGAGACAGCGCGCTACTTCGGGAGGCCATCTTTAAAGGCAGCACTGTATCCTCCACTCTCGACGCTAAAGGTTTCTCTTTCTCCCTCCCCCTTCCACGTTCTGCCGTATGTCAACTTACCATCCCTGTTTGTCGTATATATCTTTCAATACGTTGCGTTAACCTATTAGATCTATTTTGTATTTTTTGATCTTTTTGTTTTATTACTCTCTCTCTTAAAATTCCTTCATCTTCTTACGATATTTCATTCTTTACAATTTTTCTCGTCCACTCTCGTTCCCACTTTTTCTTTTTCTTTTTCTCTTATCCCTATCAATCTACATATATTTTGAAAATAAAAAATTTAAATAAAAAATAGAAAAAGAAAAAGAAAGAGAAGAGAGAGAGAGAGAGGGGGGGGGGAAAGACAGAGAATACATTGTTTTATCTTAATTAACTGATTTATTCGTCTTTTAAACGTTTCACGGTAGGAATACCATGAAATGAAACGCTACTTTAAACA